>WEIT01023485.1:98003-318144 GCA_013389985.1 Dryoscopus gambensis | reverse complement strand
AGGCCGGGGCAGCCGCGGTCCCCTCACGGCGCCCGGCGCTGTGCGGGCGGTGCTGCGGCTGCCGCTGACGGAAAGCGGCATTTCCTCGGTGATCCCGCACCCCTCGCCCTGTGCTGGGAAGGCAGAGCCACCAGTATTTGGGCTTTTTTTTGTTGTTGTTCTTGAAGTTCAATTCTAAATGTGTCGCCCCTCATTCAGTTTTGATGAGTTTATTCCTCGTTGATTGTGGCAGGCGTGTGCGGCCGCTGTCCCAGTAGCCTCTGGTTCTTCCCCTGTTGGGAATACTGGATTTCGCTTTTCGTGGCCCCAGTGTGTTGTAGGCAGAGCTCAGACTGTGTTTTTCAAAGGGAAAATAAAGAGATACACAGGAATAGCGGGATTTGTGCCTAGGTTCAGGTGTAGCTCAATGTCCTCAGGATCATCTGGTTTCTCTTGATCCATGTGGGAGATGCTCCGAGGCTGAAATCCAGGAGATTTGGTTGCACTTGGTATGGATGTGCTGGAGAACTACAAAATGCCAGAGACTCAGAAAATGCCAGCTATTGCAGTTAATGATCAGTGACTTTTACTGCGAGGAGATAAAGAGTCTGAACTGTGGCTGTATGATGACCTTTTCCTATCACTGTTCGTGCTTCAGGTCCCCAAACTTTGGAGGACAGTGATGTACAGAAGATAAAAACAAGCCCTCACGGCATTCTCCTTTGCTTGAGTGCAGCCACTGATCTGTAGGCTTCAGCAGATCGAATACCAGTTGGTAAGCTTGGGGTGATGGGCTGCAGATGGCACAGGAGCCTGTGCCTCAGGTGTCCCTGCTGTCCCTCCCTTCCCAGGTCAGTTTTGTTAAACTTGATGCCGGCACTGACAGTGCTGGTACTGGTGATGCAAAGCAGAAGATTATTTGATGCTGATCTGGGGAGGGTCTTGAAATCCTGAGTAGTTCATTCATAAAAGGGATCCAAAGGGATTTCTGCTGGGTTCATACAGAATGATCATCTGGAAGGAAAGCAGCAGATTGGAAAAGTAATCCTTTCTTTCTAATGCAGCTGTTAATAGGTTTCAAGTTGACTACTTCAGTTGCTATAGATTTTTATCAGTGCCCTCTTCATGGCACCTATTGATTTCTGTCTCTCTGGTGATACTGAGCTTCAGAGGTACAACCACAGATCTCAATCCCAACTGTGTTTTTCTGGGTTTAAGTTGTTTTTAATTATTAGCTTAGTGTTTTCTACAGTGCTGCTGTGTCCTTGTGTGGGTTGTACACGTTACAAGGCTCCAGTCTGACTAAGTGCTGCTTTTCAGGCTCCTTTGTGCATCCCTGCCTGTGGAATTTGAATGTAGCGTTGGTGTAGTCTGTTTTTTAGGGAATTCAAGCGTAATGTGCACATAGTTGCCAATTTTATGACGTGTATATTTTTATATAGATGTATATATACATACACTCATGCCTGTGTCTAAAGCTGGAGCAGCTCAAGAGATCTTGTGGTACTGAGCAAGACTTGCACATTCTCAGATTCCTGCGTCCACCGAGGGTGTTTCTGTTGGCAGGACCAGCCCAGCACCTCACCGGGTGATGTTTCCTTTCCAGTATAAGAATTTTAATCCGTGTTTCAACCTAAAGTAAGACGGAGAGGCACCTCTTTGGAGGGAATTGGAATGAGTTGTTTCTGTGGCTCTTAAAACCGCTGGTGAGACAGGCTTTGTTTGGAGGACCAGAGGAGCCTTTCTGGGTGCTGAATTTGAAATAACCCACTCCATGAATGGAAAATCCACATCAGAGAAGACTGCTACAGAGAGATGGAACAGAGACAGGGCTGTTTGCAGCAAAGTGACTGAACTGGGTAACATCAGCCTGGGAAGGGCTCTCACTCCTGCTAAGTCATTTTTGTACTGTAGTGACACCCAGCACAGTGTTATTTTGGGTTTTAAAAGGCTAATTTGCCTGAGTAGAAGCAAACCAGAAATAAGTATCAAATCTCCTCCTTCCTGCCCCATTTATGTAAGCTGAAGAAGCTTTTGTGAGTCTGGAAAGTGTCTCCCACGGAAGGGAAAAGGGTTGAGGTTGCTTCACACCTCACCCCGTGGGGCTGTGAGTCTTGGAGGGTGCCCAAATTTTGTGGTCTATTATTGGCAAAGTCCTGCTTTGTTATTTGGTATAATTCGCCACATCACAGTATATAAAATGTTTCCCCAAGGCACTTTTCTCCATAATGTTTATATTCAGTATGATGTATCCGTGAGGAAAAAACACTGTGTGAAGCTCATGTCTAAGCAAAGACATTTTATGAGTGTGTTTCAAGGGATTTCTGGAAAGTATGATGATTGACATCTTGTCTGGCCTGCTGTTTGAATTTCTCCCTGTAATGTGATAGCTACAGCACCAGTTTCCTGCTGTGTTTGAAAGTCTTGCTTGAGAAGTGCCCCTTGTCTTTAATCTTCTCAGTGTGGATGCTGTGCTGGAGAGTCGTGGGCTGGGTGGGGATGCACGGGGATTGTAATTACAAAGACGAGGTGAGGACACCCAACACGGGAATGTGCATGTGGAGCTGCTGTCCAGGAGTCTTCCTGCCTGGCCTACAGTCGAAGTGAGCAGTGTTCCTCAGCCTGGGACAGCGTTGGAGGCTACGGACAGAAATGACAGGTGCAAATGCCCATTCGGAAGTGCAGGAGTGTTGAGGGAGGAGGGACTGTGCCGGCTGTGAGAGGGGTTTCACTGCAAACTCCCATTCAAATCCTTCAGGAGGTGAAAGGAAGAGAGGCCTAAGAGTCATTAGACTCCTGGTCCTGGTAGAAAAGGATACAAGGAGTGAAGAAGCTGAATGGCACAAATCCAGTGTGTAATTTTCTCCACAGGATTTTGGTATTTTGTTGATTTTGGGGCAAGAGATTGCCGAGCACCAGAATCCCTTTCTTCCCAAAGGCGGCTGGATTGCCCATTTTATTGATCTCACGTGGAAGAGAACCAGTTGTTTGAATTCTTCTCAGTCATACGAGTGTGCATTTGTTGCCAACAACTGCACAGGTCTTGAGTATGGACTTTGAGAGAATCGTATTTGTTCATCCAACACCCCCCTGCAGTTCCAGGGCTATGGCTGAAACTGGAGGCTGTGCTTGTGCAAGTGAAGTGGCAGCACTGGATGTGCTGGGCTGAGCTCTGCCCTGTGCCACTGCCAGTGCTGTGGGCTGTGGAAACAGCCACATCAAATGTCTGGTGTCCAGATGCTCCTTGGAGCCAGGCGTTTCCATCCTTGTGATCTACATCCCATGTTTCCATCTTTCCCAGCTCTCCCCCCTCCCCTGTTTTTATGGCTGTGTGGGTGGCTTTCTTTGCTTGCCTCCTACTGTGACTGCAGACACAGCAGAAAGAAGAGATGATCTCCAGAGTCGGAGTCAGAGTCCCGTATTACACAGGCCTGCCACTCTTTAGGCATGGTTTTAGAGAGGAAAGGAAATTTTAAGTTACTTTTCATTCACAAAATTAAGGATGTAGGGGTTCACATTTTTCTTGTATTTTCGTCTTGCTTGGGAAAGGATCTAGGTCTTTTCTTCCCCACTCACCAGGAAATGAAGAGGAAAGTGGCCCATGGTCTGGAGAGTGAACATTTGCTCACAATTACTCTTCTCTTTTCCCAGTAAGGCACCAGAGAACTTGCTGGTGCTACTCGGGACATATAACCAGTGTCAAGTACTTCCTAGAGCATTCCAGAGGAGAACAGCTCTGGAGAAGAGCTGTTGGAAATGATGAGAGCATGTCTAACCACCAGCTCTTGTCCCTGTTCAGCAGCTCAGAGCTTTGGGAGGGCTGCCGAGGCCTTCTGAAGTTTGAATCCCAGGGAAGTAACACATGGAGAGATGAAGATTGTATAAAAAAATTATATTTTGCATTTAAATCCCTCAAGGGCCTTTTTTCTCAGATTGTCACAATAAATGCAAATAATGCCACCCTAAAGAGAACGAGCAAGAATCTGTGTGCTTTGTGTTTGTGTTGCTTGGCTGCTGTGAGGTTTCGTGGAATCAGAATTGTTCAGGTTGGAAAAGGCCTCAAAGCTCCTGGAGTCCAACGGCTTTGCTGCGGTGCCGGGCCGTGGCAGGAGGTGGCTCTGAGGGGAAGTGCAGCCCCAGCAGGGTGGCTCTGTGCGTCCAGTCCTTATCAGTGTGGATCACAAGTGGCCCTTGTTCCGCTGCCACGTTCAGGGTTCCCAGCGTGCTGTCCCAGCCCGGATGTCTGCGGTCACGTTTGTCGCCGCGGAAGCCCCGAGCAGCGGCAGCAGACGGTCAGGAGCAGCTCGTGAACTTCCTTCGGCTGCCTCGCAGGGCAGCTCATGTGGGAAGAAAACACCGATACAAATCTTTGGTAAATAGTCTTGTAATGTGACGCAAGTTTGGGTAAACCCACATATTATGGGGAAATAAGCTGCATCCGTAGTTATAAAAACAATCTCACGGTGTATATATGTTTTTCTGATACTCAGCTCATGCAGTTTATATACCATGGGTGAAAACTGACTTGTTAGGCTGGGTACTGATTTTTAAACCCCTCTCTTGTGGAAATATAATATGTGTGAAGGACTTTTTTGGATACCCAGTGTTCACCAAACTGAGCCTCTCTCAATAAAATGGTAGGACTTGTTATGAGTTAGAGCTCTTGGGACAGAAGACAAAATCTGTAATGTGGCTCAAGCTCGGATGTGTTCCATGCACCTCCTGGGTTGTTTTTTGTCAAGTCATTGTTCCAAACTCGAGATAAGTCAAATATTTCTCTTAAAATATTGCATTCTAAATTTTTATGGAGCCAGAGATTAAATTGGTTGCAGTTGCTGCAATAGTTTTAATATATCAAAACAAAAAACATTCTACTGTGCTTAAATAAAATCAGTTTCTGACAGCAGGAGAAAGATGGAAAATTCTACTCTACAGTTTAAGCCAGGAAAGGCTTTTTGCTGAGAATTTCTCTAGGTTGTATATGCAGGTAGGACAGTGTTTATTCTGAGGTGGTGCATCAGGATTATGTCTCTGCTTCGGCAGAAGAGGCAGATTTTGGGAGAGGCTGGATGCTGTCAGCTTGCGCCAGCTTTCCCTTGAACCCTGAACCGCAGCACGTTCTGAGACAGGATCCACACTGCGTCATGTCAGGGCTAAGCACTTGTGGGTTTTAAATAAATATTTATAGAGTTGAGCATGAAACTTTCCTTGTCCTGGGGCATTAAAGTTACACTCACAAAATTCCTATAGAAGTCAGTGAATTGGCATCTGCGTTAACGAGCGGAGAGTGCCAAAACTTGAGTCTCTGCAAGGTTATTCTTACTCCTTTCAGGAAAGGAGGAACTGGGTAGAGACGAGAACAAAGGGAACTACACAAACATTGACAGAATTCAGCTGTTCAAGCTCAAAACAGAATTGAAATATTCCCCTCTATGACAAAAAGAAGAGCTAAGGATGCATCGTTGCCATAGCCAAAGGGAGGTGAGCTCTGCCTGTTCTTTGTGCTCTCCAGGCTTGGAAGCACTGATCTCAGTTCCTGGCACTGATTGGAGAGCTGGAAACCTGAACCAAATCCACATCTTATATCAATATTCTGCTATTCAGGAATGTTTCTGCTCAAACATGAAAATTCGGTGGTAAGGCCATTTGTTTAACCCTGGCCGTGTGCAGGGGAGACTTTCAGTTTATGATTAAATTTAAATACTTTTGTTGGCCAGATATTTAATCAAGCCTGAAAGAGCTTTAATCGTAATGCTTATCTACTGCTGTTTGTCCCAGAATAAAAGCCTTTATCCAGGAGCACGTCCCTACCTCCCGCTCAGTGTTAAGGCCGTTTTCTAACACTGAAAAGGCCGCAGAGTGGGACTGAGCTTTAAAGCACCAGAAAAAATGTGAATGGTCAGCATCCAACTGGCCTGACTGAGGTTCGTGCTGTCTGGATACAGCTGAAGTTGTTTTCACATCCTGACTTACAGCTCCTTCCTGGACTTCATTTCCCCTGAGAGACATGGATATGGTGATTTATTTCTTTAATTAATGATCTGAAGTTCAGTTTTACTGGGGCCGTTTCTGTGCATGAATCAGCCTCTCTGGAAATTCTAAAGGCACTCGAGCGTAAAATTTAACTATTACCTGTTATTTGATTGCTGGGGTGTTGGAGTGAAGAGAGGAGCCAAAGGCAGCTGTGGTTTGAAAAAGGGTCTCAGGGAAATCTGGGAGCTGCGAGCCATCTTCCGGTGCTGCACAAATGGATGTTATTCCTCTGGGCTCCTTCCCAGCGGATGCTTGGACAGAGACAGAGCAGGGAGGAGAATCAGTGCAGTGTCAGAGGAGAAGGCTGTGCCTCACACCTGAGCTACCTGGAGCATAGGAGGGAGGGCGATCCATCATATTGAATCCCTGGACTTCTAGAAAGTTTTGGACAAGTGTTGGACAGGTTAAAAATCTTATTTTCCAGAAGGAAACTAAGCTGCTGTGGGGTAAGAGAAAAGGCTTATTTACTTTCTTTTTGGCTTGTGTAAGTGATTGCACATCAGTTACAGAAAGCAGATAACAATCAAGATTTGGGGATATACAGGCAGCTTTTACAATCTGCAGAAATTACCAGGAGATTCCCACAGAGATCTGTGCTGGACTCTATGCAAACAGTGCAAGAACAGCCTGCTGTTGCTGTCCCAGCTGGAAAATGATCATTGTCCTATGCAAGAACGAGGTTTACACTCTGCTAAGATACTGTTTAGCAGAGAGGTCTTGGAGCCATACTAGGTAATTCTACAAAAATACAATATACATGGCCATGAAAAGCAAACAGAATGTCAGGAATATTTAGGATGGGAGAGGGCAAAACCCCACTGTATAAATGTGTGGTGAGTCTGTAGAAGACTGGAATTGTTGCCTTCCAATGATACAAAACAGTGAGAAAAGGGAAGAAAGTAGGCTGAGGTGATCGCTGTGGGAGGAACAACCAAGTAAGGCAGAATTTGTGGGTAATAAGGTAGAAGCTGTGGCTGCTCCATCCCTGGAAGTGTTCAAGGCCAGGTCAGACAGGGCTTGGAGAAGCCTGGTCTAGGGGGAGGGCATGTCACTGGATGGTCTATAAGGTGCCTTCCAACCCAAACCATTCCATGATTCTGTGAATTCTGCAGTTGAGAAAGAAAGAGCTAAAAAAATCTGAAATGTGATAACATCATGTCGGACATAGGAGAACAAACAGGAAGGGATTATTAATAACTTTTCCTAATGGAACAACTGGGGGAGAGCAAGTGAAAGTGGCAGGTGGCAGGTTCAGATTAAATGAAATGCTTTGTTTGACAACACAGATTTCAGGGAGGAGCTCCCTGCCAGAGGATGGGGCGTACAGCAGAAAGTGCATGGGCTTGGGAAGCAGTGAGACAAATTAAGGGGAAAAGTCTATTACAGGCTATTAAATGTTATTACTACACCTCTGACTCAAAACTGTGAATTACTGGAGTCTGGGAAGAAAGCTGGATGTGGTGTAGCTCTCTGTGCTCAGTCTGTTGGCGTGCTCTTCCTTGGGATCTGTGACCAGTGGAGACAGGAGACTGGGCTAGACAAGTGTTGGATCCAACCCAGTAAAGCTCTCTTTTTCTTGAATGAAATTGGCTCTGCTCCCAAAATTATGTTAACAGTTGGCATTAAAAAAAATAAGACCACGTTGTCCAGGAAAAATGTTTGGTGGAAAAGAATATATGTGTGTGTTTGGGATCTGTTGGGTTGGTGTCTCAGCATTTCTGACATATGAAACAAGCATTCGGCGATTCCAAGACCATTGCTGTGCAGATGCTGACACACTGCACGTTTAGACCATGTTTAGGGTAGGTGATCAGACACCTCTCCTGCCTTAGGCATAGATCAAAGTCAACTGGAAAAGCCTGATGGGAGCAGCAAACCCAAAGCCTCTGGGCAAAATAGTCACCGTTTTCACATAAAGCCATGTTTTTATGGGAGTACTCATTGCCAGGCAGGTTTAAACAGCACATCTGGATTCACCTCATGGGATCAACCTCTGGCTGTGCTTATATCACTGGGAATTTTGCCATGGACTACAGCAGGACAAGATTTTATTCCTTAGGAAACACTTAATGCTGCTTATCCAAGACATTCCTGTGCACATGTTGCAAATGTATTTGGCCAGAGCAGCAGCTGCAGAACAACTGGCAGAGCAGGAAAGGAGCAGAATAACTCTTGTGAATGAATTAAAAATATATCCTAAAACATTCTCACTGGATATGGATAGAAATGAAGTTCAAGTGAAGCTGTTTTATGGCTGGTAGATGTTTAGTGGGGGCTTTTTTTCCCCCCGAGGCAGGAAATACAATATATGTGAATAGAAATAGAAAGGGGCAGGTTTGCAAATTTCCTTGTTAGTGCCCCGGTAATCCTGATTAAGAACTGGAAATTCCACCCTGTAATGCAGATAAACAAGTCCCTTGGTTCTGGTAGCTCAGTCCATGGAACCTTTGTGCCTGAGCAATCGTTTTCCAAATTTCTATTCCCTTCCATCACATTAAAATGTACCAGGAGGTCCCTGTGAGAGCCTCTCTTCTCCTGCAGAGGACTGGGGTTTGTTGTGCGTGCTGTAGAAAGATCAAAGTAAATCCATAACACTAACTTGGGAAATGCTCCCCCCAGGAATTTACACCTGGGTGAACTGAGGAGCAGCTGGACAGGCAGCTCTGTCTTCCAAAGAATGATTTGGGACCCAAGCTGGCAGCCTTCGAGGGCATTGGGAGAGCCATCACCTCCCACTGCCAGCCATCAGCATTAGGCTGAAACTGAGGAACAGCAGGGGAATGAAGCCATTTTGGCTGCTTGCCCAGGCCTGGAGAAGTCCATCCTACAGCAAATAAACAGCTGGGGACTTAAACTTTGAAAAAATAAAATGCAGTTTGTATTTATCTTAGTTTCTGACTGGGGTAAGCAGATGCTCGCTTGCACTGAGGCAGAAGGAAGCTTGTGGTTTAGGAAAAAAAAAGAGGCAGATACCATGGTGACAAGAGGGATCTATAAAACTTAAAAAAGACAGTGAGGAGTTGCAAAGTGGCTCCAGGTCAAGGCTCCAAGGCATGGGCAGCATCCAAATTAGTGCTCCTGCTCTGGGGTGAAGGTGGCACTTCCCTTTGGCCTGCAGGGATGCAGTGGGTGAGAGCAGCCTGAAGATGGGAACAACCTTACTGTGCTGGAAAATGCTCCATTTTGTTTATTCCTGAAGGAGTCACTTCACGATGCCTCCTGAGCTGTCCTGAGAGCAAACCCCCAGGCACTGCCTTCCTGCCTGTGGCAAGCAGAGCTTGGCCAACTCCTGTGTTGTTTCAGCTGCCCAAAGTGTTAGAAACTGCAATGTGGCCAGTTATTGGGAGAAGAATTTATCTCTCCCTCTTAAAGACACAATTTTAGACAATATTTTGTCCAAGTAACATAAAGAAGGATCTGGGGCCTCCAGGATGATTCACACTTGAAATGTTACCCAGGGCAATTAATTACTGGGTCAGAAAGCTGCTGCCCATAAGGGCCTGTGGTCTGCTGAATCTTTCCTCTCCAGGATGCTTTTGGGATGCTGTTCTATCTGAAGGCAGCCTGGCTCTTCTTGGAAAGAGGAAGAAAACTTGTGTTTAATCCATAGCTTTTTCTCTTCCTTTGTATTATGATATTTAGGTATTTTAGTCGAAGAAAAAAAGCTTCATTCTCTTCATATAATTACTTGGTTTAGTTTTAGAACAGCAGTCAGCAAAAAGACTCTGTTAAATAAGATCTGTGGTAAATGAATTCTTGGAAGATAAAAAGTAATACACATCAGAAGCACTTGGATCCCTGAGGTCATGTTGTATTTCTTCTTAAAGTAGTTTTTTATTTAAAGAATAAATGCCTGGCAATATGAAGGCAGTGAAACAGCAATTAATGCTGTAAACTTTTAGTCCTGTGGTTAATTTAGCCTCTGTGTGCTAAACCATACAGGAAATAAACTTTGCTTTTATTGTAAACCACAGGGGCCTCATGCAGAACTCTCTGTGCTTTTAACTCCTTTCCTAACCAGAGTTCAGCTCATCACACAAGCACAACCAAACCTGTTTGCCTTCTGCTGTGCAGGGCTCCTCATCGCCAGCAGAAATCCACAGCCTCTGAAAAATAATTACAGGAGCAGCTGTTTCAATAAACCCCCTAAACTGCAGCCCTGCGTGTGTTATCTCAGGCTGCTTCCCTGGAATTGTTATTGGAGTGCTGGGCTGATGAGGAGGGTGAAGTCTCCGGGGTGCTGAGGTGGGACCTGTGCTGTTTGTGTCAGTTCTTACAGGGTGGAGTTGCTGCCAGCATTGCACAGACCTGTCCTGGGATCTCCACAAAGCTGAAGATAAAGGAGAAATAATTCTTCTGGCTTTCAGAAGGAGGGTAGCTGAAAAAAAACCAGATTCAGAACCTGACAGTGGGGGAGACGTCCAGACTATCAGGACTTTTTAAAGCTTCCAGAGCAAGCAGTCAGGTGACCGGTGGCACCTTCAGGGCCTTTCCCTGCTTTTCTCAGCCACATGGTAAATTTTTGAGTACTTAGGAATATATTGCGTGTCAGAGAGTTTTCTGCATCTTGTGATACTGAGCCTGACTGTCTTGTTGGAGATCAGTTTTCTGTGTGGTGAATTGCTTTACAGTCATTGTGCAAAGCCTGTCTGTGGGGCTGGGCTGTGCTGTATTGATAGTGTTTGTAGAATCAGCCAGAAATGATCCCTGAAAGTAAATAAGCAGTGATTTGAAAAAATAATTATTCCTGCTGACTAACAGCTCATGAAAGGGAGCTCTGAGACGTGAAGAGAAAATTGTTCAAGGAGTCTGTGACAGAGGTAGCTTGGACTTAAGGACTTTTTTTTCCTTCCACATAGCAAAGGTTCCCCTTTCTCGTTTTTGTGACTCATTTCAGAGAGTCCAGTGAGATGCTGAGGCTGTGGAGACACCAGGAATACCCAGAACAGCTGGCTGATGGGTGGGAATGCTCCCAGGTCCTGCCACTCTCATCTCTGTGCTGTTCAGGAGTTGTTAGTTTGCTACTGGGCTTTGGGAGGCGTGGATCTGTTTGTTTTTGTTTAACCCAGCCTGGAGTTTGGATGCTGTGACAAGGCACATGGAGACTTCCAGGGAAACTCAGCCTGCCAAGCTCCACGTCTGCTGCAGAAAACAACTGTATGTAATAAATGAAAAGTTCATATTCTGCTGCTGCTTATGCTTTGTTAATGCATAACTGAGATAATGCAGCCTGTATTCCGCAGTAGGAAGCTCGCTCTCTGTTGGTTTTGGACCAGAGGAGCAGTTTTCAGGCTTATAAAAGTCAAATGCCACAAGACTGACTTAGAAAATCGCCAAGGGTCAATTTATTTAGTATTGTAATGGTGGTGTTTTCCTTTGGATGAGGACAATTCCGGGTGCTGCCGGGGTTTGTGGACAGTGTCAGTGCGTGTGGCTAAAGCTGTGGTTTGCCATACATCAGTGTTTCTTTCCATTCTCACCTAAAGGAAGATAAGAGGAAGCCTAGGTCTGGAAGCTTGATTTTGCAAGATGTGTTTATTCTGGATAACTTCAGTAGTCATTAAAAAAAAGACAAACCATCCTGATCTGTGAATGTTTGCATTTGCAAGTCCTTCCTGTTGCTGACTGAAGCAAAAGCCTGCTGCAGGAACGGCCCAAGGCCATGGTTTGATCCCTGCTTTCAGTCCTTATTGCTGCTGGGAGAGGCAGTCCTGCCTCCCCTGGATCATTTCTTCCCTTTCCTTGCGATGGCACACAAATCCCCATGCCAGCTGTGAGCTGGGTTGGGGCCCCCAAAGCAGCACTGCTGTATGACTGGAGGAGATTCCCGGCTCAGAGCTCCGTGGAGCCTGGCCAAGGCATAGCCTGGCACCGACCTCTGCTCTCTGACCAGGGACAGGTCCCCAGGGAACAGCTGGAGCTGTGTCAGGGAAGGTTCAGACTGGATGTTATAAAAAGATTCCTCATCCAGAGGGTGGTCAGGCACTAGAACAGCTCCCCAAGGAATGGTCACAGCCCCAGAGCTCCAGGACCGTTTGGACAGTGCTCTCAGGCACGGTGTGGGATTGTTGGGGTGTCTGTGCAGGGCCAGGAGCTGCACTCGATGATCCTTGAGGGTCCCTTCCAGCTCAGGATATTCTGTGAGTCTGTGGTTCTAAGAAGTGGTGAATCCATGCTCAGGAGCAGGCCTTTGGAGTTGGTGGAGAAGGTCTCTTTCCATAACCTGGTTTATGCAGGTTGAGTGTACACAGCCCTGGTAAGGAGCTGTGCTTCCCTGACCGTCTCTCCTGGATAACCCTGCCCAGACCCGGCGCTGGAGGAGGTGAGGTTTGGGAGCGGCCTGTGCAGAGCCCCTGCATGAGGATGGGCAGGCTTCGGATGTTGGAGGGGTCAGGCTGCAGGAGTTTGGAGCTGCTGCCAGGCAGTGCCCAGAGACTCCGCAGAGACTCAGGCTGCTTCCTGTGCAAAGTTCATCCCTAATCAAATACAGCTTCTGATGAGGTTGTTTGCAGAGATCACGTGAAGGGAGGGGAGACTCTTGCTGTCCCCTCCCAGGGCTGCTGTCCCTGCTCCCGGGGCCTGGAGCCCAGCGTGAGCAGAGGGAAGAGGGGTCAGGCACCCTCCATGTCTCCAATCAAACCTTCCTTGTGTGAGGGGCCAAGTGTCAGTCTGACAGCTCTCCAGATCTGGGACACCTCCCAGCGTTCAGCAGTTGGAAGCTTCAGTTACATTCACTGTTTTTCTGTGTTCAGGCTCTGGGGTTGTCTGCAAAAAGTAGGCAGGGAGGTTTGGTGCCTCTGCTAGTACCCACTCCAGTGCTGCCAGAACTTCCTGGGACTTCTGGGTTTTAACGTCTCCCTTGCCCAGCTGCTGGGGATCTTGTGTTCCACATGCATGGAAGTACAGTGTAAAAAAGGCTCACTGCCATCCCATGAGCAAATGTCTCTATTTTTTGGCTGATGATGGAGCGATTTTAAATGTTAAAATCTTGCATTTAAAATCCCTGCAAATGGAAGTTTTGGCTGTGTGGGCTTTGTTTGGTTTTGAAATCCAGGCAAATAATCCCATTGGGAATTGCTGTCACTTTTCACAGGGCTTTAAAAAAAGGAAAAAAGGAAGGAAAAATCCCAAAGAAACAGCAAGTCAGTCTCTGAATGCAGAGTCTGTGTTTGGGGAGGCAGTCTTTGAGCAGGCCATATTGCTGTGGGGAAGAGCTTTGGCATATCCTGACTTGTGAATGACTTTGACTTGGCAATAGTGACCCTCTTTAAGCCTTTTACGGAATGAGCAAAAGCATCTAAGCAGGGAGTAGAGGGATGTGTCATTTCCGGCTGCGGTGAGGACACAGATATCCTGACTAAAGGAGGGTGCATCTGATCTGCTCTGGTGGCCCCCCAGAACACTCCCAGGAGTTTGTGCATCTCTGGTAGGCTTAAGACTGAGCTGGGCTCTTGGGCAAAACAACTGGATGCAGTCAGGAGCCTGGACAGGCCAGGAAATGCTGAATGAGCAACTGAAAGTGTTGGGGAGCAGTCAGGAAGGAGGAGAGTTAAAGGAGAATGCACTGTGTCACCCTTCTTTTCATGGAATCATGGAATATCCTGAGTTGGAAGGGACCCGCAAGGATCAAGTCCAACTCCTGGCCCTGCACAGACCCCCCCAACAATCCCACCCTGTGCCTGGGAGCGTTGTCCAAATGCTCCTGGAGCTCTGGCAGCCTTGGGGCTGTGACCATTCCCTCAGGAGCCCTTTCAGTGCCTGACCACCTTTTCCTTGCAGCCAAAAAAGAGAAAGATTTAGTTCTGAATTCGGTGCTTTAGTAGGAAAAGAGGTGGGGTTTCAGCTGACAGAACTATTTTCATGTACTGGAAAAAAATGTGAAGTTTATTAAATGGTACTTTTAAACATGGGCTTCAGGTGTTGCTGATAACATGTCCTCTGTTAGAAGAACAGACTGTTGTGGTAACACCACAATAGTCCTTGACAAGCAGGTGTTAAAGGATGAATGGATTCACCTCCACACACTTCCCCAGTGCTTGGATAGCATTTGTTAAGAGCGGAATTTGCCTTAAGCTGTGATAATAATGTTGATCCTTAAGGTGCCTTCATAGAAAGTAAACCTAAAACACATTAAAAAGTCATCAGGGCTTTGTTAGGCAGTGCTGCTGCTGCTGTGTGCCAGAAGCTGGGGAGATATAAATAAGGAAATGTTACTTGTCCTCCTACTTGACTAATGGGTAAAGGAATCTGCTTTTGGCCACTGCAGGAGGAAGGGAGCTAAACAGACACTGGATGTGGTGCAGGAAGACAGTTCTGACTTACTTGTGGCCTTTTAGTGCCTTGTTAGAATTTGACTGTAGTCGAGGTGTGGTGGAATTGGCTGTACTGCATGTCTGACACCAAATTGGTGACACTGAAAAACTTTGCTGGAACACTGAACTCAAACTCTCCTTGATGCAGCAAGAGAGAAAAGGTTTCTTATTTTTTCTTAACTAATTCCTTGAACTCCCAACAGCAAGTTGGCTGTGTGGCAGTTAGGAACCTGCTCAGCTGTGCTGGGCTGTGCCAACCAGAAAGGCCAGGCCGGTGTTGCTGGCTGAACTTCCAAAGCAGCCCAAGGGAACTAAATACCAAATCCCCCTGGGATTTTATTCTCTTTACAGTCTGTGTCAGAGTAAATAAAAGTGAGTGGGAGTTGGGTCTCTAAGTGCCCTTGGCTCCGTTGAGAATCCTGATCCCCAGGACTTTAGCACATGGAAGTGACATTACCTTTCCTGTTTGGTTCTTCGAGTAGGAAAAAACTTGTTGAATGCACAAGGATCTTTGGACTTGGGTATTGTTGGTGTGGGATTTAACAAGTTTTTAGGCCTTGGGTTACTGAATGAATGCAGTTACAATGGCATTATAATCCATGAGAGAAGCTTTTATTTTTGTTCTCATGAATCAGCTTTTTCATTTATGTAACTTTCTATGGTTTCTGGAGCAAGTCGTGGTCTTGTTTTGGGAAGTGCAGACTTAGTCCTTTGTTCCAGCTATATTTTTGGCTTGTGTTCCAAAATCTGGTCTATGGGGTGGTACCTTATGCCTGGCTAAAGCCCTGTTCCAGACAGCCCATGTACTGCCAGACGTGATGTAACCTCCAGGTTAAACTGCAAAAACCTTTTGGTAGCCTGGATTTCCCTCCAGCCTTGCTCTTGAGTGGTGGTCCCTTTGCATCCTTTCACCTTTTCTTGCTTTTAAAAATTGTCTTCCAAACCCACACGTGAGCAGCAGGAATGTGTTTGTCACTCTCAGTGGGAGCTGGAACCTGTTCCCTCCTGCCCCAGGTCTTGAGCTGGTGATGGTGACACAGCCCAGGGTCAGTGGGTGCCTGGTGGTAAAAACCATTTCCAAATAAACCAATTTTCAGCTGTAGGGGTCTAACCACATCAAACCAACGCTGCTGTGCAGGATTCGTGTGGATATCCCTTGGGCTTTCCCAAAGAACCCTGCAGGGACAGAGTCAGCACATACGGAGTCCATCTGGACACTGCTGAATTTCTAGAAAATGAAAAAAAAGAGCAGCACAAGTCCAGCGTGAACTTTTCCAGCCTCCTGTGTTTGATTTAGGTCCTGTAAGTTCATGGTGGTTTTGCTGTTTTTGTCCTCAGTCTCATTCCCTCCAGAGCAGAAACCATGGGAGAGACAACGATGGCACCACTACATGTAATGCTCTGCTTAAAATAACCAGAACAAAGAAGTGCTTTGAGTTCTGTGATGATAATTACCCAGACCTAAAAATAGGCAGACGTTCTACCAGGCGGGGAGAAGTAAGAGTGAGACAGGAATTGCTGGGAAACACCTGGCAAAGCTCTGACCAAGCCAGGTCATTGCTGGAGCTGCCTGCAAGTCTCCCACTCTGACCACATTTACAGTGGCACCATCAGAACTGGCACATTGGATTTTAAGCTAATATAGGGAGAAAAAAATTTGCTTATTCATACAAATAAAAGCAACAAAACCACTCTAGACAAAAAAATAGCTTCTGGAATATTAGAGTAAAAGCAAGGACAACTGATGGAGGCCAGGACTGACGCTGCTCAGAAGGGAGCCCTGCTGCCATGTGCTGGGGTGGAGAATGAGCTTAGGGGGCTGTCAGGAATCTGTGACATTTAAATCCGTGGCTGAGCTGCTGGGATGTTTAACTCCTACAAATTAGGCTGTAGTGGGAGGAGAAATTCTAAGCATTTTGCAGCTCATTTGCAAGGATGAGCTTCTGCATTAGGGACTCGGGTGAGGAAGGCAAGGTCATTTGAGAAATTAGGTGAGACATATAAAAACCGAACCAATAGTTTGTACTCTAAATCCCAAAAGTGGCAGTGGATTGGGGCACTGTGGCCACAGCTCAGTCCACGGGACATGCTGTGACAAGTCAATTTGTCTTGGCAGCCCTTGGCATTCCTTGTGCTGCCCATTCCTCCAAGGAAAATCACTTCCTGGGGGTTTCCACCTTGCTGCTGCTGGCTGCCAGTGGAGTTTGCTGAACATTCTTGCACTGCACTTTTCCCATTCACTGCTTACATTTCAGCTTGTCCATCTTCAGAAGACTCTGAAGCTTCTGGAGAACCGATGGGTACAAGTCTGGCCACAACCAGTAGCATCCCCTGGAGTTTGGACTTCACCTTCCTGCACAAAGCAGCTGCTTCTGGGATTTGAAGATTTGCTCCCACTAAGGATGAAGCAGCATCTTTAAAACCATCATTGGCATACAATACAACTGCTTTAAAGCTGTAGTTGCTTTTGCTTATCTAGAACACAGAAGTCTGGAATTGGAAATGGAAAAAGAAATCCCCTTTTAAATGTGGTGTTGTCTTGAAACTTATTTGAGAAATGTGTAAGATCAAATGTGTAAGATCTGCTCTAAGGTGTTGCTTCCCTGTTGTCCTGGTGCTGGATCCCAGCTGTGAGGTCGGGAGAGGCAGTTCAGGACACACCTTCAGCAGGAGCTGGAGAGAATCACAGAATCATGGAATTGTTATGGTTGAAAAGACCTTTGAGATCATCAACGATCAACCCAGCCTCAGCCCCATGTTCATCACTAAACTGTGTCCTCAATGCCACATCCACATGTTTTTTGAACACTTCCAGGGAATAGTGACTCCACCACTTCTCTGGGCAGCCTGTTCTAATGCTTCATAACCATTTCCATGAAAAACTTTTTCCTAATTCCTAGCCTAAACCTTCCCTGGTGCATTGTGAGGCCATTTCCTTTTGTCCTGATGCTATAACTCATGATATAACGATGGCTGGAAACATCATAAGAAATCTCTTTATAATTCTTTTAAATCCTCACAATAAAGCATGAGCCATTTAATACCATCATTGGGAAAGAAATTAGTAAAATCTATGTTTTTCCCCTGGCGGGAGGTTGGGACACAGGACCCACAGAAGTGGCGGAGAAGCCCCGTGCCAAGAGCCAGGACGGCAGAGCCACGGTCAGCAAGTTTGTTGTTGGATCAAAACAGCAGCACTCAGACTGTAAACTTACTTTGGGTTCCAATGGTCCATAAATAGATTACCAAAACAGGTCTATTGTCCAACAAGGGATTTATTTATAAACAGAAAAAATAACAAGACTGAAAAAAACCAACCCAAACCCCTTGGCCAGCAGTGTGGACTGGACTGTGCTGTGTGTGTGTGCCAGTGTACACCAAATGAGATAGAACCTTCTGTGAAGTTCAGTTCCAAAAAGTATTTAAAATAAGTGTTTCCCTGCAGTCGGGTGGTGCTGGGAGAAGTTGGCTCTTGAAAAGCCAGCACAGTCCTGGCTCGAGCTGAGGCTGGAATGCTGCCTGCTCACTGGACCAAGGTCCCGCAGCATCATCCCTTCTTCCTTTTCTGCTTATTATCTTTTAGCTGAGTTCTTTTTTTTAAATTTTTTTTTTTCAATGAGTAAAGATTTGGAAGAGAATCTAAAATGTTGCAGCATTTTCTGGAAAGTTTATTCCCACTTTGGGGTTAAAACTTTATTTTTGATGCACTGATTTGTTGGCAAACATCACCTGTTTGTACTCCTGGCAGCTTTGACGTGGTTTCTCATGTGTTACTGATATCACTGATGGGAATTAGATCTAAGAACAGTAAATTGAACTCCTGATGTGTACTCAAGTGAGGGGCAATACTTGTTCACAATTCTACACCCATTTTTATGTTATTTTGTGCCCATGCTCTGTTGAAAGCCTAATGTTTCATGATTGGCTTGTAACTGGAAAAGAAGGGAATCTTGATACCCAGTGGATTTTGTAGCACAAGATCACAGTGTGTGGTGACACTTCGCTTAACCACCAATAACTTGCCATAAAGCTGTTTCTGTCTTGGGAACAGACCCTGAAAGCCAAAACAAAGAGAAAATAGATTTATTTCATTAAGTGTTCCTTTCAGTATTATCTTAGGAACATCAGCAAGAAGTAAAATATCTCCACTCACCTTAGGAATTGTTTTTCTCCCAAGTGTGTGTTGAGGCAGAGAAACCAGGATGTGTTTCTGTTTCTGGGGTGGGGATAAAGGCACCTGTGAGCAAGATGGGCTCTTCCGAGGGCATCCTTGTTCCCAGGCAGGGCAGTGGGGAGCTCCAGGGGATGCAGCCCTTCCTCCTGGCAGTACTGACTTCATCTGCTCCCACTCCTTCTCCTTCCATCCCTCTGTCTCCATCCCACCAGGATTTTCCCCTGCTCCAGTTTGCTCATTCCCTCCGCTCCTGCCCCCAGCCTCTTCCCTTCCTTACAGCTGTCTGTCCATCCTTGCCTTCCATTTCTCTGTTCTTGTGCTTTTGTGTCTCTGTAAATCCTCCTGCCCCACCCAGTGCTGATCCCAAGCCTCAGGGCCCTGCTCGCCTCCCCAGCTCCTGCACTGACTCTGAGTGCGTTCTGGCTCTCTGCTGCTGCTCTCGGCCCTGCACAATGTGTCAGGAGCACTCAGAATAAACAAGGATTTTCGTGTTTGCCGACTGCAGTGAGCTGCACTTCAGAGGCCAGAATGGCTTCAGACATGACAGTTGTTTACGTAGGCCGAGGTGCGGGGTCTGGGAAGGCGCTGGCCGGTGTCCATGGCTGCTTCGGCAATGGGAGAGGCCTTCTGGGAAGCGAGCGCTGCGTGTTGACAGGCGCATCCTGAAGGAAGGCTCCTCACTCCTGCCCAAACATGGGCAGCAGGAACCATCTTCCAGGCTCTGGCCCGCGGAGAACGTGTGCCCTTTCAAGTAAGACAAAACACCCTGAAGCAGCAGCAGACGTCTCTTGCTCTATTTTCGGCCTTTCCCTCCCAGTGCTATTCCACTGTCTGAGATTAATGGAAGTTTTCTAAATAAAATCCCATAAAATAACAGGATCTGGCAGCTCGGTGTCCCTTCTGCCCAGCGGTTGGTGCCCTGTTTCTCTGGAGCATTTACTGCTCTTGCGTAAGTGCTCATCACCGTGGCTGGAAGACTTGTCTAGGAGCTGGGAGAAAACATTGCTGCTTAATCTTCCAACTTTTTTTTGTCTGGCCAGAAGACAACGGTTCCAGGATAATATTCCTCATGCATCAAACACCATCCTTGCTTTTCTGTAGAGTTTCTAGAGAATTACCTCCCTTGACTAGAGACAGCCTGAGAGCAACAGAGAGACCAAACTTCATGCTTCCCTTACGATGGTGCCTTTTCTGGCAGGAAAAAAAAACATGTCTAGCTTTGCCAGCTCTTCAAAAGCAAGCAGAGAGGGTTGTGATTACCCTTCCGAGCCACAGCCATCCGTTTGGGATGTGGTTGTACCTCCTGGAGCTGAAAAAATAACCCACAGACTGTCCCACTGTGAGATGCTGGGAGGGCTGTGAGGATGTGTGTGTGGCTCAGACAATCTAATAGGCAAAATGATTCCAAAAATAAAGTGACTTCTCAGGGGATCAAAATGCTGATTGCTGTCCAACTCAGAGCTCTTGTTTTACATGGCATAGTGTACAGGTTAATGGTAGAGTGGGTAAAAGCTTGGTTTTCTCCAATTCCTTAAAAATTCTGGGACATCTCAAAAGTGTGTTCTCACTAAGCAATGGATTTTGGACAAGTTTAGGACCTGAGAGTAATAAAAACTACTTGTATCTGTACTTTAGAGATTGTAGGAAATGATTAATTTAAAATGTAACTGGTTCAGGGAAAAAAATTTACATTTACTGCCAGGTCATACTGACAGTTTACAATTCCAAAGACTTTTCCCTTATCTTAGCCCTACAGAACAGTTCATGAAGGAAGTGCTCCCTTTTTTTTCCCCTCTGAGCTGTAGAGCACAACGGAGAAAAGTTCCCCCCGCTCCTCCCCGCTACTGTTAAGAGGCAGGCAAGGAAACCTCTTACCCAGAGCTTTGAGTCTGCTGAGAATGTTTTTACACAGCCTCCACACGAATTATTTCCTCGGGGCGGTATTAACTCCTCCAGTTTGATTTATTTTTAGCCATGATGAAAATTAGCAATATCCCTGTGTTTTAGGGCGCTCACACAGCGAGTGTGGCGGCTCCTGTGCTGACGTGGTCGGAGGAATTACGTTGGCTTCGCAGCCCTGGGCAGGCAGCTTCCCTGCTGGAGCTGGGAGCCCATTTCCCTCTGTCGGGAGAGCAGGACCGGTCCCTTTGTGCTGCACTGAGCTGGGTGCACCCCTCCCGAGGTCTGCTTGAACCTGCCACGGTCAGGGCAGCTCCAGACCGAGTCAGGGGATGCTTGAAGATTCCCTCTTTAGATTTGCTGGCCCTGCTCCCCAGCGCACATCGTTCAGGGCAGCGCTGTCCCCACACTCCTGCTGCTCCTGGGTGTCCGTGGGCGCGGGGCTGTGCGGGCCGGGGCACGGCCGGGTGTCCGTGGGTGCGGGGCTGTGCAGGCCGGGGCACGGGCTCCATATTTGGCTCCAGGCTGGCTGGCCCTGGCCCCGGCAGCTCCGGGTTTGCCTGTGGCCGTATATGGAGCGGCTGCTCCGGGAGCTGCGGCTGACCTGAGTTAGCACCAGTGCAACATGTGTGTGAAACGCTGCTCCGGGGGCACCCAGCTCATTAGGGTAAAGGCAGGCCTCGGACTGGCTTTGCAGTGAAGGGGGTAATTGGAAGAAAACAAATTTCCCATTAAATTCCATTTTTTATATGGTTTGCCAGGATGTGCATGGTTATAATCTCCTTTGTGGTGGTAAAGTCCTGCAAAGGGAGAGCAGAGCATAAGCAGAATATCTCTGTGTCAAGAAGTCCATAATTCATAATGACAGTAATAAAAACCACCTTCCCTGTGCAGAGCCAGCACCGTGCTTGCCACACAGATCCTGCTTTTCCCTTGGATGCTGAGTGAGTGCAACAAGGACGGGTGGCATCAGGTGCGGGACCTCAGCCAGCCTCCCTGACTTGAGTGAGGATGGGGATGTGGGGTCACAGCCCTCCAGAGACTGTATCTGTCCTGCTGACACCCAGGACACAGCAGGAGAGGGGCTTTTTGTCCAAAGAAGCGTGAACCAAAAATGCTTGGTGAGGTCTCTTTTGGCACCAAGGTGGACAAAAACCTGGACTCTAGAAGAAAGGGGGGGTTCAGCCTGTGATTCCAAGGGCACAAGGAAACAGTGTGTACCTCAAATGTGTCTCCAGCAAACTCCACTGCACCTGAAAAAACAACGTTCCCCTGAGTTACCTGTAAAACCTGGCCAGCACAAGGGCCCTGCTCACACCTCTGCTTTTGGGTGGGCACCTTTAAGGTTCACAACACTCATATGTGTGTAGGGACAGCATCTTTAGGCTTCAGCCTTTTCAGTTTTGTAGAAGCCAAGTCAAGGCTCAGCTCTGACTCTTCAGAAGATACTTTTTGATTCTAAGAATTTTCTTACCACTCCCATTTTTCATTTTTCCCTGTTTTCTGCATTGAACCCTGGAACTGCATTAGAAATTATTTTGCTGATTTTGTTTGCCATCTCTCTTTTGTGACAGATTAAAAAGCAGCAACAAGATGTGTTAGGCTTCTTGGAAGCCAACAAAATTGAATTTGAGGAGAAGGATATCGCGGCCAACGAGGAGAACAGGAAATGGATGCGGGAGAACGTCCCTGAGGACAGTCGGCCAGCGAGCGGGAACCCCCTGCCCCCCCGGCTCTTCAACGACAGCCGCTACCTCGGGGTAAGGGCTGCGGCAGCTCTCCCTGTGCTCATCCCACCCACCTGCAGCTCTCCCTGTGCTCATCCCACTCCTCTTCCTCACTACCACAGCCTCTGCTTCTCTGCACGGCAGGGCTTGCCCAGCTGCACTTGTCCAAACTGGGAAGGCTGTGGGAGGTGTTAGACGTTTCCCCCCATCTTGGGCTTTTAGTAATAATTGAGTCTTGAGTGTTCCAGTCACACCATAGGAGAGACTAAAATGCAGACCTCTTGATTTGGATCCTACCTTACAGTGCATATGTAATTTTCTTTTCCTGTGGGTTTTTTCCCATCTTATGGCTCTGAAAGTTCCCAGGTTTTTTCAGTCTTCATGTTCCCCATGATTGTGAACTAACACCTCACAGAAATCTGGCCCTGTTACACCAACCCTATGTTCTGTAGCAAGTTCAGAGATCTGTTCTGCCTGTGTGGGGTTTGCCAGTAGGTGTGAATCCCCAGATCATATGAATTGATGTCTGCCATGATCATAAATCAGTTTTCTGATCCTTCTTGGGATCAGCTCTGTGCGCTGCTTGCACAAGCAAGGCTGCTGTGGTTTACTTACTCCAGTGCCTTGGACAGATTAAAACCCGTGTTGCAAACACAAATCCGACTGTAATTATTTTAATGCTTGATCAAAAGTAAGTTGCCCTGCAGTACTTGTACCCAGCAGGCCATGCTTGAATGATTATTAGATTAACTGTTAGTTTTATTTTTAAAACTTAATATCTTCTGAACAGAGCTCACAGTGTACATTCCTCTGGTCCTTTTGAAGTCTGGTTCTGGCCTGCACAGTCTGTAAGTCAGGACCTGCCAGTTCTGGACCTCTGTGAGACAAATCTGTTCCTACTGAAAGAAATTATTCTCGATGTGCCAAGAATTTTTTTGCTTGTAATAGAAGCAGAACTTGAAATAATACCCACAGTGAGCTGTTGTGCCACTTGGCTCTCAAAATTTTACTAACTGGTTGTGACATGGAAAAAGGTTGTTTTGGATATGTAAGGATCAGTAGTTGTCTGAGAAGGGGCTGGTCACAAGGTTCTTGCTATGGGTTTATTTCATCCCCAGAATTTTGGTTGATGTCACTTGGAACTTTTGAAATTCGGTCAGTTTGTGTTGCTGGATTTGAGTGGCTGCAGTTCAGCTTTCAGGAAGGTAAAAGTTAATTCTGTGCCCAGAATTTGAACCTCTTTCTGTCTTTATCTGATGCCTCTCAAGCATGAAGTTCCCCGTTTGTTCCATCTGATGCAGCACAACTGGCAGAGCAAAGAGCAGATTGGCTTTCCTGGCCCGTGCACAGCAGAGAGGCTGGAACTGGAGATGCTGTGTGGCCTGGCATGAGCCCTGCTCCTCAGCCCCAGGAATTCCTGTCCTGGGAGATGGTGTGGAGCAGGCTCATGGACTATGCACCAGCAAGATAAACAATCCCTTTGTTATCAAGCAGCCCCAGACCTGTCAACAGAAGGGCTTCAGGGAGGATTTACCATAATCATACACATTTTTATCAAACCAGCACGCGAATGCTGCATGTGCAAATGGAGCAATAATTTGATATCCCTGAAGTCCAGGCAGCTGGAATCTTCTGGTGCCTGTACTTTGTTCTGTTCCAGCTGCAGCAGCCTCTCCTTCGAGCTGCTCCTGACTGCTGTTTTCAAACAGCAGTTGCTGTTCCTTAGGCTTTTGCCTCCCGGACAGTCAGGAATCTGGAGCAGCGTGCCCTAAACAGCTCTCCCTGACTCCAGCCTGAGACTGACCTGCTGCCTGCCTTGGGCTTCCCAGCCAGGACTCCTGCATCCAAACATTGCCCAAGAAACCTAGAAGAGGCTGGTAAAGTGCATCAGTAAAAAACGGAGAGCAGGGAAGTCATAGGACTGTTCCCTGCTGAGTTCAGAAGGTGGAGTGAGGGAATTGTGTGGTAACTTGGACAACAGTGAGATTGCACAATACTTCTGGGTTCCTTTAATTGGGGTTTGGCAACTGGTATTTCTTTTTATGTATTTATTTATTACCTTAATTTTCCTGGGAAGTGACTGTGTGTGTTTAGGGCATTTGTAATGCACTGTGAGTGCCATCCCATTGCCTTTGCATGCACAGACTAATCTTTAGTGGGAAATGTGATGGGAAAGGGGCACTCTCAGTGTAAAAGTTCCAGTTGAACTGACAGAGTTAAGAGCTGAGTCCACACTTGCACAGCTGTTATCATTATCAGGAATTAGCAATGACATCTGGGAACATCAGGGTTTCTGATGACAAGGTCCAGGCTCAGCTGCTTTTGCAGGAGGAATGTCCACGCCAGACCAGTGACAACACTCGTGTGAAGTCTGTCCTTCTGGGAAAGGCTGGAGCACCTCACAGCAACATCTCGTTGGGACATAGAATGAATTCCCAGCTTGTCCCTTTCCAGCCAGGCTAGTTTGTGTGCTGTTACTGCTAATGCCACATACGTGAGGTGATGCTGGATTTTGCATTCAGCCACAGGAAGCAGTTTGCTTGGTATGGGTTGGGTGACACCCCAACTGAGCTGAGACTACTTCTGACAATTCACTCCTCTGTCTTTTATTCCCTCTCCCTCCTGCCATGGTGAAGGACTACAATGCTTTCTTCGAGGCGCGGGAGAACAACGCCGTGTACGCGTTTCTGGGCTTGACTGCACCTCCTGGGTCAAAGGTGGGTGAGCTCCCCCTCACAGTGAGCCCCGGCCTGTGGCTTACACTCCTCCTCCTCTGCTCAGATTAGGGTCTGGCACATGTGGTGTCATTGCCCCCATCAATCTCCCTCAGAGATACTCAGTCTCCAGAGGCTCTCAGGCGTCAGCTTCAAAAGAGTAGTTAATATTTGCACTGAAGAATGCATAAGAAATCTAGATAAAAAGAATTGTCCCAAAATGAAAGAATGTTTTCAATTCAGTAAAAAAATTTAATTCATGTGAAATTTTGATGAGATTTTTCTACTAGAAAATCCCTTGAAACCACAGCTACTGTTTCTGAAATAGCATGCTCTTGCTTCAGAGTAGTTTCTTCCTCCAGCTTGTTATCCAAAGCTTATTTTCCTTTGCCAATTACCAACTGGGCTGCTGCTTTGCAGATGCAATGGGCTGGAATTCTCCTTTTGATTTTGATAGGATAAGACAAGCCTGTTTTATACGTTTCACTTGACAGCAGCAGGATCCTCCAGGTCACTTCCAGCTTTCTTGTTCCAATGGATAAACACGCCGCTCCCTTTCAGCTTTACTCATGTATGAGTCGAAGGTCGTGCTGTGCACATCACTAAGAGACCTAATTTTAAAGGTGGATGGTGACCCATGAGCAGTGAGCACTGCAGGTTGTGGGGCAGACTGAAGCAGTTTTGGGAGCTGAATTTCCAGCAGTAGCTCCACTGATGGGAAGGATGTGATGAGGAAAGAGTTGAGCAGAGCAGAGCCTGGGATCTGCGCCCCAGCAGCACCCACCAGCAGCGTCAGACCAGCTGCACACAGTGCCACAGTCCTGGTGAAGTTCCTTGGCATACCTGCACTGCACTGCTCTGCAGAGTGTGCAGGGTGGAGCCAAGGAACCAGGAAGCAATCCTGAGACTGTGGGATGCAGGGAAGCTCATGCCTTTCCCCTGGGAAGTGCAGTGGTACCGGCGAGCAGCTGCTGCCATAACAAATCAGGTCACCTGTCTCCGTAACGTTGGGAACGTTGTTGCTTCCCAGACCTGTGGCTGGCAGGAGCAGCCAGCATGGCTGGCAGGAGCTCTGCTTCTGTCCTCACCTAAGGAAAAGGTGAATTTTAAACAGGAGGGATAGAACACAGTTGTACTCTGCTGAATTTCCATGTTGTCCTGGGCTAAATAACCTTTGCAGAAGTGACCTTGTATCCCTTGCATCCTACTCTGGGGCTGATTTTGGGACTCCCTCCCACAATTAGGATGTCCAGTCAAGTTGATTGCCTGCTGTTGAGGAGGGTACCCGGATTTGTAGGTGCTGAAATTGGCATTTCCAGCATAGCTGTGTGCAGCTTAATGCTGTCTGGAATGACATGGCATCTGCAGAAGAGGGCAGGAGGCTGCGAGCAGCCTTGGCAGGAAACTTCCATTCAATGCTATCAGGAGAGATTTGGGAAGTTACTTGGTTTTGAACACAAAAGTTTCATATTAATGCTAAGCAGAAGTGAGCATGGAAAATCCAGTTAACTATTTTCTGAGCCCCAGTGGTTTGGTTCGTCCTTTGGGTCTACAAACTCTGGGAAAGGCTGGCCTTCAGTTTATCTTAAATATCTCTACTTCAAGCAATATGGGTGGATTTTAAAGGGAGAGGATTTTGTGAGTTAAAAGCTATGTTTAATTATTTCTTTATTAAGGATTTAAGGACTGAGAGGATGCTCAGTGAGGGGCCTTGATGGAGAAGTAAGGAAAGCTGTGAAAGAGGGACAGGGTCAAGCCTGAAAAGCTGAGCTTCTCCCAGATAACTTGCAGGACTGTGCCCAAGGAAATGGAGTTTGACCTCCAATAAAAATAGGTTAGCAGGTTACTTGTACCAGCCCTCCTGGGTATGAGGGAAATACCAGGAATTCTCTCCAGCTTTCCACTGCCTGTTCTGAAGAGAAGTACTTTGTCTTGCAAAAAAAAAAGCCAGTGAGCTGTCACCATTGCAGTGCCCTGGACTGGTTAAGGGAATTGGTACAAAGCCAAGGGAACCTTCTCCTCTTTCCTACCATTCAAAGAACCACTTGTCTTTCAGAGAGTATTAAACATGCTGCCTTTTTCCAGGCTTTGTAGCTCTTTTTGATCTTCCTTTCATTGTTCACCTGCCTTTTGTGCCGTGGATGGCCGGGATGTCCTCGCACGAGGCCTGTGGGTGCACGGTGACATCCCGGCCCTGCTCCCTGCCCATGACAGGCCAGCAGAGCAGAGCAGGGGCCAGGAGCACAGCAGCTCCAAGCCAGGCTCTTCCCACGCCCTGAGGGCAATTAGCCAGGAAAACCAGAGTGATCCACCATGTCCAAGATACAGGAGATATGCGTGGGACTTCCTGCCCTGCAGGCTGGGGTCACCCACTCTGTCTCCTCTCTTTAAAAAATCTTACAGACTTCTTGGAAATTCCCCTCTGAGTCCTTTCTCCCCGTGTGTTTTGTTTGTTTAGCAGTGCTGGCTCATGGCAACAATGGTACTGAATCTGTTATCTTGAGTATTTCTGTGCAGTCACAAAAGCAAATGGCTCCAACACATCTTAGCAGATGCTGGACTTGGGCCAGGCTGTCCCCACTGAGGTGCTGCACTGAGGGCCATGGGAATTCATCTCTCATTTATCTCCGTGTAGGTCCTGGTGCTGCTAGCAGGTAATTGAATTAATCTGCAGTCAAAAGTACACTTGGAGAAACCAAAAGGAAATTCCTTTTGCATTTCTTCTGTTGTCATTCTGTTCCCATTTGTGATCACCTTACAAAGGCTGGAAGAAGACTGAAAAATGCAGGTTATTGTTTTATAGTGTTCCTTTTGAAACATACTGAGAAACTACTAACGTGCAACTCTCTTTTGCTGTTTCAGGAAGCTGAAGCACTGGCCAAGCAGCAAGCATGAATTTCAACTGCCTTAAATGTCTGTAAAGGGAATTTCCACAGCTTTTTATAAAATAATCCAACTGTCTCTGCTTCAAGAAATGTAGATGTGATTTCTAACATTTGATTGGTGCTTGCAGCATTCACTGTCCGTAACACAAATTGAACACAGGATGGAAATGGGAATTTCAGGGTAGGGATCAGAAGTGGGTTCTGATGGAAGCTGAAGCAATCAGACATGAATGAGTTACATTTAGTTTAAACTGTCCTGGCAATTTGTCCATTTTGTGTAAACTTAAAGAAACTATTTTAGTACTAAAAATGCAGATGGGTTTTACCTAGAGATCCAACTATTTAAACTATGGAAAACAGCATCTAAAACCTCGTCAGATACTAATTTAGTGCCTGAGTTGCCTCAAAAATGTTACTGAGTTACACAGTAATTTTTCAGTGTCTTTCCTGGTTTCAGATGAGTTTGTAGGTGGTACTGTGTAGTTTAACCATTGTAGTCACTTTGGAAAGTTGTGTTTGTCTTCTGTAGAATGGATATTTAAGGTTTGTATTGTTACACACTGTACAGATGATAAAAACCCCAACAAACCCCATGTATTTCTCATTTAAGTGATCTGTGTGGGCTCTTTGGACAAAAAAGGGATGTGGGCAATGGACACAGGTCCCTCACAGCTGCCTAAGCACGAGCGATGACACATCTAAGGGCAAGATTCAGTGTTGCAAACAAGCCAAAACGGCCAGAAATGGCATTTCCTTACCTGTGTAAGGGTGAAAGCCTTTAATGTATTCTCTACAAAAATACCAGTTCACACTGCTTAGAGCATTAAACATCTCACTGCATGTTCAAGTAGCCATTAGGTTCATATAGTATTTTTTCAAATGCGGAGATAAATGTTTGAATAGCAAAAGTTACTGCAATTAAGCAAGACTTCTTTTTTTTTTAAAGTTTAAAAACTTCATTTCCATTGTTACTGCCATATCATAAAGCTATCGCAGGAACTGCAAATCTCTCAGTATCTTGTGTGGGTGAATTTACCACGTGCAATATTAACCTGTGTGTTCTCCCAGTGCTCATGAGGGAGCCTGTAATTCCTGGCCATATTTTAATTCCGGATTTATCATTTTGGGAGCCTGGGAAGCAGTTTGAAGCTTGTGCTTACAAAAGCAGCACGGTATCACGAGGCAGAGGGATGGATGGATGCTGCCTTACCTTAAAGATTACCACACACACACAGCTGTGCTTTTTTATTAACAGCTTCTGTCAGGAATTACTGCAATTCTGTGAATTTTAAGATCTTTTGGGGATGGATGTTTGGTTATGTTTTAAATCCAGCATCAGATTTTCGTTGTTCACTATGATTTCATCATTCTGAACAAGGTGATGTTTCTTTCTTAATATTGGCCGAATCTTTCTCTGTGTCTAAATTCCTGCTCAGCTTTTTGGGAACTGTGGAATACTAAGTGAAGTGTGGTGAGGAAGGTGGGATTTGACACACAAGTCTCTGTACCCACACCAGTTTGCTGTGTTTCCTGTGCAAGTGTGGTGAATTACAGCCATTATTTTGGAGAAGCTGTAATTAAAAGTTGCTGCCAAATTCTGTCAGTTCAGCAACCCAAAACATTCTGAAACGAGGTCAATCCCTGTCTCAACGGTCAAGAAAATTGCCAAGTTTAAGAAAGCAAAGTCACTGCCCTTGTCTGTCCCCCCCTTGCCATATGGGAGCGTTCAAACTGTATCAGCATTCCTAAGGCAGCTCTGGTGAGCCAGGCTGAATTATTCCTTTGTCCGGGGAACAAGGCACCGACACAAACTGAAAATACTGAAAATCTCTTTGTTGTGTGTGTAAAACTTGAGTTTTTTGATGCAGATCTCTTGCATGACTTTAGGAGTGCCAGGAATCTGTTACCTCTGTGCTGGTTTTCTGTTTCCATGGGTGCAAGAACTGAATTTGTTCTTTTCTTTCTTATTTTTTTCCTATGTAGAAAGCAGGCATTGAGGATTTAACTTGTATATTAACCATTCCTGTATCATTCCAATAAAGTTGTTTTAGAACACTTTCTCACACCATGACTTGTTTGCATGTTTTGTTCACGGTTTGAAGTCTGAAGCTGGAAAAAAGTGGGAGTTTTCAGATGAAAATACTGCTTTTTAAAAGTTCAGGAGTTATACAAGGTGAACATCAGGGATTTGCTGCTGCTGTGTGTAAGGTCTGCTGGGCTGGATCTCTCACCTGTTGCAGCTAATGGGATTTAATTACTAAATGGGATTTAATTTAGGATACACCTACCCAAAACTGTGTGTCAAGGTTTGGGTTATTTCCCACATCCTGCTTTCCCACTCATTCCCCAGGGCAGGGACAGATTGGAAGCAGCCAGGACATGGCGGCTGCTCCCACACTCACAGAGCTCACCCACCCCTCCCTGCTCGTTTACAAACTGTAATTAATTAGCTTTATGCTGCTCACATCAGGGAGCTGTGGTATTTCATATTTGTGTTGCCACAGGGCAGTGCAGGATAAATTTTAAACTGAAACTTGGCTTTTACCTTCCCTGTTCGCGTGGTAGATCAGCAGGTTCCTCCTTCCTCCTTCACGCGCTGAGGTTCTGCACCACCTGGAACATCTGTGGAGTTACAGAAATGACGTGCTCTGCCTCTGACCTGCCCTGGGATTTGCCTAAATTCCAGACTTCAATTCACATCCTCTGGAGGAAACCAATAACCTGATCTTTTAAAGAGTGGTTTGTAAGGATCAGCTTCTGTGTGAACAGCTGAAGCACAGCCAAGCACCGTCAGGCACGGGATGCCTTCCCAGCGGGATTATTGCTTGTCCCTCACACTCGTCCTTCTATGGTGTCTTAGAACTGGCCCGTAAGATGGCAAAAGGGCCATGAATGCCATTTCTAAATTGTAATGAATCCCATTTACTTCCCCTGGGTACCCACTCCTCTTGGACAACTCAGAAAAACCACTGCTTTTCTCGGTTTTTTTATTAAAAAGTCTTAAAAACCCAGTTGTTATTCATGAATGTAAAGCTCAATAAAAATAGTTTCCCAAAATCTTTAAAAACCAAGCTACACGTGTGCACACAATGTGTGACAACTTTCCCTGCCCCAGGTTGCTCAGATCCTAATCCCACAGCACAAATAAATCATTCCCAAATCTTTACCTTTTAGTTTCCTGCCGAAATATTCTGCGATTTACCCATATTCTGTGATCTTGGGAGGATGTTTTAGATTGAAAGGTTCATTATGACAATTTTGAAGTTTTTTATTAAAAATTTTGGTCTGTATTGGTAAACTTATGGAAATGCAAAAGGATTTTAAAAGTCGAGGTGATGAAGTAGAAATTGCCGGATTACTACAGGTGAGCACAGCAGTGAGTACTGAGTATGCAAAATAAATATATTTAGTACAAAATATATGTGTTGTATTCAAGAAGTATCAGGCTTGGCCTTGTAGATATTGTAACAGTAATATATAGTAATTATAAATATTATTGTATATAGATTTATAAATCTTTATACACACACACAATATAGCAATATGTAATTCCTATATACTATAATTCCTTATAGTAATTCCTATTCTCTCACATGTTGGTTTATTGAAGATATCATCAGGAACTTGGCTATTTCTTCATTTTAATTTGCTCAGTATTTCAAAATCCTGAATAAAAGGAAACCAGGACATCATTAATACACTGTCAGCAGCACTATAATTCCCATGTGGCCTCAGTTGTTTCCTGAGCCCTTTCGCAGCACGCAGCACAGGTTATTTTGTGTTTACACGAAGCGAAGTGGATCAGACACNCGCGCCGTTGCTGCGGCAACCAGCAGCCACTCAGCGGCCGAGGTGGGCCCGCCCCGCCTTTCTATTGGGCCATTTCGCTGTCAGTCAGCACTAAGCCCCGCCCCTTTACTACTTAAGCCGCGGCTGAGGGCGGGCTGGGCTGTGTAATTGAGCAGTGTGTGTGGTGGTTGTTGGAAACGGGGTTATTGTTGGGCCGTTCGAGTGAAATTCCCTTTGGAATGGAAAATAAAGGGCTCGCAACAGCTGTGCTTAGGAAAAAATCCTCAACATAAAATCTTTCAAATCAGTCAATATCTGTTTCATGTTTATGTGCCCGCAAATTACTCAGCCTGTGCTGAGAGAAGGGACTCTGTTTACATGCAGTCACAGTTCCTATAGTATCATTTAGTGTGTTAGCACTTCTTTTTTCCATATACGGATGATACTGTAAGAGTAATTTTTTATTCTTTTTCAAGATATATTCAGCTCTGAATTCTGACATCCTTGCCTTGCTGTTTGTGCTAACTGCACACTGTGCTCAGCTTCTGAAATAACTTTGGTTCTATCCTGTTCTGACTTTATTTTTGTAAATAAAAGGGAATTTCTTTTTGGTAAGATCTTATTGAGAGAATACATTGATTTCCGTGGATATTCATGCATTTAACACCTGAATCCCAGACTGGTTTGGATTGGAAGGGATGGTAAAGCTCATCTCATTTCACCCTCACCATGGGCAGGGACACCTTCCACAGATCAGCTTGCTGGGTATGAAATGGAAATTGACTTGGTTTTAATCACTCCACACAAATTACCTGACTTGATTTCTTCCTCTCTCTCTGTTACTTTTGTGTTTTGTTGAAACAGCTGCACAAGAATTCCAGCTGCAGCTGGCACTAATTACAAGCCTGGCGAGGTTTAAAACTACTTGGAATTTGATCCATCCTGGTTCCTGCCTGCCGAGACTGTGGGCAGTGACTCTGCTGGAGTCCCAGCCACACCTTCTGTGCAGAAATTGCTTATGTAAGGTTATTAAAAATCAGGTAATTTTGAACAGCTTTTAAACATTAAATGAGTTTTATATAAATTTTGTGAGAGTAAGAATAGTTTTCATTTTGCCCCCATAAAAACTGAAGTCTTCTGTGAAATACAGGTGAAAAGAAGGGAAAAGAGGTAATTTTACAGACTTCATTGAACCTGTATGGCCAGAATTATATCAAACCTAATTTCTAAGACACAACATGACTTCCCACTGACAGGGGGCAGGGTCAGATTAGATATTAGGAAGAAATTCTTCCCTGTGAGGGTGGGGAGGCCCTGGCACAGGGTGCCCAGAGAAGCTGTGGCTGCCCCTGGATCCCTGCAAGTGTCCCAGGCCAGGCTGGACAGGGCTTGGAGCAACCTGGGCTAGTGGAAGGTGTCCCTGCCCATGGCACGGGGTGGCACTGGATGATCATTTGTATCTTGCTCCTGTCATTAAACAGTGTCTTTTTAGAATCTTTTATCTAGTACTTAGATAAGATTCAGCTTCTTATTTATTGGGGGTTTGTATCTTCTGAGAAAAGGAAATTTAGACAAGGCTTCGACAGAAAACTCTTCAGAGTGTGGGCTGGACCCTGTGCTGAGGAGTGGGGTGGCGCAGTGCATGAACTTGGCTTCAGCTTGAAGAGGACACCTAAAACCACCATGAGGGCACCTGGGATGTGCCAGAGGTAATTTTTGAGCCCCAAAAAAGTGGGTTTGGTCAATGAGCAAACACGATTGTGCAGAGCTGTCCATTGGCAGCTGCTTTCAGATTGGCACGTTGTCATGTTTGCATTTTATAGACACAGGGTATTTCATCAAAAACCGGATGAAAGGAAGTTGCCAACATCTTTCCCATCAGTGGCACATCACAAGACTCTAAATTTAGCTCCCTGTTTCCAAAGGGGAAGTGGTGTAAGTCCACAAGTCAGCTGAGCAGCACCGAGCTCCAGCCGATGGAATTCGGTTCTGATTTCGCTCTGCTCGGCACAGCCCTGGCCCTCTGCTCCTCCCCGTGCCCTGTTCTGGCAGTCAGCAGCTCCTCGGCATCGCACTGTGGTCAGAAACATCTCAATTCATTTTCAAACATCCTCTTTTAGACTTAGCCCTCGCTTTGTGTTCAAAACCCGCGCCCTTTCCCAGCGGGATCGCTTCTGTTTTATGTGGAAAAAAAACGGGGAACTGCATCGTGAGTGCGTCAGACTTTTTCTGCCCAGACAGCAGTGAGGAAAGAGTGTGTAACCATCTGCCCTCTTCTGCCCTCTCCCAGCAGCTGTAGCAGGAGAGCTCTGGGCTTGGGGAAATCCTCCTCGGACCCGACTGGGCTCGGTAAGTTGGGCTTTTTGTGCCTTTCTCTTTTGCTTATGCTTTGTTCCAGAACACGGGAACCACTTACTTTTTTTGGAGGAGACCAGTTTTTCCAAGATTACCATATTTTACCTCTTCATGAGCACTTTCAAAGCAATACAGCAAAATTTATCAGCAGGTCAGGAGCTGGGTACCTTGAGGTCCTACAGACCAGGACAGGGACCTGGTTACCCATGTCCTACAAGGCGCACAGCATTTCAAATTCCATCGACCTTTAGCAAGATCTAGACTACCAAGTATTCTTCTTTCTTTGGAAATTGGTTTATCAAGTCCCTTATGTGCTTAAGAAAGCGTTACCCTGCTTTTTGCATATGTAAATAACTCTGTAGATAAACAGGTCTCCTGCCTTTCCTGCCTGCTTTCGCCTTGAAATTCCAATATTACTTTCAGCTTCAGGGAGGGAAGTGTGCCACAAAAATAAAGAACCCCACAAAAATAAAAAAACCAAACTGTTGTGCTGTGCCAGCATGTAAATTTCAGGGAGAAGGTGAAAATTTCCGTCTCTCAAATAACTGAAGTTTTAGAATATCTCCTGGAAGGAGCACTAGGATTGAAAAGTGGCCCAGTGTAGGGAGTTTCAAATAAACCAGGGTGTAGGGGCATGGTGAAAAGTGAGCCACAAGCACTCTTTGGGTATGTGGATACTTCGATTATGAGAGATTAAAAGGATATTTGAAGAACTGAATGTTTTTCTTACATTCATGTTTCCCATTCCTCCATAAGAGCAGCAGTGATGATCTTCTCTTCAGTGAGTTCAGGTCAGATTCTTAATGTGAAGATTCCCATTGATTTTAACAGTGGGTGAATTGGAAAGGAATGATAAGGAATCATTAAATGTAGTAAATTATTTTGAGCCACTTATCTTTTCACTATTATCACTGTTGGGGAAGGCAAATTAACTATTTATGTCTTTTAAGTTCATCATTAAGAGGGATTCCAAATACATTTGATCTGCATTTTGAATACAGTTTTATTATACTTGCAGAACTCTCAGTATCTTTGGAAGCTCCTTGGCACCTCCCAGGAGGGCTCAAGTCAGAAACAATCTCTAAATATGAATTTAATCTTTATTTCTTTTCTATGTCACCTCTTTAGGTCTTGGAAATTGTTGTCTTTTAACGAAAAACATTGACTAATTACTGATGCTATTGATACTGACAAGTAAAATGATTTTACTGATTTTCACAGCTTATAAAGTACAATCTGTCTCAAGTAGCCATGATGCAGAAGAGACCTGGGAGCAGAAGGAATATTACAGACGAAGCAGCTGATTAATGCCCTCCCTGTATCTTCAGAATGATTTTTGTGGACATGGTAAAGAGGAAAAGCATGCAGATTAATGTTTGCTAAAAATAAATGCTTGAGAGAGAAAGAAAAATCACTGTCTTTGTGAGAAGTGCATTGCTCATTAATAATAATAACAATAGTAGTAATAATAATATCATTATTATAGAATAGTTGTTGAGTAATAGTTGTTGTTGTATTGTGCCTGTCTTTCAGTCCCGGGGCTCCATGGAACTCTGATGATCCCTGTTGCTCACACTCGTCACCATGCTGGCAGAAGGCATCCTAACGAGGCTCATCTATAAAGAAAGCTGTCATCAAGATAAGCCTCGAAAATCTCCTGCATCCCAAAAGGCTAAAGAGGGAATCTGGAGACAGAAACTTGTAGACATCCCAAAAATTAAAGGCTTTGCTGATGGATGTGAGAAGCGGGAGGAGCTCTCTGCCAGAAGCAGCAAAGTGGAAGCCGGGAGCGGCCCACGATGGGGATCCATAGAAAAGGAGCCTGCAAAAGATCAGGAAATGCTGGTTAAAGGAACTGCATCCCCAGCTTTACGTATCCCCGAGAGTAGAGGAAGCCTAGACCAGGTGGATTTGTACAGATCCTGGCCATGCAACAGCATTTACCAGGACTATCCTGACCTGCAGATCGGGGGGGACCGTGTGGGGGGCCACACGTGTGACTCGGGCTGTGTCCTAGACCATGTGTGGGATGAACTTCCCGACGGCCCCGTCCTGCTCTCCGTAGATATTCCCCTAGGTCAGTCCCCTCTGTGTGAGCATCCCGGAAAGCTCAGTGTGATGTCCCTGCCTGGAGATGAAGCTGGAGAAAGGAGCATCATGCTCAGTGAGGAGCCCCTTTCCAGCTCCATGCTCAACAAATACATGGAAGCCAAAGTGGCAGAGCTCTACAAACAGTTTTTTGAAGAAAGCCTGGCCAGGTGTGGTTCCATAACAAACCTCCTCACCTGCAGCTGGATGAGGAACAGCCTGGACCGGATAAGTGTCCAGATCTCCCAGGAGCAGAACATAGAAACCTCCAAAGCCAGAGGAGCCCTCTTGCACTCGTTGGCTTTGTTCAGCTCCCGCAACGCTCCCAACAGGAATAGCTCCGAGTTCAGCACCCCAAACATCCAAATCTCCAACACAGTGGGTGCAAAATGGAGCTGCAGGATGGAATTCACATCCTGACTGAGCTGTTGAGCTCAGGAGAGGGATGGGATTTGGGTATGAATGTTTCACTCCAAGGATTAGGTTGAGAAATGGAAACATTTATACACTACACTTGTTCTAATTAATATTTTAAGGTTTAAACCCCTCAGGTAGCAGGGGAAGTAAAGGTCACTGTTTTCTGTTTTCTAATGGAGAATTTGAAATTATTTTATTTCCAAAATACTGGTTAATCATGTTTTTGTAATATATAGAGAATCACAGAACTGTTAAGGTTGGAAATGAGCACTAAGATCATCAAGTCCAACCATCAGCCCAGCACCACTAAAGCAAGTGCCACATCCACAGGTAAAAGCATTTAATTTTCTGCAAAATCAGCAAGCAAAGATGACTGCAGCGTTCCTGAAAAAGTAGGGCAAGACTCCTGCATCTTCATTTGGAAATTTAAATGCAGATTTTGGTATGGAAATACTGTCGTTTAGCTTTCAAACACATTTTCTCCCCTTGCTCTTGCTTCTCAGCAAATATTTCAGCTGGAAATTATTCATTATGTCACCACTGTAAAATGATAGATGAACTGGACTGTTACCTGCTCTGCAGAAGTTTTTTCTAATAAAGTTTTTTGTTGGGTGTCTTTGCTTGTGGTTGTTCTGTTTGTTTGTTTTTTGTTTGTTTGTTTCTTTGTGTTTGTTTGTTTGTGTTTGTTTTTTGTTTTGTTTTGCCTTAATTCAGTATCTTTATTTCTTGGGCATTTCTTAAAATCATCTCTGAGCTGAAAGAAAATATCAGTAGGATTGAGAAGAATCTGCTCCTGAGGGAAAAGTTACCTGAGTGGGCAAAGTAAGGACTTCTCCTCCCTGATTAAAATGACAGGGAAAGATACTACCTGATAAGGAAATAAATTAATAAAATCAGACTCATACACATCCAAGACCTAACTGGACATTGCCTGATCCATAATTCCCACTGACCTTGGTGCAAGGAATATAAGCAATACTGAATCTTGACCTTGTTTTCTAGGAGCACGAGAGGAAAAGGATGATTTGCGTCCCTATGCATTGCCCTAATTCCATGTGTGTCTCATTAATCTCCTTCTCAGCATTCAAAACCAAGCCAGGAGTCCTTTGAAAGAGGCCAGATGACTTCATTAAATTCCAGAGGAGCCCAGGTTGGGCAGAGCTCTCCAGATTTCCTTGGTGAAGGCGCAGAGAATGAGTTAACCTAGGGTGAGAGGGAAATATTCCAGAGGGCATCGGTAGCCAAAGGTTTTGCAATTACCCGTGGCAAGAAGTGCTCCGTGGCATTTGTGCTGCCGTGCCCCAGCCCTTGGTTCCCCTGGGATCTATTTATAGTTCAGGCGAAAGTCTGGAAAGAAGTTAATTGCACGAGGTTCTTCCTCAGGAAATGAGGAAGTCGGAGGTTAAACCTGAGCTCCAGGCTCCGGTGGTTTTCAGTCCTTCCCAGCGCTGAGGAATGCGTTGGAGGAGCCCCTCTCTGCTCTGCTGCTCACCTCAGTCCCAGCCCCAGGGATTAAAGTCAATGGATCAGCAGCAGCTGCTGCAGGGAGAGAATCCCTGATGGATCTGCTGCTCTATCCCCATGACAGAAATGAAGTGGCAGAGGAGAAAACACATAAATAATGGAAGTTTGGCACAACCTGAGGTTACTGGCAAGTTGTATTCATCCCATCCCTTCTCAGGCTGGTTTCAGAACTCATTTTTTAATTAACTTTATTACATATGTGGATAATTTTAGCTGGAATGAAAATAAAACCACACAACAGCAGTGTTTTGTGGAAAATAGGTATTTTAGATCACCCCAATGACACGTGTTTTCACAGCACAAATGAAGGTGCAGATAAATGCACGTTGTTAGTGTAAAGCAGATTATATTTTGTTATTGGTTTTATGTAGTTTTGCCCATGGAAAAATATTGTCCATGTGCTTTCCCCCCCAGCATTTGTTATTCTGGTTAAATCCAGAATTTAAGTAACTTCTCAAAATTTATTTCTCTCTGTAGGAAGAAAGATGTTGCTGCAGAATACATTTAGGGGCAAAATCTGGTAATGTCTAAAAACATGAGACAAACACATTTATTACTCACTTAAATACTATTTTAATTTCAATTTTATTTCAATTGATGTGTTGCAATACATGACCTGCTTTGGATTTATTTATATTTGGAAGATGCTGAGTCCCATTATGAGTTTGAGTAAAACTCCATCAGCTGCACTGGACCTGTGCCGGTTTTCACTAGCAGGAGAAATGCCTCAGTGAACCCAAATTCCATGGGGAAAATCCCTGGGAAGGTGCTTTTCCAGCCTGCTGAAGGGCAGCAGCTGGATTTCATTACAAAGGAAAGCAGTGCCATATTTTACAGGGCAGACATCCATGGCCAGATTCTGCCTGGAGCTGATTTTTATCCACATGCCAGAAAATCTGATGTTGGAGGAGAAATGCTGGCAGGGAATTTTTACCTTCATATCCAGCTCTCATTCTGTGTTCCCACAGAGGAATATTCACCAGGTCCTGGGACCCAGACCCTGTAGAAAGCTGGACTCTTTAGTTAAATTTCCCCAGTTAATCCTGTGGTCAGGATGTTCCCCAGCCTGCTTCAGCTGTGGGAATTAACCCCCTCTAAAAGGTGACTTCATCTACCTGGAGGATAATTGGGATTTTTACACATTAACAATTTTTCTGAGATTTATTAAATAGTCAAATGGTGATATCTAGTGGTGGTTTCCTTTAGTACCTTCCAGGTCAGGATTTCCAGGGCTTTACAACCATTTTGCAACGAAATCTCAAAGTCCATCTTTCTCTGGAGGGAGGATTATTTCCCACAAAAAGGATGTCCAGGTGTGCAGAACAACCACTTCCATCAATTAATGTTCTACTCAAATTAAAATATAGAAGGACTTAAAACTTGAAAAGACAAACCCTTCCCTTTGGGACTAAAAAATCTGACAATCAGAAAAATCTCAAACACTAAATACCTGTATTTTTCATTCATCTCTCTTTTAAACAGGAAAATGCAATTTACTTTTTAAGCAAATGAAACTATATCTGAGTGGTTTATTTTTTCACCCAAAATGTAAAATATTAAGGGGCTGAAATCTACTTTTTAGCAGTGTTCTTTCTGGCTCTCCACTAGTTTATACATGGCATGGAAAATCAGATGTTTTGCTGCTGTTTTACATACAGATTTTAAAAATCCAGACATTTGATTGTAATTAACCTAATTTTCTTTTTCTTTACCAGAACATCCTCGCCACTTAATCCTTGCCTGCTTTTCCTTTGAGTTCATTTATTTGTGGTAATCCCGTCAATCTGTTGGGAATATAAATCACTTGTGAGAGTCAGTGGTCCTTTGGTAAATGAGTGCCCAGGTGCTACTGAACCTTCCACTCCCACCCCCACCATCCTGTCTGCCTTCGGTGGGGAAATGAAAGGGTTTAGTGTGGAGCTGTGAATCCCAGGAGGTTGAAGATTTTCTGTTTTCCATCCTGTTCTAGGTAGGGGGTGTGGATACTCCCCTTCACTTATGGGCTGTGCTCTTGGGGAGGCAGAAAATCTGGAGGAATATTTGATGCACTGGAGCAAAGTGGGGGGAGATTTGCCTCTGGAGCTGAACTGTTGAAACTTGGACAAACTGTGCTGGGAATCCTGTGTGGTCTGTGTCCATCAGGGCTTTGTTTTCCTTGGGATGCTTGTTTGGGGTGCTCTTTGGAGAAGAAAATTTGTTGCTATTTTTACAATTTTTGAAACTGTAATGCCTTGGGAACAATGTGGCATCTCACCACTTTTCCTGGGGCTTTATTTGGTGGTGTTTCTGAAAGAAAGGTGAGCAAGGAGCTGAGGAACTTCCCCTGGAGAAGGGAATCTGCAGCATCCTGAGGAGCTGGGACTAAAACCAGCCCTAGAAGAAGGGCTGAGACTTGCAGGGGGTTTCTGTGTCCCACCACTGCTGCTTCTCCTTTAGGCTAAGTGGGAACAGCATCTTTCCTAAATATAGCTTTAGTTGGGTAAAGCTGAAGTATGGGCTCTGTGGAACTCTCTGGGAATATCAACTCTGTTATAGAGCCAGGCTGGGAGAGCTGGGGGGAGCTCTGGAGAGAGTTTATAGAGCCTCTTCCAGTGCCTGAAGGGACTCCAGGAGAGCTGGAGAGGGACAAGGGCCCAGAGTGCCAGGACAAGGGGGAATGGCTTCCCACTGCCAGAGGGCAGGGTCAGATGGGATATTGGGAAGAACTTCCTGGCTGGGAGGGTGGGGAGGCCCTGGCACAGGGTGCCCAGAGAAGCTGTGGGTGCCCCATCCCTGGAAGTGTCCAAGGCCAGGCTTGGAGCACCCTGGGCTAGTGGAAGGTGTCCCTGCCCATGGCAGAGGGTGGCACTGGATGATTTTTAAGGTCTCTTCCAACCCAAACCAGTCCTTCATCTCATGATTTTTTTATCCCTTCTCCCCATGCTGGTGGAGGAAGGGTTTTCCTGCCTCTCACTCATGTGTTGGGAGACAGAGGCTTTGCTTTCCTGGGCTTGCATTTGCTATTTAGGGATCCTTGATCCTCCTCAAAGAAGTTTCTAATTTTGTGCAATAATAAAATTTCTTAATCTGCTGTGTTGCTGTTTTTTGTTCTCATTCCCCATCTGTAGTGATTACACACTTCTGCTTTGAATTGCCAAATTTGTAAAGCCCACGGACCATTTATTCCCTTGCTCTATTGCTCAACTGTACAAAGTTGATATTTCAATAATTAATTACTAATCTGAGAAGTGACAAAAGTTAACAAAGACAAGTGAGAGGACACCCAGACCTGCTCTCACTTTTTTTTTTTTTATTTTAAGCTGTGTGGGTTCTTTGTTTCAAATGAGTGAGATTTGTGAACGTAATGGAATAGGGAAGAGAACTGCACACTAATTTCCTGAAAATCTTGCCTTGAAGTTTTAAATTAACGAATTTTGTTCCTCTTTCCTGGTAGTTGAATTATAAAAAGATGCTTTCCTGGAATAGAAAGCAAAAAACCTTCCTGTTGCACATGTTAAATGTGTACAAATCAGTGTCAAATGCTGTGTGTGGATATTGGTGCTGGTGGTGTTTGCACACTGGGAAAGGCCCACGGGCACAGCTCCCTTTCCCTTTGCTCTCCAGGCTCTGCTCCAGCCTGGCCATCAAACAGCAAGGACAGGTCACTGATCACAGGCACATGGCCTGGGGACAGCTTTATTGAATATTTTATATAACAAAGACATCCTTGGGAATAGCCACCTGCTGATGTTTATTCCATGGAGAGAAACCAAAGGCTGCGTCCAGGAGGTAAAAAACTTCAGGGAAAGCATGGATTTCTCCTGACAATGTGTGGGACCAGGGTGTGGGGTCCTGGGGGCAGCCAACAAATGGGAACCGATCTCCACACTGACGTGAAATCCATGAATTAAATATCTAAGATCTCACTAGTAAGGAGGCAGAATGTGCTCACACCTCTGCTGAGATGTATCCTTTTAACTTGTTCCTTATCAATATTCCAGCTGCTCAATGTAATTTTGTTCAAATTCTCCTTAAACCCAGATTTTTGACTGGAGTCACTGATGTTATATTAAATCTCAGCCTGCCTGGGCTCTGGGTGCCCACAAGGCTCCCCTGCTCCCTGCAGCACCAAGTTACTTCTCGGTGTCCCCGTGGCCTGTGCTGTGCTGACAGGCCCCATGTGATAGCTCGGGGTTTTCCAGGGTTTGCTGTTCCTGCTGCCCACAATAGCTGCGGGTGGGATCCTTCCCAGGAGGGGAAGTGGGATGAGTGGCTTGGAGCTTTTTAGGGTAAGCTGAAAAAAAAAAATGTTTACTCCTAAAAAGGGGCAAAAAAACCCCCAAAAGGTGGTAACACTAAAACATCAACTGGGTGCTCCCAAATATTGTGTGGCTAATCTCTGTCCCAGGGTTCAGCATGGAGGTCCCGGAGTTCAGCATGGAGCACTGAAGGGTTTCCCTAGGGAAAGCCAAGAGCTCCCTCAGGGATAATCCACCATGGTACTTGTGGGGCTGCCCATGGTCAGGAGATGAGTGTTCCCTGGAGAAAAAGGTGCAGAAATGTTGCACTTTTTATTGCAGGAGCTTGAATTTTGGTCACTGATACCAGATCCCACAATAACTCTGTTCTTCTCCCAGTCTTCCTCATTCTACCCGGAGCAAGGTGCCCGTCAGCACACTTGTGGAGATCAAAATCCAGCCTGGAGACAAAAAGAGCATTACATTAGGGAAAAAATGAAAGCCTGTCCATAAACATTGGATCAAATGGTGCTCACATGAAAATGTGGATCAATAATATCAATAGCCATTACGAGAAGAACAGCATGGATTCTGTTATCATAGAACTTTGGAAAAACGTTTTGTCTTTGGCTTATTCATAGCTAATATATAGCAAACTTGATGGTCTTAGAGGTCTTTTCCAACTCTAATGATTCTATGATTTTACAAGGTAGCTTTCTTTGAAAAATGGAGCATATTTTAAAATTATCCTCCCTGCTGACCTTCCTCAAATTCCATCCCAGCTTTGTTGGTTCTTTTTTCTGGTTCCATTATTAAATAAATATAGATTCTACTCACAAAACCAGTTTTCAGGATGCTGTTGAGCTCCCTACTGCAAGGCTTTTTCCCCCTCCAAGATGCAAATATTTCATTTTTGGCTTAAGAGAAATGTAGGTAAGCATTAAATTTTTTGCTTTTTTTTTCCCTGAGAATAGCAAAAGACAAAATGGATCATTTGGGGATGGGGGGGAATGGAAGGTTGGCAGAACTCCTTTTCCATGCTGCCAGATGCAACAAGCCCTCAAACTCTTAACTTTAACACCAAATATTTCAACAGAAAAAGGAAATATGATGGCTTGGGATGTGAGCCCAGGCTCAGAGCTGCTTCCATTGCTCTTCCTCTGGCTAAATAATTTCTAAATTACTTCTTAATTGCTGTTAAGAGCACTGTTCTCCCTTCTTCAGTACTGAGTGATTTGTTGTTAGATATTAAGAAGAAATTCTCCCTGTGAGGGTGGGGAGGCCCTGGCACAGGTTTTCCAGAGAAGCTGTGGCTGCCCCATCCCTGGAAGTGTCCAAGGCCAGGTTGGATGGAGTTTGGAGCAGCCTGGGATTGTGGGATGTGTCCCATGGAGAAGGGGTTGGAATGAGATGAGTTTTAAGATCCCTTCCAACCCAAATCATTGTGTGATTCCATGAAATTCAAATGAACCCTAGTAGAGCAGAAAGCAGTTGCTCCTCGAGTGTATCCCTCCTGTCTTCCAAAATTTATGCTCCTCTTGCTTTACAAATGGGATGAGGAACAGGGAGCTCACGTGGTACTGAGGCCCAGGACACAGATCCTGGGCCTCCACAGCTCAGAAGTGGGTCACCAGCCTGTCACTGGCGCTTGATTTTGGTGTCACTTAGGCGGCTGAAGGGAACAAATAGGCCATCGATCTGTCTGGCAACAGCCCCAGGCCCCGGATTTTAATTACCAGTGTTCTTTGGGCTAAATTTGTGCCTCTTGAAACCTCATCAACATAAATGAAGCTTCACAATGGAGGAATTTGACCCAATACATTTTTTTCCTCTGTGTTATTAAAATCGGTTAAACACTGTTGCAACAACCTTTATTTTTCCATTTTTCCAACTATTCTGAACAACTCGGTTTTTGATGCTATTTTCAAGAAAGGCGAAGAGAACTTTTCCTATTAATCTTTTTATAGGAAGCTTTAAGCAATTGTAGAGCCTTGTTTGTCCCACACAGGTGCCCTCCATTCCTGCAGCTTTGTATTTAGCAAAAAAACCTGGGTGAATCGCTTGTTTTACCAAATGAAAACTGATTTCCAGTAATGTTTGTGTTGTGTTCTCCATGTGGGCACTGCAGAAATCCAGGGAAGCCCCCTGTGTGATGGAGCTGTTTCAGGATGGGGTTTTTTATGGGACCTGTTCTGTCAAGTCTGTCTGTTCTAACAGCAGCGAAGGTTGGTTTTTTCCCCTCCAAGAACGGTTTATGAGGGACTGGGACCCAAAATACATCAAGAGTTGGGACTAAAATATTAGTTGTGCTGTTGGTCTGAGGGCACACAAGGAGTTTCCTCAAGGAAGCATCCACAGGATGCCCTATTTGGGGACATGGCACCAAAAAGCACCAATCTCCAGTGGGATCCCTCAGCTGGAAACTGATGGACCAGGGCGGGAAATCAGCCTGAGGTGGAGCATTTGCTCCTCCCTTTGCAGCCGCCCCCACGAGCGCCGGTGTCTCCAGCAGCGCTTCCAACCACTCACCCACCGCAGTGGGAGCGGCTGCGGCTTCCAGGGCCATGGAGAGCCAAGGACACAGAGCTGCAGCTGTCCTGGCTGGGTCCTGGCTCTCCTGCATCCTCCAAGCCCCCTGGGTGGGAGCCCTGCAGGAGCCGCTGCTGGAGGACGTGATCCCGGAGAACATCAGCTGGGCTGCCGAGGAAGCCCAGGGCAACGACTCCTCGGAGCACGCGTTCTTCTCTCTGGATTATCAGCACGTCCAGGTCCCCTTTGAAATCACGCTCTGGATCATGCTGGCATCCTTGGCCAAGATAGGTAAGGCCTCCTGAGAGGATGAGGCAGGACGGGGAATCTCTGTGGGGGTGTGTGGGCAGGGGTGGCCTTTGCTTCACCTCCTCTCCACTCTTGGAGCCTGAGGTAACGTGCCAAACCCTCAGGATTCACACGCTGTGTGCCAGACATGCTGCACAGGTGGAAAACAAGTTGCATTTTAGGTTGGAAGTTGTGTTTTTCCATGTAGAAATTCACACCTGGGAGTACTGTTGCTGTTAGGAGGAAAAATACTGGGTTTCCAGGAGGAGGAATTTAATTTAACTGCAGGACACACCAAGGTGTGTGTTCAGCTTGATTTTCTTGCCAGCCACGCTTTGTGCAGGTTGTCCAGTGACATCTTCATCTTAAAAGAAGATTCCTTATTCTTCTAAAAGTGCCCTGTGTCTGGCCAAGGAATAATTCCATCCGCGTCCAGGGTGTTACACAGCCTAAAATAAAATCTCTCTGCATTGACTGTCTGTGCAAGGTTATCTAAGAAAGGTTTAAGTTATGCAAAGTATCTGATCTTTTTATTTTTTCCTCTGAAAAACTGGGCACAGGAAAGAGAAAATTATATATAAATATTTTTCTCCAGGAGTTGTCTTCAATGCTATTAAATTACTGCTATAAAAGTTATTTTACAGCATTTTTTCTTTTATTTCTTTTGCTCAGAATGGAGAAGTCTCTAAGATTGAGTTAGATCAGAATTTTTCAGATGGAAATGGTCTTTTTGTCCCACTAATTTCGTGTTACATAATGAGACCCCAATTCTGGTCATATGCATGAAGACATAATAACGATCAGAGATTTTAAAAAATTATTATTTCTATTCCAATTAGCTTTGTTTCAATGACTATTTCTTTTAATAACTTACCTTGTACTTGTGGTGGTGTGGTGGTTGTTCTAATGTTGGGCATTGCATAAGACTCGCTTGATTGGACATTTTTTAGCTTTTTAGCTTTAAATGCTAATGATTAAATTATATTAAAAGTGGACCTATATATAATGAATGGGAAGGCTTTTTGTGATTTTTTTTTAATGTATAGAATCTGTATTGTGTTTAAAATTAGAAGTTGCTATTTCTGTTAGTGCTAAAGATGGGCTGCTGACTAGATTACATAATTAATAATTCCAAATACTGTTTTAGTTATGCAGATTATTACTTTTTGTTTATTACCTCAATATATCTCTCTAACCTTATGCTGTGATGAAATGAGGTCTGAACTGACATTAATTTGAGAAACTTTGGTATTTTCAGTAATTTTTAGATTTTCTAACCAATTTCTGAGTGACTTCACCCTCATGGTATAAATTTATTTCTGTTACTCCGAGGTGTAAGCTGCTGACAGTGGGAGCCTGGGGACCTTCTGAGGGTTTGAGCTGGTGAGATAACACCAGTTTTATCTGTCCATGCCCTCCAGGGTTCCATCTCTACAACAAGCTGCCTTCTGTTGTTCCCGAAAGCTGTTTGTTGATATTTGTGGGACTCATCATGGGGGGAATCATCTATGGATTAAATGATAGGTCACCACCAGTGATGGACAGCGACATCTTTTTCCTCTACCTCCTGCCCCCCATCGTGCTGGACGCCGGCTACTTCATGCCCAGCCGCCCCTTTTTCGAGAACATCGGCACCATCCTCCTCTACGCGGTGGTGGGCACCATCTGGAATGTGTTTGGGATCGGCTTTTCCCTGTACGGGATCTGCCAGGTGAAAGCCTTCCGGCTGCAGGACGTGTCCCTGCTGCACAACCTCCTGTTCGGCAGCCTCATCGCCGCTGTGGACCCCGTGGCCGTGCTGGCTGTCTTCGAGGAGATCCACGTCAACGAGAAGCTGCACATCCTGGTTTTTGGAGAGTCGCTCCTCAACGACGCCGTGACCGTGGTAAGGACGGGCCTGAATTGGAGTATTTAACCTGCAGAGACGGTGCTGAGGAGGTTCAGAGAATGGTGGGATGGGAGATCTCAGCCTGCAGAAAAGGAGGCTCAGGGAAGACTTTATTTCCCTCTACAACTCCTTGAAATGAGGTCATAGACAGTTGGGGGTTGGTCTTTTCTCCCACGGAACAAGTGACAGGATGAGAGGAAATGGCCTCGAGTGTCACCAGGAGAGGTTTAGATTGGATATCAGGGAAGATTTCTTCATGGAAAGGGCAGTCAAGCATTGGAGTCACCACATCTGGAAGTGTTTAAAAACCATGTGGATGTGGCACTCAGGGACATGGTTTAGTGGTGTACATGGCAGTGCTGGGTTAATGGTTGGACTTGATGATTTTGGAGGGCTTTTCCAACCTCAATGATTCTGTGATTTGTTGAGGGAAAAGGCATCAACCACCCCTTCTAGCAGAGGATTCCTGGTCCAGTTCTCTGGCCTGAGGTCCTGGGCAGCATTCAGGTGAACTTAGAAGTTTTCAGGTTTCTCTTTGACTCCATGTCTGGGGACAGAAATGTCCATGAGGGCCACAGCAGTGCCCTGGTGGGAGCCAGACCTCCGGGTCAGGAGGTGATGCTGCACTGGCAGAAATCCCAGCCACGTATTTGGTGTCATGACCACATCTGGTGAACATCTTCTCAACAACGGTTTCCCTCTTTCCCTAGGTGCTCTACAAGCTCTTTCGCTCTTTCTGTGAGATGCCGACCATCAAAAGTGTGGATGTTTTTGCTGGAGTTGGAAAATTCTTCGTGGTTGGGCTAGGAGGAGTTTTAGTGGGGCTGAGTTTTGGGTTCACTGCTGCCTTCACCACGCGCTTCACCAAGGACATCCGTGTCATTGAACCCCTCTTTGTGTTCCTGTACAGTTACCTGTCCTACCTCACTGCAGAGATGTTCCACCTCTCCGGGATCGTGGCGTAAGTATGGCCCAGCAGCTCCTCTCTCCAGGAAAACTTCCTGCCTATATTCACTGAAAAACATCCAGAATGTTTTTAAGTTTGGAAATCTGTGTATGATGAGAAGCAGGACCCTCTCCAAGTGTTAACCCTGTTTCCTAAATTGCACATTGATGGTTGCTGATGGATTTATGTAGATTTTTGAGGAATGTTTGTTTGATCTCCATGGTTTTTCTTTGGAAAGGCCAGATGTTCCAACAGGGAGATGTCTGGTAGTTTTGGCAGAGCCAGAAGAAGTTTCTTGGCTTATTTTGTTATTTTCCGTGTGGCCCAGTCAAAACCAACATGGGAAGAGCTACAGGGAGGATTTAGTCAGCTCCTTGGAATGGTTTGGTCTTGGTTTGCATTAAGTCTGTTCTCACATCCCCTTCCCCATCTGCGTGTCTGGCCTGGCAGCCTTTGGCGTGACAGAGCAGAGTGTGATGGGATGGGAACTGAAGCCTGAAATATTCCTGCTTTTTGGGAGCAGAGGATTCTAATGGAAGCCTCTGCTTTGGAGATTCTGACTTGGCTCCAGAAGCTCAGATACAGCTCATGGGCTCAGGTGCCACCCAGTGTCTCTGTCTCCAGTAACACTGGAAATCTGCTGGCTGGTTCAGCCAAAGCTATCAGAGATCATTCAGCTGATTTATTTTTCTTTTATCTGGGTAGATCTTTCAATAAAATGGATAGTTCTGGGCCAGATCCTTCAGTTTCAATAGACTAATTAAGCTTTGTGCTTACCTCGTTGGGCATCTCACTGGCAGAGCAGATGCTGAGACAAAAATAGCCAGAATGACCCCAATGTTCACCAAAATCGCACCAGGGAAAGCAGAGGAAGAGGAAAACCAGAGCAATCCAGCCCTCCTGGATTCTGTGAGCTGGTACCTGTTGAGCGTGGTTCTCCTACCCAAACTGAGTCAGCTGGTGCTGAGGATCACAACCACTTAACATTCCCCCAAGGACTCCAAAGTGCACCTACCCTGCGTCAGTGGCTGCAGTGTAAACAACTGTGCAGTTGATGAGAATGAAGATAAAAAGAAAATAAAAAAAACCGAAGTGGGCTCCCAGCTCGGCACAGGAGTATCTGGGAGATCTATTTTAAAACTAATGATGTTGCTTTGGATATAAACCATTCCTGCATCTTGCAGATTTTGTTTCCTCAGCTGGTTAATAGGAGCAATATTTGAGTGTTACTGAAAACAATTCCAGCTCTGGGAATAGGTAGGAAAAGCCTATTTATAGGAGTGCAAGATAGAACAGTGAAATAAATATGCTGCATAATCATCGAGGAGCAGAAAACATTCAATCCTAATGGTGTCTCCTTCTATCAATCACAATCTGCTGTACCCATTATGGAACCCATTTGCTGGTCTTTTGAATTATGCATTTTTTTCTAAAGCAAAACAATGGCGAAGGCAGCTGATTCCTGCACTGTGCCCTTCTAATTGCCAAATTATAAATGCCTCTCTTATAGATCTGGAGTTCAAACAATTCATTCCGTTGTGGCCAGGGAATACTGTATTATAAGAAGCAGCTTTTGGCAGTTTGTTTCTTTGAAAAATGATTTCATTGCCAAAAAAATCAATTCTACATAGTCCAAAAAAATATAAAAAATCTGAATACAGCTCAGTCTGTGAAACTGTTCTGCAAGTGGATTTTAGTTTGATTTTTTCCTTTCTTTTTGTCTTTTTTTTCCTGCCTCTTGCCTTGGTGGCAATGTCCATCTTTAGCCAGGACAAGACAAATTTATTCCCTTTCTGTGACCCTGCTGTGATCCCATGTCCATTCTCCAATAAGCATTCCCAAACCACAGCTCTGGAAGTTACTTGCCCATAAATACTTGGATTTCTTCGTTTTTAACTGGAACTATATTCTCCATTATTTATTGAGGCAGGCACAAAAACTAAGGAATTTATTTTTTTTTTTAGCCTGTGGTTCAATCCCTGTTGCTCTCTTTGGCAAAGCAGGTCAGACCTAAAAAGGATAAATCAAACCAGACCTGTTTTAAAATATTTTTATGTATTGGTAGATTTTCTTAGGAGATGATAGATGTGAACTCAAACATTTGGTGAAAACCTGCTGCTGGATAACAGAGGATCGCATTCCTCAGCAAAAGCATTGCAGCTTTCCCAATTCTGACCTTTCCTATCCTCTGCTTTTCCCACAAATCCTCTCCCTAAAGCCCATTTTTAAATTCAGACAGACCCAAATGTTTGCATCTTCAAAATAATGTGAAGAGTTTGGGAAATTCTGGGGTTAAATGGGGTATTTTCAGTGCAAAGCAGTAATTGCCTGGCAGTTCTCTGAGCAGCTCTTAGTTGATAGCTCTGGATGAGCCACCACCTCTCTGAGCATCTTGGTTTGGGTCACTTACCTGTCTTGGTCGCAGCAGATGTGACCAGATCACAACCAGAGCCAGAGACAAGCCAAGGAGCTGCTGCTCTGTTGGCTTTTCTGTGATCCAGCATCGTGATGTTCCCTGTGGAAGCCGTTTTCAATGCAATAAAAATATGGACGGCCTTACCAAACAGCAGTGGAAGTCAGATCTTGGAAATTTAAAACCCTTTTTCTATTGCTGCTGCAATATTTAGAACAAAATGTTTTGGTCCAGATTAAAATATAAAAAATGGAGCTTCAGGGCTTTGAGCACTCAATTGTTTTGACCTTCTAGGATTGCTGGCCTGAAAATGTATTGATTTGACAGGCTGATGAATTAGACTAACCCCATGTTCCCTGGAATTTGAAGAACCAATTATCCATGAAAAATTGCCAGGCATTTGCAAGGTCAGAGTTTGGCAAAGTTAAAGAACTGGAAACAGTGTGTTGGGATGGGAAGAGTTGGGTGTTAGTTGGAGTTGTGCTCTGATAAAATGCAACAGGTGATGAGTTGTTCATCTGTTAAAAACCAGATTTGGGCAGTTTGGGCAACCTATAAAGTGTTTGATTGCCCTGGTGGTCCTGATACCCTTGGCCTGATGTAGGAAGCGAATCACCCCTCAGTGAAATGTCTGCAAACATCCAAGACTTGATGAAACCCGCTTTTTTCATAACTGATGTGTTGATTTTCTGTGTTAAAGTAGAAAACCATATTGCTTCTTTTCCACTGTTTATTTTTCACTTCCTCAGCATCATTTCCTGTGCCATGGGCATGAAGCGTTATGTGGAGGCCAACATCTCCCTCAAGTCCCACACCACAGTCAAGTACTTCATGAAGATGTGGAGCAGCGTGAGCGACACCCTCATCTTCATCTTCCTCGGAGTTTCCACCATTGGAGAAAACCACGAGTGGAACTGGCCCTACATTTGCTTCACGGTCATTTTCTGTCTCATTTGGAGAGCACTTGGTAGGCAAAATTGTAGATATTGATTTTTCATGTATATTATTGTTTATGGGATTGAGGAATGGGATTCCATTAGATGAGAGGGTGCTCCTGCTCTTCCATCATCCTTTTCTGCTCGCTCTGCATGTGTGAGTATTCCAGGTGGGAATGCTAGGACTGATCTGGGACATCCCAGCTAATGCTTCCCAACTCCTCCATCTTACTCAATTCCAAGTCTTGCACTTTGCTGCAGTCCCCTGCTCTGTGCACTCACTGGTGGCAAATAGAAGCTCTCATAAGATCTGTTTTATCAATACCTCTTTTTTGGCCCCTCTTCTATTGCCATGATCCCTTCCATTGCCACGATCTCCTCTTCCATTTCAGTGTCTCTTTTGTCCCTTGTAATTCTCCCAACAAGAGGGAATTTGTAGGCACATACCTTGGGATCAGAGATCCATGAAAATCCTCTGACCCCATATTCTGAATTGTGGCGGTTTAAGGGATTTAATTCCTAACAAGCTTGTGTACAGCAGCATCCTTCACTGGGAAATGGGAGGAACATTCCAGTAGCTGTCCTGGGTAGGTGAGGTTTGGGACCTAAACTGCGAGGATACTTCTGCTCCTACTCAAGAATTTCAGGTCAGGGCTGAGACTGGCAGAATTGGGGAATTGCTGAGGTTGGCAGGGGCCTATGGAGATCGTCTGTTCCAACCCCCTGCCCAAGCAGGGTCAGGCAGGCAGGAGTGTGTCCAGATGGCTTTTGGTTATCTCCATGGATGGAGACTCTACAGCATCCCTGGAAAACCTTCAGGGTGTTTCACCAACCTCACAGCAATAAAGTGACCAAAAGTCATTGATAAAGAGGAGCAAGGCATGAAAATACTCTCCTGATAACTGATCTCTGCAGTTTCTGTAGCCACAATTATGATGAAAACCCAGGTCCTGGTCCCAGAATTCCCTGGGATCCCATTTGCATGCACTGTAAGTGACCAGAAAAAATAGATGTGCTGTATTTCTGTTCTCCTCAGTTGGATCTTGTGCTGATTCCACGTTGGGAGAGGCTGGACCTCCATTCCTCCCTCAGTGTTTGGCACCTAATGAGTGCAGAGTGCCTCAGTTATGGGTATTTTTATATATTAACAATATTTATGAATATAACAGCACACATTTTTGGCAAAGAATTCGAGAGCTAAAAAACATTTAACAAGGATTTATATTTACAAACCATTGAGTCAAGCAGTGAGCTCGAATTTGACAGACACTTCAAGAAATTGTTTAAATAGGTTAGGCCATGATTAGCAAGGCAGAGCAGAATGGGGTTTATTAGCTGTTAGGACATGCCAAAGTTTGTTTTAATAACTGTGCACCATACTTGGAAATGTGCTCATTAGTCAGTTTTCTGTACATTCAAGTGTTTTATTACCATTAAGTGGTTTCTCTTAAATTATTTGCTCAGATAAAAGGAGTTCTGAGTGAGTTTGGCTTTTTTTTAGTTCAAAAATTCTTCGTTGCAAGATATAAGAACATAACAATGCTACAGAAGTACCCCAAAAATCCTCCCTAAGCACAGCCCTTCTGAGAGCAGCTCAAACTATGCAGCACATTATTAGGGAAGGGCACAGGCTGCAGCTAGCAGAGAAAACCCTTTTCCAGTCAAAATCTCTCTGGAATTAAATAACAACACACAAACCAGGGCTGGAAAGTGTCGGAGTGGTCCTGAACAAGGGGTTCCTGTCCTGCAGCACCTTCCTGGGAACCTGTCAGGGAGCTGGGAGGGTGAGAACTGGAAGGGGCTGCACCAAGCCAGGCTAGGAAACTCCTGCTTTGAGGTGGTGGTTGAGATTAGACTTTGGCCTGCTCAGAGCCATCCAGCAGCTCTGGATTAATTAATAATTAATTGATAATTGCACAGTAGGGAAAATTTCTTCATGGAAAGGGTTGCTAAGCATTGGAACAGGCTGCCCAGGGCAGTGGTGGAGACACCAGCCCTGGAAATGTTCAAAAACCCTGTGGGTGTGGCACTTGGGGACATGGGTTAGTGGTGGCCTTGGCAGTGCTGGAGGAATGGTTGGACTTGATGATCTTGGAGGGCTTTTCCAATCTTAACAATTCCGAGATTCTAGGATTCTGGAGGTGCTTGAGGCACTGATCCAGAAATGGGAGGTGCCCCTACATTTCCTTGCAGAAATTGGGGATTTTTGGGTGGGCAGTGGTGTGTAAACTGTACCCCAGTCCTTCATGGAACACTCGCAGTGCTTTAAATATTTGAGAAATAATTCTGCTGAAGTCTGGGGAATTCCTTTGGTATGAGGAAGATCATCTAAAAAGGAAAACAGAGCTCTTGCATGGCAGCACTGGGGCCCTGCTGATATCCAAGCCCTGGGGAGATTTCCTCCTGCTCTTTCCCAAGGTATCTCCAGGAGGAGATACATTCTGCTCAGGATGATTAATTGTATGTCATCTCTTGGAGCAAACTGGCTTTGAATTAGTTTAGGGAATGCTAATAATAATTTATGAGGAAGGATTAAATTAAGACAAAGGCTAGGATATCAGCTCAAGTAAATTTTGTTCCTTTAAATCATCGGCACTGCCTGAGCTGTAGAGTAGGGGTGGATGTGATCCGAGGGAGGCTTTGTTTTATTCATATTTTAAGTTACAAAAAACCACAATACCCAAGTGCTTCCCATTTGCCAGTCTGGGCACCAGTTCTGCAGAGCTCCCGAGATGGGGAAGGTGTCACAAGGTTCGGTTAATTGAGTTCCCTATTCCCAAACATCCCCTGCTTTTTGTTTTCTTCGAACTCCTCCAATGTACAGTCAAAGTTCAGATATTTTTAGCTGGAGGTGTGTGGGAAGATGTTTGATATGTACATAATAAATGCACTGTTTTTATTTCTTTTACAAACACCCTCCAGAAAAGCAACAGTGCTGTGGCTCCAGCTAATTCCTAACAAAAGTCAGTGACAGGCACTGCCATCAGTTCTCACAATGGCCGTTAATCTTTGGGAAATAAGATGTTTATCACATCCACTGGTATTAAAATCACAGCCTACTGATTTAAGGCCTGACTTTTCGTACCTTTCTACATCTGTTTGTGCATTTGCAAATGGCTGTAAATCACAGCAATTGCTGTGTCACTTCTGGCCTTCAATTAGTACAGTATAAATCTGAGGGAAAGAAATAACATTAACACAGGTGGAATATGGCTACTCATCCATGCTACTGCTTGGAAACTTTGGGAAATAGGAGGGTAATTTGTGGCTAAGTTTTTGCTGATGATTTGCCTCAAAAGCGTTTGTAGTCTGAGCAATTCAGTCATTTGTTATCACCAATTAAAATCAATCAATTAATCAATATTTCAGGACTGTGGCCAGTCAATATTTGTAATCCCCCAGATCAGAAATATGTTGAGGATTAAGTTTTATCTGGACAAAGCAAATTTCAACCTGTTGGATCAGACTGGAAGAAAAATTCTCCTTTGGCATTTTAGGAATATACCTGCTTGTGCCCTGGCCAGTTCCTTGTGCTCGGTGTTTAGGAATTCCGTAATGTTTCACTCAGAAATGCAAGATTATGAGTTTTCTCTAATTGTTCTATTTGATTGATGTGCCTCGATCTTCTTTCCTGCTTTTCAGGGGTTCTTGTGCTGACTTTCTTTGTGAACAGATTTCACGTGAACACCATCACCAGTAAGGACCAGTTTATTATCGCCTACGGGGGGCTCCGAGGAGCTATTTGCTTCTCTTTGGTTTTCCTGCTGCCTGACTTCCATAGGAAAAAGCTCTTCATTGCAGCAACAACTGTTGTCATCCTCTTCACCGTGTTCATACAGGTAAAACCAGTACTGGGCACAAATTCGGGATTAGGTCCCCTCCAGGAGTCTGATGGAGAAGGTTCCTCTCCCTCACGATGGGGCTGTAAGTTCTGGTGCTCTAGCGCTGAGTTTTAAGGAATTCTGGTGCTCCAGGGCTCGGGAGGAGCAGCAGCTCTCTGCATTGCTGTGACATCTAGTGGCAAAACCATTCCTGCAGCTTTCTGTGGGTTGAGGGTCTTAGATGTCTCCCTGCTCTTCTTTGACCAGCTGCAAGTCTCGAAGGGCTTCTCTAAAATACAGGTTTTAGTTCAAACTGTGGCAAACACAGCCACATTTGAAGGAGGATGTGGTGGTAAAATTGGGCGTGCCTGGTGCTGAAGTGAGCGTGGCTGATGTCCACTTGGTGTTTATCCCAAAGGTCTCCACAGGACTGAAGTGAGTGGGATGTGGAGGTTTGGGAAAGATCTCATGTAGAAAAACTCCCTGGGAGCTCCTGGTCAAGGACATGAGGTCCATGTGGAGCTGCTGACCAGGAGCCACCCTCCTTCTGCCCTCGGCTAGAGGGAGCAGAGGAGTTTCTGGGCCTGTGGGAGATGGTGGCTCCTGCGGCAGCTGCCAAGTGGCTGCGAGGCTGAGCATCACCCCCAGAGCAAATTCCTTCTGCTTTTCCTGACTGAACCCCGCAGGTGGGTGTCGAGCACTTGGACACTGTGGAGGGTTGGGGTTGGTTTTGCTTCCCCACATCCACCTAAATCTTCATCATGAGCTGGAAAAGTGGTGGAGGAGGGATCAGAGTGTGTTGTGCCGATGGGATCGGAGCTGGGAGCCGCAGGGCAGTGGGACTGGCCACAGCCTCAGCCTGAAAGGAGAGAGCAGGGGCCAGCGTGGGGGGGATGTGCTTAGGTGGAGCTTGACGAGTTTTAAGATGCAAATGTGGGTGAGAAATTGAAAAGCCCCGGTCCCCAGGCACGTCCGCTCACGCAGAGCCGCTCTTGAGCCTCACACAAAGGTTGTTCTAAGGCGGCAGCTCCAGGCTTCGGGAAATCCTTCCCGGGGCCGGGAAAAGGGCTTTTGTGTAACCTCGAAGCTCAGCTGGTGATGATGACCCCGTGCAGAAGGGTGAGAGTTAAACAGGATCCCCGTGTCGCCGGGGAGAGCCCCTGACCTTCAGCCGTTCACGGGAACGCCGTGTCTGCAGGGAGGGGCTGTGCTGGGGCTCCAGGGACCTGCGCTGCCGGGGCCACCACGAGAACAGGGGGAAGAAAAAACCAGGAAACTTGCCTAAAACCTGAGGCAGAAAGATATTGCTGGAGCTCAGCACAGAAAAGGTGGGTAAATGTAGGGATTAAGGCGAACCTTCAAAAACCTGGGTTTGCAAATCAAGTTTGTGGTGCTGCTGCCAGGCACATCGATGGGTGCATTATTGGGGAGGGAATATTTGTACCATCCGAGCGTCCTACATGGTCACTGTATGTGGAAAGGGCAAGAGAAATATTGGCTGTGAATCAACTTCTTTGCATAGTGGATATTTTCGTTGTTGTTTTGTGCAAAATGTTTTCTTTATATTCACAGTGATCTCAATATAGACTTGATGGGGAGTGTCTGTGTTAAAATAGGACCAAAACCAAGGCAGAGATCCTTTGGGCCCTTTTAGGCTGGTTTGGGCCAGCAAAGCATCTTGTCAGAGCTCAAACCCACTTCATCCTCTGATTCCCTTTGGAAATCCTGCTCCTGCTGGCTGGAAACCCTTGTGCCACAGAGGAATCACCACCCCGTGAGCAGCTGGGGTTGGCCACCCGTGGCTCTATCAGTGCATTCCACAAGGCAGGAAACTCCTCTCCTTTGGCCTTCCCAACCCAGTCGCATAAGGCTCTTCCCTCAACAAGCCTGGTTAATCATTTTGAGGAAGTTGACTGAGCAGTTTTCAAGTCCTCAGTGCTTCCAAGCAGGCTGGATATGTGCCATGTAGACCAGGAAGTCCTCCAGGGAGTTCTCTGGGCTTGTCTGGAATGTCACAAACCCCCTCATTGTTGTGCCTCTCGGTGTGGTTTTAAAATCAAATACTGCTGGAAGTTCACTCTCCCGACTTACTGGCCCCTGAACTCTGCCATGAAATTCTAAGCAAATATGATAATTGTGAAGGGGGAAGGTTGTTTGATGCTTGCTCTGTCCCAGTGGATTGCTGGAGGTGGAAAACTCCAGTTGTGTGAGCCATGACGGAGCCATCAGACACTCCCTGGGATGAATTATCCCTGGTGGGTGGAGGAGTGTCATGGGGGACCTGCCGGTGTGCTGTGAAGTGATGTGTGGCCTGGAATGACATATGGGATTCCCGTAACAGTCCCAAACGCTGCTTTAAAATGGAAACAACTGTGGCTGATTATCCAGGAAGGCAAGAGGCCAAATTGCTCAGTCTCTACTTAATTTTTGTAGTATCTGTTATTTTGGAATTTGTGAGTTCTGTATTATTGACTCTGAATAGCAACACATTTTTTTATTGCTATTAGCTATTAAAATGACACATTAATTGTTTCTGCAATTAAAAATGTGTTCAACTCTCCTCTGTGCCAGCATTTGTGACATTCAGAACTCATAAACATCAACTACTCCATCATTTTTGCTGTAAACATGTCCTAGAAAAGTCATTTCATACAGAAGCCAGACTAAGAAACACACCACAACAGCATTTTAGATCTCTCACGAGGCTTAAAGAACATGAAAACTTTTCCCTTTACCCTTCCCACCAGGTGCATGCTTTGATTAGGAAACTTAGCCACTAGCTGGCCATCAAAGATCGCTGGAGTAATGGTGTGTGACACACAGTGCTCAAGGAGTGAGCAGACAATTGCTGGCGGAGGCTCCGTGCTGAGAAATCTCAAGGATTATCTTCATTTCAGGCATTTGAGCTTGGATCGTTTCAAGCCCCTTTCTGCCTGGGAGGCCACAAGCAACAGCAAACCACAGACTTGACCTTGGAATTATTGGTTGGCTTTTTGTGGTCTTGGAGAGGCCGGAGGAGGCGAGCGGAGGTTTCCCCTCGGTGCCTCCCCCCATCCTGAAGCCTCTCCGTGAGCTCCCGTTGGCAGGTTCCTACCAGGAGCAAACAAAGTGTTTGGGGTACACCTGGGAGAACAGTTTCTAGTCCTGTTGAAGCTTTGGCGGTTTTATCCTACCAGGAAAGCAGGGCAGGTGGGAGAGGCTGCTTGAACACCAGAACAAGGTAGCTGTGGCTAGCCCCACGCTGGTGGCTTTTGTTCCAGCGTAGGAAAAACGGATGTGAGGAAAGGCTGATTTTTGTGTTGTGGTTACTTTGCAGGGAATGACCATCCGTCCCCTCGTTGACCTGTTGGCTGTCAAGAGGAAAAGGGAGAGTGCTCCCACTGTGGGAGAGCAGATCCACATTCGGGTAAGTGGAGCATCTGTCAACTCATGGCCAGAGCTTTCTGATACCTTCTGGAATGTATGTGTCTCCAGGGACCCTGCAGATCTGCAGTTTTACCCAAATCCTCTGCAAGTCAGCCCCTTTCCATGCTGGAAGTCCTATTCGGCTTCCTAACCATGGGTTGTTTTTGCATTGGAAGAGCAGCCACCGACTCAGTCAGGCTGATGTAGCATCAGGTAGTTCACAAACATGAGAGAAAAAGATGATTTCTTGCCCAAAACTTTAAGCTGTGACCTAACTCCAATTTCTCTGGTCTCTGGAATGAGAGAGAGAAAGAAAATGAGGCTTGGTTGCTTTAAGGATTAGGAGCTTCCATGTGTTCTCCAGTCCCATCACCGCCATTAGTTTGGATATTTTTGCAAAAAAATGAGGAAAGGAAAGATAAGGTTGGTGCTGTATTGGAGAGAACCTCTGAAGGACTCCATCCCTGGAATTATTCAAGACCAGGTTGGATGGGGCTTGGAGCAACCTGGGATAATGGAAGGTATCCCTGCCCATGGCAGGGTCTGGAATGAGATGAGCTTCCAACCCAAACCATTCCATGATTCTACATCCATAACCCAAGTGTGAGATTTCATTCCCCTTGTTCTCACCACCCAAATTTTGGTATTTGTAGTCATAGAGGACTTCAGAGAGAGGCTCAGCTCCATGAGATCAGCTACTCTCTCACTTAGCTGAGCCTTTGCATTTGCATCTGCATCCAATGGAAAATTAATACATTTCTGAATCTAATTGTTCAATCCCAGCCACATTTCTGTGGGTATGGCTGCTTCAGGAATATTATTGTCCTTGTCTTCTTTAGCAATAAAGCCATCGGGGCTGAGGACATTTGTAAAACCTGTTTGGCATCCTCACAATGGGGTTGGACTGCAGGGCTTTTTCTGAGGTTAACAGCTCAGGAGGCTGAGAAGCCTTTTCCAGTCGTGAATAGAGAAGACTCTGTCCTTTTGTTAGGGTGTGAATGGTAAATCATCTCAGGAATGTGTTTATTAGGAGGTGTGAGCTGAAAATGGCCGTGCACCAGTTAAGTTGGGAAGGTAACAGTGCGGATAGTTGGAAATCAGGGATGCAGAAGCCAGAAGCAGCTTTCTTCCTCAAGTTTATTTTGCCATCTGGATAGTTGGGATATTCTGGCTCGCAGGGGTGATGATCAGAGTGTGTAAGCGTAATTTCATGAAATCAGAGTAGTTTGGGTTGGAAGGGACCTTAAAACTCATCTCATTCCACTCTCGCCATGGACAAGGACACCTTCCCCTGTCCCAAGTTGCTCCAAGCCCTGTCCGAGCTGGCCTTGGAGATACCCAGGGATGGGACACTTCAGTGCTTCCCTCCAGTGCTGTGTTTGTGGAACACACAGCTGCCAACAGCCATGTGAGGGCACTAAACCCATACCAGGCTGCAGGGCTGAGCCAGCTGCTATGAAACTTTTCTGTCTCTGAGCCCCCAAAAAGATAGTTTTAAAAAAATTTAGAGCTGTAGGAAGTTCCAGGGTCATCAGTACCTGAGTGTGGAGGGGCAGCAGAGCAGAGCCCTCTCCCAGTTTAGAGATGCCATTAGGAGGGAAAGTGGCATGGGAAATTACAGAGATTTAACTTATAGGTGGAAAACCCAACTGATCTGGGATTTTTTATATCATTTTAAACAATGCTAATGTATTTATATAAAATATGCTGATTTCATTTAGTAGGAATAGTTAGGGGAAGGCAGCATTTATTAGTCAAATCAAAGCATCATTTGTGTGTTACCTACATTTATATCCTGAAGATACTGATTTCCTGAGACAAATTTCCTCAAAAAGCCCCAAATGAGCCTTTCCTGCTTGCCAAGGCCCAGAGGGCAGGACATGGGAGCCATCAGCCCTCCTGTACATGTCACTGAGAGCAGATTCGTGGCCCTCAGCATTTATTCTCTGCTTGCTCACACCTGAAATCAAACCACTCATTGTACTCCAGCACTGATGGATGAATGGATGGAGAATTATCCCAGTGCCCCTCTCTGTGTTTCCCAGCTCCATATCCCGAGCTAGAAGCATCCCCTGCTGTGTGTGTGGCTTTTGCTGTTTGCTGGCTGCGTTCATCACGTATGCAACTAGCGTGGAGTGAAATCCTCTCTCCTCTTTAGTTCTTGGATCATTTGCTGGCTGGCATTGAAGATATATCTGGACACTGGGGACAGTATTACTGGAAAGACAAGTAAGGATTTGCCAAAATACAACTATGTACATGTGTAAGGAAAAAAGGAGGTTGGTTTCTATTCCCAAAGTTTCCGCTGTGGGCAGCTGGGCCTTGTTCATCCTCGTGGCACGAGGGAGGTGACAGAGGAGCAGCTTTTCCTTGTCCAAGTGGACACCAGGTTTTCAGGGCACTTCCCAGCTTGCAGACGCCCCTTGTGCCTCACCCTAAGAAGATCCTTTCTCCTGTCCTGTTGTGTTTGTCCCTTCTTGCCCACAGAAATCTTCTGGAAGCGCCATGGCCATGACACACAGCCTCTCCCAGGCTGTGCACAATTACCATTAAAGAGCTGAGTTTGCAGCACTGCTTGTTGTGGACTGATATTACAGAGGATCTCTCCAGATTTCTGTAGCAAAGTGTTCAATTTTCATTAAATTCTGGGAGTTTGTACATTTTAAAATTTAAAAAAATGCAGATAGATTTTTTTAAAATCACAAATAACATAAAATATACTAGAAACAATCTATCAGGTTTAATTCTTCAGTGGTCCAGGCACAGATGCAGCTGGTGGAGAATTTTTAGGAATGCCCATGCTTGGAAGTGCCACTAGAGGGTATGGGAGTCACTGCTGCTGAGGAGCATCCTGGCTCCTTGTGAGCAGATCTTAGAGAGATTGATGATCTCAGAGGTCTTTTCCAACCTAAATTATTCAACGATTTGAGCAGAAGGGAAGAGGAAAAGGCTCAAGAGGGAATCTGGAAGTGTTTAAATCTGTGGCTGCTGCTTGTAGCGCTTCTAGAAGAGTTCATGATATATCTGGCACTTTTGGGGAGTTTTTATTGTATTTAGTGAAGTTTAACATTTTGTCTCATGTACTGTAGTGCAGAAATAATTAGGGACTGACCTCTTGGACCATCTATTTCTGAGGAGCAGTTAATGGGATATAATGGAATTTAATGGAACATGGGGCAGCTGTGGGCTATGACCCTGCTGCCTTGCTCACATCTGTTGGTGCTGGGGAGTCAGGGGGGAGGCTAAACCCATCTCATTTTGTTCTCCAACAGATTGGAATATTTCAACAGCAAATACCTGCAGAAGATCCTGCTCAGGGAGTACGACCAGCCCAAGTCCAGCATCGTGCTGCTCTACGAGAAGCTGGAGCGCAAACACGCCATCGAGCTGGCCCAAGCTGGGCAGCTGGGCCACGGCCAGGCCCACCCCTCCTTCCTGTGAGCAAACACCGGTTAAAACTCAGCAGCTGGGGGCTAAAAATGATGGGATGGATGAGCATTGCTTGGCACTGATGGTGGTACATGGAGGGTCACTTGTTTTCCCATGAGTTACAGGGAAACGGTGCTCTGAGGAAGAGGCTCCTGCCCAGTTTTGGATGGGTTTGCACTGTTAAATGTTCTGAATGGCCACTTCAGACCTCACAGATGGTTCTACTGTGCTGCAGCTCCCCATGGCTCTTTTATCCACCAGGGAGCACATGGACAGCCCAGCTGTGTTGCAAATGCGAAATTCCCGCCATGCCGTGATGGAGCTATTGGCCCTGTTGGCTGCAGTGGGATCCCAAAGGGCTGCTGTGGGCACTGGCATTTGGGTATGCACTTCTTGTGCATCTTCCAAAATGGGGTGTTCTGCTTTCCTTTGCAGCAGCAGTGACAGGACTGTCATAACAGACCAAAAATTGGAGGACACTCTGAATCCCGATGTCCTGGACAACATGCAGGAAATATTGGCGAGGAACCTGTACCGGATCAGGAGGACGGTATAACTTTTCCCTCAATCCACTTTTTAGGTGTCCAATAACATGAATTTCCTCGGTTATCCGAACAGCCCGAGCAGATGTTATGAATATTTCCATAATTACCCAGGATGTCTCTTTGTGAGCAGAGAATAGTTGGCTGTGTGGAGCCAGATCCAGTTTCCAAGTCAGTGGCACATTTCTGTTTGCTGCCTGACAGCTTTTGAAAGGTTCACCCAGTCAGCCTATAATTTCATGGAATATTTTCGGCATCGGTACCCGGCAGCGAAAAGGAGAAAGGAGGAGCACATGGAACTTCAGGCATTGGGTTAACAGATCCAGCAGCAGCTCCTGGGGCAGAGCAGGAGCTCTGCTTATCCTCATGGCACATTTTTTCCCATAGAAGAGATCTGTGAGTAGGAATTAATCTGCACAGGTTTTAAATCCACCCAGCAGTTTTGCCATGGAACTGGTACAAGTGGTTAGAGGGCATAAACCCCACTTGCTGTTTACAGAATCACAGGTCATGTCTGGGGTTTCACACAGCACCTGGGGCTGTACACTGGAATTGCCGTTCACAGGGAGACTTAGCCTTAAGATCCACCTAAGCCTTTGTTTTATGGATTACACACAAATACAGGGTCCTTAGGGATGGGGCTGGTGTGGGCAGCTCAGCACAGAGGCAGCTCAGCCTCTCCCTCCTGTCCCTTTGCTGAGCTGAGGGAAGCAATGGGATAAGGCTGGGAAGAAACCTATGGACATGGTGAAGGGATGAAGCTGAAGGCACAGCTCCAGTTTGCACTTAGTCCTGCGTTACTCCAGCCTCAGCCCTTGTAGTGACAGAGTTGTCCCAGCTCCCACCGGTGTTAGTGGGAGATTTCAGCTTGGCTGGGTGGAGGCTTTTGAAAGAGGATTTATGGTTCCCATTGTTTCAATGATTTATATGGGAAGGTGGGGCTGATATAAAACATTAGAGGGGCTGAAGCTGTGGAGGCACCTCGAGCAGAGTCGTGGCACTCATTCTGTCACCTGCACTGTCAGATGTAGCTCAGTCTTATCAGTCAGTGATTTCTTGGGTGACTTCACATAAAAAGCAGAGTTTGGAGTCCCATCTCCCTTCTGTGGCTCTTTCCAGCCCCACCTCTCCTAAATCAGTGTATCCCCGTAACTGGGTGGGATGGCTGCAGGGGGGAAGGATCCCGGAGGCTCTCCTGAAGGGAGGACAGGGGCGGTCCCGTGTCCAACAGCCTCTGTGGTGTCCCTGCAGGGCCCGGCATACAACAGGCACACCCTGCCCGGGGACAGCGAGCCCACGGAGCAGGCCAAGGAGATCCTGATCCTGCGGCACAAGAGCCTGCTGGTGGAAGTGAGCGGGAGCGACACCTGCAGCTCCCGGAAGGAGGTAAGAGGGAACACAGGTAAGCAGGACCGTGCAGACTGCTTTCCCTACAGCCTGGTTATTGCTGCTGGTGTTTCCTTTGAAAGACAAATCTTGTTGCTTTAAATTAAAATTAAAAAAAGGGTTTCAATGCCAAATCGCATTCCAATGAATAGGAAATACCAAGACAAAAACTCCCCAGCCCAGCTCCTGGCAAACCAAGGAGCCATCCTGAGCATAGCCCTGTTCAGTGCTTTGTGAATGCAGACTTCCACCCCTGCTGGGAAAGTTCTTTACTGAGCAAATGGTACTGATTGGGCTTCACTCTGTAGATTCTGAGGTCTGGTTTTCCTGTGTTTTCTTTTCTGGGAGATTTCATCGAAGACAGGAATTTCTCTCCCTCATTGTTAGTGGTCCAGAGTGACTGTAAATATTTGAAACTGCTCAGTGTTTTATTCCCCCTAACTCTTGTGAAAGGACTGGAGCATTTTTGCGATCTTTCTTACTTATTCTGGAGGTGAGTTTTTTGTTTTTAAACACATCTACAGTTCTGGGCAGGCTTGAAAGAAGTAAAATAGAGGGAAGTTTTGCTTACCAGATTCCTGGGAGAAGGAAACATTTTTCCAGTTTACTACATGGCATAGCTCCGTGTTGGTTCATGTTCTTAATCAGAGGAGAAACAGGGTTAATACAATGTCTGTGCCTGGTGAAGACTTTTGCTCTTTGGAAATTGGTGAGAGAAGCTGGGCCAACATTTGCCTATGGAAAAGAAAATATTTCCAGGAATGATGCATGAGGAGCAGGCTCGGTCTTTTCAGTTCCTCCCATCCTCTGTAACTCTTTAGAGGAAAAGCATTTAACCCTTGTCATACTTTGCTCCCAAATCTCCAGGTCAGCAGCAGTGCAGGATCACAGAATATCTTGAGTTGGAAGGGATCCATGAGGATCATAAAGCCAACTCCTGGCCCTGCACAGGACAACCCCAGGACTCCAACAATGCCTGAGAGTGTTGTCCAAAAACCTCTTTGAGCTCTGGCAGGGTTGGTGCTTGCAGTAAGTGCTGAGCCATCCCTAGATTTCACCCACTTCTCTGAATTTTTGGGTTTGATGGCTTGAGCTGGAGCACTGTCCAAGTGTGAGCTGTGATCTCTAATCTGGGCAGCCGAGCTCCATCACTGAGAACAAAATGACCTTTTAGAAAGAAATAAACCACCTTTCCCTACTTAGACAGTAATTTTCCATGACAGCACAAGAGCTCAGGAGTGCCATGGACTTTTTTCCACTCCAATTTCCTTGTGGAAGTGCCAGTCATGGAGGAGCCCACTGAGAACAGCGGCACCGCACCAAACGCTGCTGCTGCTGCTCAGCCCTTCCTTCCCAGAAAGGTGTTCTGGCTCTTGCAAACAACTTAAAAGATTTAATTTGATCATTTACATGCTGATTGGTACTTACAATTCAGAATAGATAGGCAAGAACATGGCATGTTCCTGTAGAACATTTGGTATAATTAAACTTCAAAAGAGCAACATCAAACTCTGGCTGATTTTGAGCACGATGTTCCCTACTTTAAGGATATTTGATTGTTAACCCTTGTGCTCCTGCTTTCCCCTTCTCTGCTGCATTTGATGGGAAATTCAGGAGCTTTGGGAAGGCTGTTTCTCCTGTTCCTTTGAGTGCTTGCAGCTGGGATTTGGGGGAACAGAACATTTACAGGGGAGTTGCAAAAGCAGTAGGATTCACTCTGTCTGTACTGACTTGTGGATGGTGGAAAATGCCCTCTGAGGGTAAGGAATGCCTTGTGGATTATGGAAAATGCCAGTTTGATGCTGAATACTGGGTGTTGTGTCATTGGAGTAACTTGTTGGTGCTGCTCACCCCTTCACTGCAGCCACCTTGGCTTTGTGCCAGGGAAAGGGAAGCAGATGTAAATCCCAGAAGTTGGAAGGGACCTTAAAGACCATCCAGTTCCAGCCCCTTGCCATGGGCAGGGATGCCTTCCACGAGATCAGGTTGTCCTGTCCAGCCTGGGAGATGATATTAAATACTGGGAGCTGATCCCAGTGACATCTGTAAGGGCGGCTCCAACCCAAGAACCATCCCTCAGTGCCCCAAAGGAGAAGCCAGGCTTGTTTTGTGTCACCAGCAGCTTTTCTGCTAATTTTTAGGAATAGCTGCCTCATTTACTGTGAATAGAAATAAAATGATGCCCCAAAGTAGAGGGGTAATGCTCTAAGAGAGCCCTGAAATATTAACACCATATTAATTTTATATATATAATATTATATAATATTAAGGAGGGTGGGTGAATGCTGTTACTTTGTGCTGTAGGAGGACAGATTGCAGAATTTGCCAGCAGAAAGAAGGAACACTGTGCTAAAAAGTAGATTTTAGCCTATTATAAGCAGCTCAATACTTACAAGTTTTTGGGAAAAAAGCAGCTACTTATGTTTCTTCCATGCCAAGTTGAAAAGAAAATGGTGTTTTCCTGATTAAAAAAACATATTAATGAAAAATGTCGATAGTTAGTGTTAGAGATTTTTCTGATTGTCAGATATTCCATCTTTTATAGTCCCAAAGGAAAGGCTTGACCTTCCAGGTTTTCAGTCAGCAAGAAAAACTTGAATGCTGTTGCTCCCCACGTTTTTCTATTCTACATCTCACCACGAGATGGAAGCATTACAACTGTGTTTGCAAATCCAGCTGGAAATCCAAACTTCCAGCAAAGGGCCACTGAAACCCCTCTGGTGCTGGTGAAACTCCTGCAATTCCATTGCCAGTCTTGGAAAAAGCTTTGGTGATACCGTGAGCGTTAGGAGCTGAGGGAATAATTTAAAAATCCCTTTGGTTCAGTAGAAACCCTGTTTTTTCTGCTTGGTAAGTGTCCATTTTTCTTTTTTAGTAAAGCTGGTGAGAGCTTTGTTGTTAAGTATGAAGCTGTTATAGCTCGGTTAAACTCATATTTTATTAGGGGCTGGTTGGTCTTTTGCCCCCAGACAAAATCGAGGATGTGTGGGAGAACATCCTTGTGTGGGTTGGTGGCTTCACCAGGCTGGGGAGGAGCCAAGTTCATCTTGGCTGCTGGACAATCCATCTCCTTCCACAGGAGAAACCACCAGAGTGCCCTCACCAGGAGGGACACAGGTCTGTGGCCAGCACCAGGCTTCAGCCAGGGGGATCGGGATTGGAGCTGGATCATTTTGAAGTCCCTTCCACCCCAGAGCATTCTGTGATTCTGAATCACCTCTGCTGGGTGGCTTTAGGTGCCTTAGGGGTCTCCTGCACTTTAGGTACTTTTCCAGCACTGAGAGGGGGCTCTTGGGCTGCGTTAGGAGCCTCCGCTAAGGAGAGTTTGGAGAGCAAATGGGGAAAAAGCAGGGAGAAGCGTCAAGAAAAGAACAGTCCTCCTCCCTCCAGAGCAGGTTAAATGATTTACACCAGGCAGAAGAACCTTGGCAGGAGAACGAGGTGACTTCAGCTCTGAACCACGGCCCAGAGGATTAACTCCAAGACTATCTATTTCCAGCAGAAAGTTCGCCTTCCTCTGCCTAAGGACAAAATTCCTGCCGAAGGCTGCTGCTTCCTGGAGCTCTGTATCATTGCTGGCTCCAAGCGCCGGCCGCATTTGGGGCTTGCCTTATTTTAGGCAGGGATCCAGCCCAGCCTGCGCTGGCAGGGCGCATTCTGAGACCCAGGACAGCTTTTATTTACCACGGAGCACCCAGAAAATCCTTGCACCTGTAGCCAGGCAACTTGGTCCTCTTTTCTCCTGCCAAAACACGAGTGCACTCCCCCAGAAGGAGCTTATTTGGAGCTGTCTGTGAGCCATGTGCGTAAATGACACAGTGCCTTTGGTAATTATGTCGGAGCCCTTTCATGGAGCATGCTCTGAGAATCGTTAAATGCCCCTGGGAATGGCTTTCCAGGGAGCCGGCCGCGGCTGCCGGAGCCGGGAAGGCATTGTTATTAAAATGGTCAATAAAAGTGAGAACAAGGGATGGAGGGCAGCGGTCCTCGTTAGGGGAGGGAGGAGAACGAACCAAAACAAAACAGAAAACCAGGCTGGGAGGTGTCCAGAGTTATTTTGGCAGTCTGGGTTTCTGGACTGAGGTGCCAAATCACAGCTGCGTGAGAGACTTATTCCCAGTTTGCAGAGACGCCGAACAATCCAGGCGGCATTGTGCTACCTGATTTTTATTTTTTTCATTCCTATTTTTTTTGTCCTGGAGGGTGGAGATTAGCACTGGAGTGAAAGGACAGGGAGCTCGTTAGTGCCAGCTCGTTACCTGCCTCCTTGGCCTGCAGCCAGCGTGGGCAACAGCCAAGGTGAGAAACATCCATATCCTGGGGACAGCTTTGCTTTCTGCACTCCCTGCCCCATTCTCTGAGCTCCAGGGCTGCTCCTTCCCATCCTCTGTGCTGAATCATTCCTGGGGAGCTCAGACCTCTTCCAGAACTCAAAACATAATTGCTATATTGTGCAATTTTAATTCTTTAAGCCTCTGCCACTGGCTCAGTTTTATTTCTGAATTCTTGACAGTCCATAAAGAACTTCCAGTGTTGTTCAGAGAAGCTGTGGATACCCTTTCCCTGGAAGGGTTTTAGGCCAGTTTGGATGGAGCAACTTGGTCCTGTGAGAGGTGCCCCCATCCACAGCAGAGGGATTGGAGTGAGATGATCTTTATGATCCCTTCTAATCTAGGCCATTCCGTGAATCTGTGTTGCAGCAAATCAGCATCTGTAAATACTTCCTGCCATCTCTTCAGTCTATTTTTAGCAATCCTTCTTTTTTTGTTGTTTATTTTTACATGGCAAAAGTTAAACAAATGGGAGTGGAATCCTTAGGGATTGCAGAGGGTTGGTTTATGAAGCAGGAGTGTTGTTAACAGATCTCACAAAGCATTAAAGTCCTTCTCTCCCTCAGTCTCAGAAGGAGGACTCATGCTCGGTGCAGGATGAGGCCGCCCCGCAGCCCAAGCTCTGCCGCTCCTTCACAGGTAAGTTGGGGAGCTGGGGGTGATTCCCTGCCCTCCCCTGCTCACCCTCATCCCAGTGGGATGGCCCAGCAGGTGACAGGAGGGATGTGGGACAAAGTGGGGCTCCTTAAATGAGCCTCATGAGTGAGCAAGGAGAGCCAAGAGCCTTCCCAGCTCCGGTGCCCCCTCTCAGCCCAGCCCGAGATTGGTGTGAATGGTTTGGGTGGGAAGGGCCCTTTCAAAGCCATCTAATCCAACCCCTCTGCCACAAACAGGGACATCTCCAACTAGGTCAGGTTGCGTCATCCAACCTGGGATGTAGCTGTTTTAATCCACAGTTTTCCAGGAATACCTCAATTATGTTCTTCCTGAAGAAAAGCACAAGTGTAAGCAGAGAGAAGTGATAAAAACCATTGTTTCTGGGTCAGTTTTTTTTTTTCCACCCCAAGGAAAACAAGAGCACTGTGGCCCCTGACATACAGTGGTAACAGAGAACGAGATTGTAACCCTTCTGTCATGGTTGCGTGGTCATCCTCCCAAAAAATCCCATAATGTGACATGACATTCCAGGTGCTCCAGCAGGACACCTGTGTTTTCTAGAGCTGGTTTGGGGTAGTCACTGAGGGGAATTTTTGTTCTGCAAAGTTGCAGGTGGGGGCTGACAAAAGAATAATGATATTGATCCAAATTCTTTATGTATTTCGAAGTATAAAACTGGGTTTAAATTGCCTTTTTTGGCTTTTTCTTCCATGGAAACACTGATCTATGTCTCCTGTTTTATAACTGGGAAGTGATCCTTGGAGTGGAACAGCTCATTCCCAGTGAGCACATGGACACCTCGGTGTTTCTTCATTCCTGCTGACCCACAAAGATGGATGTTTCTCACGGATTTTCTCTTCCCACAGTGGGGAACACGGAGCAGGTTCGGGAAGTGAAGGAGAGCCGATCCAAGTCCATGTGTGCCATCCCAGCGCCCCAGCCCAGCGGCGCGACCTGGGGCGGGAGGAAAGAGCTGACTCTGGAGATGTACAAACACAAGGGATGCTCTGGCTCCCCATGAGGGGTCTGACTCCTTCATGGAGGGCTGCTCGACATGTAGATAATGTAAATAAGATGCATGTTGGAAAGGACAGCATGGACAGGGTGGAATATCCAAAGCAGTTTGCATGGAAAATCGCTCTTACTGCCCAGTGCTGGGTTTTTCGTGGGAACTGAGGGAAAAGATGTCCAGCTGAGCATCAGCAATGCCAGGGAATGGCTGAGGGAGCATTTCTAAAGAATTTCTAGGAAAAATTAGCCTGTTCAGTCTGGGAGAATTGCTGAAACTGCCTACAACTGCAAGGAAGGATGTTTTAATAAGGTGAGATATGGGATCTTCTCATTAGTTTTCAGGGATAGGCTGAACAGTCTAAACAGCAGGTTGCATTTGGATTACAGGTTGGGAAAAACTTGATAATCTCAAAAAAGGTTTTATTAGGCAATGGAGGAAAGAGTAGAAACAGCAACAGATCTCTTCTGTTCCTTGGGAACTGATGGATCCTGGCTTTGAACATTAATCTCATGAAGCCCAAAGTTAAATGACATAGTTAAATAAGGGGTTGTGTCCTACCTGGGGGATTGTCCCACACCCAGCCACAGTTCTGCTAATGAAAAATTATTGCAGCTGACTTAAAAGGGAGAAATACGTTCTTACTGATTTTTAAAAATTTATGTAAGGAATGGTTCACCTCAAAGTTAAAATGAAGAAGCTCCAAACCCAGTGGTGATACCAGGAGATGAGGGTGACAGCCCTTAAATAGATGGGAAAGTTTTCGGATGTGGTTGGTTGGTTGCATCAATGATGTAAAGATATTTTGGGATGAGCTGTGCTGCCATAGCTGGGAGCTGTGGGTTTAGAAGAGGGTGACGCAAACCCTGGCTGCTTTTCCCAGGAAAGGTGTGAGCCCTTTGCACAGCAGATGCAGGTAAACTCCAGGGATAGGACCTGAGGAAGACAGATATTCCCAGCTTTGGGTCATTTTCTTTGAAACTCCTGGTAAGTTCAAGCCTTTGAATTAGTGTCCTTACTGAACCTGACAGGACAAGTTTTAGTTTTGCACTGACGTTTTTCTTTCTCTTCTTCTTCCGATCCAAGAGTGGTTAATCTGAACGAGTGGCTCTTTTTGAAAGAGCATTAAAAGAAACTGTAGGAATTCACAGACTCCCCTCCATGATAATTTTGGGCTTGCAGAACCAAGTGTTTCTGTGTGCAGAAATACTCCCTTAGGAGACCCCTGCATGGTAACACTGGGGCTTTCATTTTAAATTAAAGGCACAAATTTGTGTGTATTTGCTTTGCAATGATCCCATGTCCCATTTTCTTCTGAACAAACCCCTTTACAGTGTCCTGGCATAAGCTGAGGTGGTTCATGTTGACTTGAAGGCCACTCCACCACTGGAAATTCACCTCATTGCAAAGGAAAATTGGAGCTTTTAGCAATAGATGTGTGTTTTACGTGCGTATATACATATATGTACATATGTATAGATTTTAATATAGGCTCATTGTGTGTAATTAATTTATTACAATTTTGGTTTTTTTTGCTAGTTTAATCCATGTGCATGGGAGCCATGTGGATTTGGCTGTAGTTGGTTAGAACACAGCCCATCTTCGAGTATGTTGTAATATATGAAATAATCTATGACGTTTCTGAATATGTTGAAGTGTTCTTTGTTTCTATTTCAATTAAACTCGCTGTGTTATGGCATCATCTCTGAGTTATTCCCTCCTTGCATCTCCAGCGTGCTCCTGGTGATGTCATCAGGAGCTGGGGACACTCAGGGGTGTTTCTGGGTGTCATTCCTGGCAGATCCTCTTGGAACAGCAGCTCCTTCAACCCTTGGCCAGTGATCCCAAGATCACGAGTGAGGAAAGCGATTGTAACGAGGGAGTAAAATGGATTGTTCGTTGGTGAAAGCCATTGCATACAAGGGAGAGAAAAGAATACTGAGCCTGAAGGTCCTCAGCTCTCTGGGGTTGGAATGTCCCTGCTCACCTGCAGTTTAATGTCCTCAGAGTTTTAAATTTCTCCTTAAATTCTGCACGGTTAACAGTCATAGGAGGATTTAACTAAGGTGGGTAATTTTTGTTCTATAGTGGGAGAGCAGAAAGGAAATTAAATCAACTTGCTTGTCAAGGAGTTTTTAATCAAGGATAGAAACTGTGATTGGCTAATTTGTGCCTGTGTTTTGTTTGGTGGTTTTTTTGGCTGTTTTGTTTTGGTTTTATGGTTTTGCATCTGAATTGTGTTGTTTTTGTCCAAAATACCTGGATGTCTTTACCATCTTTGTCTTGCATCCATCCGTGTCATCGTTGTACAGCATCCATCATTTTTGTGGGCATCAGGCACTTAAATAAGGAGCTTTCTCCAGTTGAGATTCCCATCAGTTCTCTGCAATATCATTATGGGTTATCAAGGACCTTATCAAATGGTGGCTACTTTGGCAGGGGTAGATTTCTTTGTAATACTGTTGCAGGCAACAGAAGTGGTTGGAAAAATGCCAGAAAATGGAATGGAAAATTTTATCTGATGTGGAAAAAAAGGTAAAAAAAATTTCCTTGCATTTTTTTGAAATTGTACATTTTCATCTCAATTCAGCACGAGGGACGTTTCCATGCCAGGATCTCCCAGCTTCTGGCAGTTCCAGAGGCTGCTGGCTCCAGGTGTGCAGTGGCTGCAGAGGCTGCTCCAGCCAGCCCCACATTCCCATGCACAGGCACTGGCTGGATCCTTCATGGATCCCAGCCCACCATTCCCTTCCAGCCCCACTTTGAGTGCTGAGTGCTGGGTCCATCAATACCTCTCTGCTGCATGAACAATTTGCTTGATCTGCAGAGTGGACAATATTCCCTGCAGGACATTTTTTCCCAATGAGTCACTCTGCCCTAAATTTAACCTTCTGGATACTGTTGATTTTTTCTAAAAATTTCTTTACATAATATAATAGCCCAGCTAAAGCTTTTATGAAGTATTTTCCAGTCACTTAGTGGCCGAGCCCTCTGACTAGTTTGTATTTCAGCCCAGAATACCTTTGATAATCTTTGCCAGTATCCAGTGTTGGTGGTCTTAAAATTCTACAACCGAGTGGAAAACTGTTAAGTGCTCAGGCTTCAGAGCATGCCTAATTAATTCTTTCCAGGGTTTTAGTCCTTTAAAAAGTGTTAAAAACACGGATTCAGTGTATCATTGAATATTGCATGGTTCTGTGGAAATAAATTGCATCAGTTTGATTCCTTTAGGAGTTCAGAGAGTTTTTGCTCTGTGCTTATTCTGGAAGTTTACAGGAGTCTCTGGAAAGTTCAGGTTAAAATGGGCAAAAGTTGTTAATGAGGGGGAGTAGCTCAATGGCAAAGCGAGAGCCCAAAAACCACATCAGAAAACTGCGCAAAGACATCAATCAGCCGCGTTTGAAAATCAGGCAAAATCTCCCTTGTACTCGCAACTCCAAAAGCATTTCCTCATGTGAACTTTAATATTTTTATTTTGAGCAGAAAACCACACTTGTGTTTATTTTATTTCATGACTGCTTAAGGAGATTATAATGACTTAATCCTGGAAAGGGCTGCCAGCGCTTGAGAAGCAGGTGAGGCAAATTTGAGCTTTTTTCTCTCCTGACATCAAGTCCTGGAGGGGATTCAGCCTCAGAAGAACCATTAAGGATCTTTCAACATCCAGGCTTATGTGCTTCTTCCAAGAGACGTGGAGACGGGAGAGATGAAAAGGGAGCATGTGATGGAGATGAACTGGAGATTATCATTTTAATGCAGAATTAAAGGGGCAAATGTCAACACGGGTACCTATTGCTCTCCCTTCCAGCACAGCTCAGGCTGGGGGATTGCTTTCTGTGAAGCCATTGGGGATGTTGGTGGCTTTTACAAGGTAACGTTGGCAGTGTTTGGGTGCTCTTGTCATGGTCTGGTCAGCTTTGCTGTCCTTGGTGTCTTCTTGTGCTGAGGTTTGGGGAGAAAACAGTAAAAGAAGAGACTCGAGAGAGATTCACTCACCTACCTAAGGAAACACCCCATGGAACATCTTTTGGAGCAGGACAGATCATAGAACCATGGAATCATTTAGTTTGGAAAAGCCCTTTAAAAACATGAAGCCCAGCCATTCCCCCAGCACTGCCAAGGCCACCACTGACCCATGCTCCCAAGTGCCACATCCACACAGCTTTTAAATCCCTCCAGGGATGGGGACTCTACCACTGCCCTGAACAGCCTATTCCAGGATTTCACCACCCAGGATGGTCAGGCCAAGCTCCAATGAAGAAAGGTCTGCAGATCTCTAAAGGGACTCAGTGAAGTCTCCAAAGGCAGCCCTGAAAACTCATCTTTTATCAAATTCCAAGAAATCCTCTGCTTTCCACATGAGAGAGTGAAAATATGTTGATCTATCTACATAAAATGTAAATTTTTCTGCAAGTGTGGATCAAACCACAGGAAATAACAACACAGACTGTGCTGATGGAGTCTTTGATCAATCCAAAGGTAAAACACCCAATTCTGTAAAAAATCTGAGCTGACTTGCCCCAGCTCTTTGCTAGAATATGTATGTTTTGGAGAGTCACAATTTTGGCTTAAAAGCTTAGGGGAAAAAAAATCTTCAGAGTCAATTAGGAATTTAGAAAATGCTCAGGATACAACTTACCCTTCCATCCACTGAAGTCCTGGAGCTGCCCATGGTGGCATTATCATTTGATCTCTGTTGATAAGAGGATGCTGAATGCAGGTCCCTGCTGGCACCAGGAGAGGCAAGGGAGGAAAGGGAGCATTGTTTTCCTTGGGAAGTAAATGGTATTTGTGTCTGCCTTTGCATGGAATGTGGTGCTGGTCTGTTAATTCACCCCCCTGGCTCTGGTGTGGCATTCCAGAGATCCCAACACAGGCTCCACAGGACAGCCAACATCACTACCACTTTCTACAGGCTGTGGGAGAGACCACATGGCCTCATTACCCAGGAATTTTTTGGATCCTGAAGGGGATGAGCACATGCTCAGGGCTGTGACAAGGAATCACAGAATCATCCTGGAATCACAGGATGGTTTGGGTTGGAAGGGATTTTAATGATGATCCCGTTCCAAACCCTGCCACAGGCAAGGACACCTCCACTGGACCAGGTTCTCCAATCCCTGTCCAACCTGTCTTTGAAAAGAAACACCTGTCAGGAGTGGGATTTCAGTGCATGGAGAGACATTTCAACCTTGGGACCTCAATTCCTATTCCACAGCCTAGGAATCTGGAGGATGTTTGACTGGGCACAAGCCATCCTGTGAAGAGCCAAGGCTGGGCACCAGCAATGCTCTGCTTCAGCCATGCAAGGTTTTTCTGCCAGTGGGACCCAGAATTCCTGAGGACACTTCCAAATGGCAAACAGCACTAACTCGGGATGTGCAGTATCACAAAAACAGCAGCGCCAAACACAGCTGGCTCAAAACACACCCAGAAATGTGGAAGTGTGCATTAATTCCTTTTTAAAAACAAAAATACACAAGTACCCACTTTGCATTTTAATTTTATGTAATTGCAGTGTGAGCTACAAAAAAATCCTCACTCCTGGTGTGCAAATCCTTGTTTTCACCCAGCTCCTCTGAGCATTGCCAAAGCTCCTGTCAGTGGTGTCCAGCTTTGAGGAGGCGATCACAAGAAGAGATGGCAACCAATTGTCCTTGTCACCTCAGACAGGTTTAACCAGGATTGTGTGGTAGTTAAATAGCAGCTGATTGGAATTGCACTAATGGATTATTTAGATGATAAGTTGTCCTTTGTATTTAATCAACCATTTTATGTTCAATACAAAGAGCTCAGCTCATTGCTGTAGTGGAGCACCAGTGACTGTGAGATGGGTGTGTTACTGCCGTTCAAAACTATGGAAGAAGAGTGGATATGCTGAGATGATGTGGGAAAGGGTAATTTGTGTAGCAATGGGATGAGTGGAGGTTTAGGGAGTGTTGGAACTCACATGGAAACCCATCTCAGTAGCTGGGAGTGTTTCTGGTGGAATGGCAGAACAATGGGATGGACAGAGTGTGCTTATTCCTGTGGAATCCCAGCTCTGTGGCTGAGTTTTGACCCTGCATGAGGGTAAGTCTGCACCCTGTCCCAGCTCTCCTTTCTCCCTGTCAGTGAAGGGAATGCTCTGGATCCTGTGGAATTCCTCACATGCGCATGATCAGGTTAAACCAGGAGCAACTCTGCCCCGGGACAGTGAGGGAGAGAGGTCTGATGTGTAACAGCTACCCCTGCGATATTTAAGAAAGACAATGCAGAGGATAAAATAAATTATTATAATTTAAATTCTGTTGTGCTTATAGAAGATCAAGTACATTCATCACTCTGTAGGCCTCAATAAGAAGAGTAGTCAAGATTTTCCTCAACCCACTCCAGGTTCCCCAACCAGTGTGCGGTTGCTTTGAGATACCCATATGTTCACAGGTAACTTTAAATATTAAATTGATTTGGAAATTAATTTGGCAACACAAATTCCCATAGGATAGGGAAGTCAACATCATCTCCCCCTCTGTTTGGACCAGGTCATGACTAAGGCTAAGGTTAGAAAGTCAGAACTTGATTTTTGACTGTAATTTAAATTTCTTCTCCCAGCCTCCTGGCATGTCACAGGAATATAGTTATTGCCCTACAGAAATTATAATTTTCCTAGTCTGGCATCCCATTCCTGGCAGTGATCTACAGCAGATGCTCCAGCAGAAGCCAAAAACATTAGGAAGCAAATGGCAGTGAAATTCCATGCAGGAATGTCCTTGTTCCCAGGACCTCTCCCACAGCAGGCTGGGTGGGTGGGAGGGGTATGGGTCCATATAATCCACTTTTCCGTGGCAGGAGGGAGAACATAGTTTACAACTGCAGGACACCCCCAGTGTGTCCATGTGTACACCTGGTTGGGTGCTCCTTGTCCAGCTCCATGTGGACCTGCCTGGTGCAAAGGTGGTGATTGCATCACTTCCAAGAGGGCCGGGATATTTAAGATCTCCCAGTGTTTTAAAGTTTTTCTTGGATCCCTGGGGTTATTTTCTGTAAAAGCCGCATCAGTTTACTCAGAGGAAGAAGGAGATGCAAATTCCAGAAGTGCCACTTGTGGGACACAGTGAGAGGTGTCACTGCAGTGGCTGAGGACACCACAGACTCCACGGTGGGGGGAAAACTTCTGCGTCCGCCTCTGCTCATGTGTGCAGGAAGGGATGGGAAAAACTCCCCAGTGTTCCAGGAATTCTGCGCTTGTGACCCAGAGCCCTGTCCTGAGGGCTCCCGGCTCTGCTCCTCCGGCAGGAGCTGCCATGTGTCCCCTCGGGCGGCTCCCTCCTCTGCCTCAATAGCTGTTTGTCATGATCCTTAATGCCACAGCTGCTTGCTTGTGCCAGGTCATCTGCTTTTATTAGTCGTGCTCCACCACCCACTGAAACTCACACCAGCCAGGAGATCGTTATCCACATCCAAAAATAGCATTCTTCTGGCCCTGCTCTTCCAGAGACCCGGGAAACTTGGGGGTTTTCCTCCTTTTCTGATTTCCAGTTGTGCTGGTCTCCCCCCTGCTGCCCCATGAAGGCCGGAGCAGCTGCCCTGGCAGCCGGGATCCTCGGAGGCACCGGGGTGTTGCTCTTCCTCATCGCCTTTGGGACGGATTATTGGCTTCTGGCCACGGACACCTGCGGGGTCTTCGAGCATGGGAACAACACTCTAAGCACCAGGGGGGTGAGCTCTCAAATCTTGTGCTTTGAAAGAACTTTCCTAAATAATTTCAAATCGAAAATTTTGAAATCTGTGATAATATTTATGCTCAGTGAAAGTGACCTGTTAATGTAAAACGTCAGCCTGAGGTAAAACTTTAAAGTCTTTAAAATCCAAACCAACTTTTCCATAATATTGAGCATTTTGACTGGAGTAAAGTGTGTCAAGGAAACATTGAGACAGCACCTCTGTAATCTGGCAGATATGAACATTAGAGAATGAAAGGCAAAAATGTAAGAGCTTTAGTTGTTGACAGCATTTCCCTCTAAAGACAAAAGATATCTCCTGATATTCGCCATTAAAAGATTTCTCCCTCTGTAGTTTCTTCATTTAAAACTAGTTCATGTTTAAAAGTGTGGGGCTTGGCAATCACTTCCATCTGAAGTGATACAGCTGCAGAACAGATGCCAAACAAAAGTGAACATCAGACACAGAGCAGACAAGTTCCTGCCCATCCAACCAGTGGCCTGGATATCCTCAAAGTAAGATTTGTATAGGATTTTAGTTAGCAGGAAATGTAATTTTCGAGGGACAGTTTGATATTTTAGTGCTAAGGGCTGGTGTCACTTGTTTATAGATCCCTCAGGTTGGATTTTTGCTGCACTTGCTGTTGTCTAACTCTTCAATGAAATAACAGCCAGATCAGTTCCTCGAGCCACCCACTCCCCTGAAATGTTTTTGTGCCGATCAATGTGTGGTTTCCATTACAAAATGACAGGAAGATCCTTGTTGTGTGCAGACTTTTTGTTACTTCAAAGTTCAATCCAATTAGGTTTGATTTTTTTCCTGGTGCAGTGACTCACCCTGGGTAAGCATCATGATGCCAGCAAGAAATATTTTTCTTTCATTTTAGAATCCCATAATCAAATGTAGGGCACTGTTTGCTTGAGTCATGTTTCCAAACGACTTTCCCTACTGAAAAGAAAAAAATTATGATGGAAAAAATGCCTGGAGAAGTGAAACAGAAGACGGGGTCTTTAGTTTCAAGCAGCTCAGTAAAGCCCGGGAATGGCAGAGACAGAGAAGTGCCACTTGTTTTTTGTGCACTTGGGAAGTGACAGTGTTAATTTTTTCACATTTTAGTTGTTTTTTAAAGCGGAGAGAGCAGAGATGATGCACTGCACGACATGAATAAGCCTCTCAAACATTTCAGAGATGCTCTTGGCCAAGTGCTGGGGAGCCTGACGCTGAGGCAGTGACTTCAAAAGCACCAGGCAGAAATAGGAACTGCTATTACTCTTGCCTCTGAGCTACTTTATTTCTATTTCAGACACTGTTTCTATTATTTCTATTTCTGTTACTGGTTGTGGATAACAGGCTCTGTTTTTACCTTCTCTGCCCTTTCTTAAACTGTCAAATCCTGTCCCTTACAGATAAGAATGGGCTGAGTATCTGGCAAACTCAGTGAAATGCACCAAGTCAGAGCCACCAGCTGAGGAAGTTTCAGGCCTGAATGTTCCCCTTGTCATAGTCAGGATTTTATCCTGAAAGTAAGAGGAGAATCAGGTCAGAGCTCTGGAAGCTGCCGTAACATGATGCACCTCATTGAGGTGAGGGAAGCATAAGATCTCTGGGGGAACTTAGAGCCCTTTCCAGGGCCCAAAGCGGCTCCAGGAGAGCTGGAGAGGGACTCAGGACAAGGGACAAGAGTGAGAGGACAGAGGGGAATGGCTTCCCACAGCCAGAGGGATACTGGGGAGAAATTCTTCCCTGTGAGGCCCTGGCACAGAGCGCCCAGAGAAGCTGTGGCTGCCCCTGGATCCCTGGAAGTGTCCAAGGCCAGGTTGGACGGGGCTTGGAGCACCCTGGACTAGTGGAAGGTGTCCCTGCCCATGGCAGGGGGTGGCACTGGATGGGCTTTAAGGCCCCCTCCCACCCAAACCAGTCTTTGACAGGATAAGTACCTCTAGCACTTCCCTGCTGAGTCCCATCTCCTTTCTCTGGTTCACAGGGCCCATTCCTCTATGGACGTTCCCCATCTATCATAAAACATAATTTTGTCACAGTCCTGTCTCCTTTACCAAACTGTGTGTGAGGAAGATAAAACTGGTTTTGAGGATAACTTAAGTAAGTTTTTTGGTAAATCTTCCACGACTAAACTTTGCAATATCCTTGCTTCAGGAAAGACCAAAACCTTGTGCTCACAGGTCTGGTCTGGGGGTTGGAGGAGGGTGTTTGAAGAGTACAACACACCCAGAAGGCCCAGCTCCCTGACATTCCCATCCAGCTCTGGCCAGCTGGGGTTTAAGGACAGCAGAGAAAGAGGCAAATGGTTTGTGCAGGTCTGCAGGACAATTTGTTATCAGAACATCTTGTACCTGTGACATGGCAGAAAGTCAAGGACAGCAGCTCCTCCGTGTTTCCCAAACCCTCCAAAACTGACTCGAAAAAGAAATGAAAACCCAATAAAAAATTAAATCAATGTCTGTCTAAGCAAAACATACTCTGTTTGCATGATGATCTGCCCTATTTCAGCCTGGACTTTCATTCCTCCCCAGGCTGAAACTCCAACGGAGGTTGAGAAGGAGATCCTCACTTTCCACCACGAGGGTTTCTTCTGGCGGTGCTGGTTCTTTGGCGAGGGCCACCCCGACACCATCTGGACCTTCTGGTACAGTGAGTACAATGCCACCACTCTGTATCCACAGCATTCCCTCACAGTTTAATGGGAAACAAACACAGGAAGTGCTCCCAGGGATGTGGAGACGGTTTTTATTTCATTTTTGTCATTCTCATAATCTCTCAAATGCAAACCTGGGTCACTCTTTTTGTGCCCTTTCTGTGCTCATTTTTTGACTTGGATTTTGCTCTCAGAGGGCTGTTCACAGAAATGTTGCAACCTCTTGATGCCATGTAATTTATCACCTACAAAGTTGTGTGAAGTGGTGGCTTCCACCAGCAAGGAGACCCCTTCCTTCCTTCCCCTCCCTCCCAATACCTCTTGTTGTTTGTGTTCAGCAAAGTTCTGTCAATGAGAGCCCATGCCCTTCTTGGCATTGCTTTTCTGTCCCTGTTTCCTGCCTTCCAGGTGCTCAGCATTCCCAGCTCCCACTGATTTCAGCACTGGGAAGGATGGAAGTACACATGTGGTGCCCCTGGGTGCTCAGGACCAGTGGTGCACCATGGAAAGCCTTTTTATTTTAAAATCTTGCCTATTGTTTTTTTTAAGATCATTGAAATTACACTTGAGAATAAGCAGAGAGGGATGCAAAATCCTTTGTTTTTCGGAAAACACATTCACTCTTCCAAAACAAATTGAAAGAGAGGGTGAAACCTATTCTGTGACACCAGCGGGTGCCAACCTGGTGGCCCTCTTGCAGTGAAGAGTTGGCCTGGTCAACCAGGTGCTCCCACCAGGAATAGGAAAGGAGTGAGTCAGGACAGGACATGCCTGGCACCAGCCCTGCTGGGAGCCACAAGTCTACAGTAGGATTTGGGATAAACCCCCCCCAGATTTTAAATAAGTTCTGCAAAGGCTTTAAACACCACAAAAACCTTGGCCCTGTGCCCACCGAGGCCTCGATGGAAGATGTTCCTGTGGTTATGGAGCAGCACAATCACCTCAGAGGGCACTTCCCTGCGAATAATGCAGGTTCCCACACTAAATTTACTCTGCAGTGATTAAAATTTCAAATGACTTCGCTGTCCCCCAGCCCCTGACCTGTTTCCTGTAAAATCTTGCAGGAATAATTCCCGCCACCGTTCAACTGAACAATGGGAGGTTTTTCACTCGGAAAGTTTGTGATAAAAAGGGACAGGCTTGAGACAGGGAGTTTGCTACTGAATTACATTATATGGAAATACATCATATAATTTTACCTGAAGTAAAATGAGTCACTCTGATAACTGGCAAAATTTTTGCTACTTCTTTAGGTATTTATTATAATAGGATTGATCATGGCAAATTAATTTGCTGCTCTCGTGGATGTAATAATTAATTCAATAGGTATTCCATAGTCAATTTAGCATGAACTAATGTCCACCTATTATAAAGTGCTCCTTTGAGCTGGGGAACATATTTAAATAAGTGGCCAACCATTAATTAATTCATTTAACATTCATTCTATTACTGTTAATCATGATAAGCCTCAGTGGTATTAATATTGATGGGGCACTTCCATTCTAATTGTGCTTTTCCTTCTCACCAGCTGGAGGTCTTGGAAGCACCTTGTTCTGATACCCAAACATTTTGACCCTTCCAGGTGGTCAGGCACATTCTCTGGAGGAAAACAGCAATGGGAATATTGACACTGATTTCAGCAGTTCCATTTTTCATGATTTTTGTCCACCTCAGACTCAGGTTTTGAAGATGAGAAGATGTGCAAGAAGCAGTCTCAGATCTTTCATAATTCTTACTTGTATTTTTATTTTTCTCTCTAACCAAGATTTATTATCCTTTTTTCTCCCCAGCATTCTGATGTCACTGAGAGTTTTGCAGGTTTTGCACAAGAGCACATCACCATCTCAGTCCTGTAACTGTGATTCTGCTGGAAATAAAAACAAACAGGGATTTAATTCTTCTTTTTTTCCATCTTTTCCAGCCAGCCAAGCACACCCCAAGTTCTGCATGCATGGCTACCTCTTCCCCATGCCCATTGCTCTTGGACCTTTCCCCCATCCCTCCTATGACACAACTGCAGGTGAGTTTCTTTCTTTCTCCCCCAGCAGCTCCTTTTCCAAGGAATCAGGCAGAGATCTGGGATGTGTGTCAGTGCTGTGGTTCTCCTGTTGTAAATGCACATGGCCAAGCATGGCCAAGACCTTTGGAAAGCTCCTTTACAAACCAGTCCTGCTTGATTGCCTGCCCCAAGCACACGTTGAGGTGTTCTCCCACGTTTTCTCTCCTCCAGCCCAGCTGTGCTGGGATGGGCTCTGCTCCCTCCTGCTGGGTGCTCAGCACCTACTCCTATGAGTAAGGCAGGAGGATGAATCCACTCTCTCCCACCTCCTCACTCACTGGGAAGAGCTGGAGCTAGAAGACCCAAACCCAGCCCAGTGCTGACTTGGTCCCAGAATCCGGTTTCCTGGGATAGCTCAGGTGTTGATTTTTTGGAAGGCAAAATAAACAAGCCCTGGAAAATCAGTTAAAGACCAAATTGTTAGGAAATCCACGTAAGTGACTGGCTTATTTTTAATGCACTGAACACTATGCAGTTGGAGAGCTCCCTTTCAACTGGGTCCCTTTTTATTTATGTTTCTCTGAATTTTCCGAGTTCTTTAATGAATCAGCTGCTGTTAGGAATTTTAATTTGCTAAATTGGTGGCAGCAGTTAGAATTAATTCAATGATCTTTTTTGAAATGAATTGATTTCTTTAAATAGTGTGCATCAGTCTGCCTTGCCTCCGGGGAAGCAGGGCAGACGCTCTGCACAAACAAACATCTTGACCTTTTCCTTAGCCTTTAGCAGTACCTTTTTTTAGTTTTATTTTATTTTTTTTTCTCTATGAGAAATTAATTTTTAAAAAAATATTGTCAGTAGGAGCATGTGAGGGAGAGCAGCTCCTTTCTTTGGCTGTGCCGTGCAGGATTCCTGCCCCGGGGAACGCTCCGTGGTGTCAAATGGATACGAGGGACGTGTGGAGGGAGGAGGAGGAGCTGGTGCAGGACGTGCGGCGAACACGCGGGGTAGTCAGTGGGATTGTTTCTGCTTGGGAGAGACGGGCACAGCGTCCTGGTTCTGAATGATCCCGCTGATCAACACACACTATTTTTTCCGTCCTAAATAAAGGGCGCTGGAGGCATCTGTCCCTGCCTGTCAGCCCGGCTATGAAACCCTCCCCAGCTGCCTCCCAGACATGTCCCCTGGGACTGTCCCGGGACGATCTCCATGTTCACAGAGGTCTTTTCCGACCTTAAGGGTTCTGTGAAGGTGCCGGGGAGGGGGGGATGCACCCCGGGGTGCTGCGGGCTCTGCCTGTCCCCGTCACCCCTGGGGACATGAGGGTGGCTCAGCCTCCACATTTTGGGCAGGGAGAGCACCGGGCTCCTCCCCTGCCCCAATCCCCTGCAAAGCCCTCGGGGGCGAGCAGCCACTTCTGTGGTTAACACCCTTTTCTTTCTAACCAGCCCATCCTCATTTGCAAACCCTGACAAAACAAGAGGCTGTCCAAGGAGAGGGGTCCTCCAGCTATTACCTGCTCCTGAGATAATTCTGCCTTATCTGCATCCTCTTAGGCTCCCTGAGAGAAACGGGTGACGGGAGGTTAAACATGAAAATGAATTCTGTGGTTTTGGAGAGTTCAAGATACTTATCTCTCCCTAAGTGGCTCTTCTGACAAAATGGTTTCAAATGAGGAAAACGCATCTTCTCTGTATCATTTTTCTTTCAAGTGTGAATCATTTCAGCATTACCCACTTGCTTGTGCTCGGCTTAAATCCAACTGGAGCTTCTGGAAAACAACAGGCAGGGCGAGATGTGGTGGTCCAAGGGATCAGATAAGCCAGGGGATGGGGAGCAGGGTATCAGAGGGTCTCTGCTGGAAGACCACCACCTTTGGATAAGGTTTATGGCAGTGTCTAGAAGGCACTTGGCTACTGGGAGACTTAAATTTGTGGGCTGCATCCCATCCTGTCTGATCTGGTGGGATGTGATGGACCAGGCTTGATTGGCTCTGCCTGGGGTGACTGTAGGAATTCACAGCAAAACCCCCAAATTCCTTGGATGGAGAGGCAGCCGCTCCCCTGCTGCGTTCTCTTTCCCGGAGTCAAACAAGGCCATTAATGGGGGAACTCATGAGCTCCTGTTTTCCCTGCAGTCCCGCCAACAAACACTGCCTTTATTTTAAACCAGGAGCCTGGCACCTTCCTGAAGTGTTAATTAAAGTGGAACAAAGCTGTGGTCTGATTCCACGTCTCCAAATTTTGCCATTTTCTTTCCTTTCTTGCCAAGATTTTCCACACCCCCCGGCACAGCTAAGAACAATGTCCTTTCCTCCCACCCGCTTTTGTGGTGTGCTTCCCCGCCAAACCTTCCCAGCCCTTTGGCCTCATTCCAGTCCCATTCTGTAGGGCATGACATTCCCCTGAACCCGTGGCTGTTCCAGGTGCCCTGGCAAAGCTGGAGCCTCGGCTCTGCCTGACACAGAGGCAGCACAGGTTGTTGTTTTTACTGTTGCTAAAGCAGGAGTTAAGCATGGCATCATTAAGAAAAAGACTTTGGAGGCCGAAGAGAGCCTCTTTCCCTCTCCTTTCACTGGCTTTGCTCCTGTTGCAGTGTACAGAGGTTTTTGGACGGCGTTCATCCTGCTGGCCATGCCTGCTGGGCTCGTCGGGGGGCTCCTGCTGGTGTGTGGGGTCCCCTTCGCCAGCCCCCGCTCCTACAAAGTCGGGGGAGGATTCCTGCTGCTCTCAGGTGAGGGGATACGGCCGGGGCAGGGTGACTTTGGAATGGGAGGCAGGTGAGGATGAGGTGCTGCCACGGGAGATGGGGCTCTGATGGAAGCAGCAAATGATTGCCCTCTTCTCCACTGGAATTAAACCCCTGTGAGCTCTGAGCAGCCTGGTCCAGTGGAAAGTGTCGTTGTCTGGGGCCTTTATGGTCTCTAAGGCGCTTTCCAACCCAAACCATTCTGTGATTCTGTGATTCTGTGCTCAGCCAGGCTTTAGCAAGATAGTCCTTAGTACTAGCAAGGCTGAGATTTTTGAAAATCACTATTTTTTACTATTCCTCTATGCAACCCTTTTATTTCAGTAAAGGCTGCAGGTGTGTTAAGCCTGGGCAGCATCGGCCCCTCTCAGTTCCCCAAAGTCAGGCTTTGCATTTGGGCTGCTGCTGCCTCTGCTGTTAGCTTTGATAGAGCTGGAAACCCACGGAGTGATGAAAGGCACACCCCGTGATCCAAAATGAGAGGGCTGGCTTAAGGAGACCTGAAAAGATGAAACGGTGGCACTGCAGGAAAATGAATTAAAAATAGGCATTTATTCATTTTTCCCACTGCTTTTACCAATGATTCTACTGAATTATCACTTGGGCTTTTTCCTTTTCTGTATTTGAGAGGAATAACTGGCTTCAATAGTAGAAATACTTGATTTATACCAGTGACTCAAACTCAGAAAAAAGCTCTTTTATGACTCAAGCAGCCACAGGCTGGAGCTCAGCTGAGCTGTGCCAAGTGAAGAACTTCGTAATGAAATCAGGCCTTTCTCTGAAAAACCACTGCTTAATTACAGATCCTTCACCAGCTCCTGCTTCCTCATATCCGGCATGAATCAAATATGGGACACTGTCTTTGCTCTCATTTTGGGCTTTGAGTGTGCCCAGATTTGGGGGGGACTGAAAACATTAATGAAAATTTTTAACAAGAAAGGTCCTGACGCTGACCCATGTGCCCAAGTGCCATATCTACACAACCTTTAAATTTCTCCAGGGATGGTCGTTCTACCACTGCCCTGGGCAGCCTGTGACAGAGATGGACAGTGCTTTCCATGAAGAAATTCTTCCTGATGTCCAACCTGAGCCTCCCCTGGCCCAGCCTGAGGCCGTTCCCTCTCCTCCTGTCCCTGTTCCCTGGGAGCAGAGCCCGACCCCCCCGGCTGCCCCCTCCTGTCAGGGACTTGTGCAGAGCCACAGGGTCCCCCTGAGCCTCCTTTTCTCCAGGCTGAGCCCCTTTCCCAGCTCCCTCAGCCTCTCCTGTTGCTCCAGCTCCATTCCCTTCCCTGGACACGCTCCAGCCCCTCGATGTCCCTCTTGTCCTGAGGGTCCCAGCGCTGCCCCCAGCACTGGAGGTGCCCCGGCAGTGCCAGCACAGGGGATGGGCACTGCCCTGGGCCTGCTGGGCACACCATGGCTGGGACAGCCCAGGTGCCACTGGCCTCTTGCCCACCCAGGCACCCCTGGGCTTGTGTCCAGCTGCTGGCACCAGCATCCCCAGGGCCTTTGCAGTTTTCCATGGGGTTGTTGTGCTCCCATAATGGATAATAATCCAAGGGCTGTACCAGAGCAGGAAGCTTTCTCTTCCCATCTTTAGTCCAGGCTCCCAGGAGGCAGCAGATGCCCCTGAGGAGTGTGTCCAGCCTGCACATTGGGCAGAAATATCACAGAAAAGGATGCCGAGTAATACTCAACTGTCTTCCTTTTTTTTTTTTTTCATTGTTTTTCCACTTTATTTGACTACTCCTTGATTAAAAGGCTGGGGCTTAGAATGTGACACTTTTTAGAAGAGCTGATTATGCATCACATAAACCTCTTGGCATTAGACAAAGATGCTGCTGTTAAAATTGAAGTTTGTATTAATGCAGCTTCAATCTGAACAGCAATCATTGTTATTAACAGTCATTCGGGGGAACAAGTTCAGCTGGAAGACACTTCCTACTATATTTTCCATTCAAATGATAGCAGAAGGATTCAATGTGTTTTTCAGCAAAGTTTCCTTAGTGTTTCAACTGATCCTTTTATTCGGGGGGGCTTATCCTGATCTCAGACCTCTGGATCCTGCTTGGCCCTGGTTTCTGGATGGATTTGGGTTGCATCCCTCCATGGTTATTTTCTCGTTATCCCTTCTAAAAATATTTTGCATAATTGCACTAAGCAGTAGGAACAATGGATTTAACACAGCCTCAAGTCCCCAGCCACCCCTTTCCTTCGGATAGCGGGATGTGGAGGGATGATGCAGGAGAAAGCGCCTCTTCTCTTCTAATCATGGCCTGCGGGTCAGTGTTAATTAACCTCCCTTGCAGAAATGATCTCTCCTTGAGAAAGTGTGAAAAAGCTGGCAATCTGCAGAGTGGGAATGTGGTTTGGCAGTCGGGTGGGGAGATGGAGCACCAGGACTGCGGGATGTCCCGGCCTCGCAGGGAACCCTTCACTGGCAGCTTTGTTCTGCCCACGAACTCCCTACGTTTGGGGCAGGTCATGGTTATTCATTGCAAAATGATGTCACTTCTTCTACCAAAAGGCTCTAAAGGCTCTATTGGTGCAAATGCATTCCCAGACATTTATGGATGAGCAGCCCGGCATGGTCCTGAGGAGGGTTGTGCGTCCCTCTGTCTCAGGGGGAATCCAGCACTGAAGGATTGTTATGGCTCAAGTGGATCCCTTTGGATTTCCCTCTGAGATGCCTTTTATTTACTGTACATTCCAGAGAGCAAATCTGACTGTGCCAGCTCCCATAACCACTGGACTGCTCCGTGGGAGGAGTTTCTGAGGGCCCTTCCAAAGCACTGGAGCCATTTCTCTGGATTTCCTCCACTGGGTGACCCTGGAAAGAGCCAGAGCCCATGTGACATTTGCTGGTTCTGCCTTTTCACACCCACAGCCCCAGCTGAGCAGTTTTCCCAGGCAGACTGCTCCCAAAAGCACCTGGAACACATGAGCCAACAGCCAGTGTGCTGCTTTCCTCCCAGCATTTGCCATCTCGGAATGAGCTTCAGCACTTCCAAGGGCTGGCAGATCCTGCCTGGTGCCTAATTGTCCCCTTGTTTCAGTAGTCAGAGATTGGTTAATTGTCACAATGTCACCAAGAGGGCTGGGTGTGCTCTGCTGCAGCTTCTGGAAGCTCTTTGAGTTGCTGAGACAACTTTGCTTGTGCTCCTTCATTTTTCCTACCTTATGCTCCTCGGTTTTCTTTTCCTTTGGGCATTTTAGAGACCAGACTTAGAAGTGCAGCACTGACACAAGTAGCCCAAAGAGGCTGTGGATGCCCCATCCCTGGAAGTGTTCCAGGCCAGGTTGGATGGGGTTTGGGGCAACCTGGGATGATGGGTCTCATCCTTGCCTGTGGTGGGACCAACTTGTTCTTCAGTGTGGCCCAACAGCACGGAAAAAAGGGCAGATTTCCCAGTCTTGTGAGTTGAAGTGCTGGATTTTTTGCTCAGATTCTGCTTCCCAAATGGAGCAGCTCCACTTTGGCAGTCTCAGGCTCCCCACGTGCAGCGAAGGCTGACAGTTATGGAAGGGCAGCTGAAGGTCATCCCTCCATTTCCTTGTTATTAACATCCTTAAGAGGCAACGAGTGAGAGAGGAGAACGAGTCAAAGTTCATTATTCTCCTAATTAGCAGATTACACAAAAATTCAGTAGCTTCCCCAGAATAAGAGTTAAAGATTGAGTTCACTCACCTGTCCCCACAATTAGCAGCTATAAAGGTGTCACAAGGAAATAAAGGGAGAGAAGGGAAAAGCTCCACTTCAATTTACCCACACGGGAGACGCAGCTCTGCTGGGAGAGGGGGATGGAGCTCCGGGCTCCCGGATCTGCAGCGCACAAAGGAGACAGATTTAATACCCTGCTGCAATTTTCTGGCAATTAGCCCCTCCCCAGAAGATGCCATTGACCTCATCAGCCTGGGGATGGAGTTTCACAGTTAATTTTTCCCAGTACCATCCTAATGAACAGAGCCAAAAGGAGGAGAGGGAGAAGGAGATGAGGAAAGGGATCACTTGGGTAATTTTCCAGTGGAGAAAGCACAGGGATGCTGAGAGAAGCATGTGGATGAGGTCTGGTGGGGTCTTCACTTGCCCAAGCCCAAACCCAAAACACATCCTGTGTCTCGGGTGTGGGTGCCAATGCCAGTCTCATTTTTAGGGCAGAAAACTACACTTTTCCTGTTTCTCATTTTGCTGCCCAAAGCAGAAAGGAATTGGTTTCTACATCCGAAGCTGGCAGGAAAGAAAGATGATTTTCCACTTTCCACTGAAAGCCCCAGAAAGGAGGGAGTAAAGTGAAACCTGTTCAACAGATGAAAAATCCCAAATACAACAGCAAAAAATCAAAAATGCCGAACGCCTTGGTAATATGTGAGTGAAACTTCCTGATTTTCTCATGATGAAGAGGCTGCTGGTGGCTGCAAGTGTGACAAATTTTAGGCAGGTTCAGGGATACTTATGATTGCTCCAAACAAGGATTTTTGGCTAAGCAGATTTCAGTGAGCTGCCCTTTTGGAGCTCCCACCATCCTTTGGCTGCACCCGCCCTTCTGATTCTCTCTTCCCACCGATGACATGGTGTAAATCCCAGGGATTCTTCATCACTCAGCTCTAATTATTCCAGGGAAGAAGGCTGCTTGCTTTACATATTCTTGTCATTTGCCCAGAGTGTGAAAACATTCTTAATTTAGATGCCATGGCCATGCCATCACCTTCAGTACCTGTTTAATAATAAATCCTTCCATACAAGACCTGGAGCTTCTCCTGAGGCCAGAGCAGGGGCCAATTCCCATTCTTTATCTCATGAAGAGGTTGGGGATGGTGCCACCCACACATGGGACTTCCCACACCCTTCCCAGTACGAACTGGAAGGTTTTGATCTGATTACTTCAAAAAATGAGACTTAGGCCATCTAAATTGTCCTGGGAGAAATCAACACAGAATTCCTGGTTATTTAAAGCAAAATTCCAAAGTACTTTTCCATACCCACGTTCTCTGTCCCACTGGGGCTGTGCTTTCATTTGCGTCTCTTACGGTAGGTATTATAAGTTAATGAAATAGAAATTGATCTTTAAAGGAGCACTTTTCAAGGTTCAGTTGCTATCTAATTAATTTAATTTTAAATTACATCGGTAATAAAGACTTAATTGCCTTCTTATCAATACATTGTATTTTGTAAAGGACATGCGACTATTTGAACATGCCATCGTTTTCTTATAGTAGAATAATTGGTATTTTAAGCATACAACTATCATAGTAAGTGTAAAATATTTATTTGTGCACTTAATTTCAAGTGGTATCAAAACCTCAATGAACATGCAAATGTTCCAGCAGCTGCTGTTTAACTCCTTGCCTGCCTCTCCAGAAAAAACAAGGACTCCTCCACGTCAGGGAGAACGGCTGGAATATCAGTGTGGGGTCATGTAAAGAATATTTTATGGCTACACCAATTTTTGGTTGATAGGGTTGCATTTTTTTAGGGCATGGGAGGCAGTTTGGCAAGCGTGACAGCTTAGGGTGTGGAACTGCAACTTCTATCTCATTCCTAGTGAGGACTTTGAAGCCTCTTACCTTCATGTGAGTCTTATTTTTGTCTCTGAGATGTTATTATAACCATTATAAACAGAATCACAGTAAAACACAGACGTGTTTTCTCTGACTGAAGATTCAGTGACCTCCCTAAGCAGATAAATCAACGTCAAGCTTTACCCCTTTCCTTTCCTTAGCACAAGAGCTGGATTTGGGAGTGTATAAGCTGCCAGGAAGAATAATTAAATACACCACAACTACCTTTGATTTAAAAATGGCAAGGGGAGAAATTAAATCCTGCAGAAGCCACAACACATCCACGGAACTGTGTGGTAACTTGTCAACTAAATTAATTTTGAACAGTTCACCTGAACCATAAAAATAATATAAGCTGTGATGTATTTCTTTCACATATGTGTGTGTATATCTATATGTTATACAGCACCATTTAAAAATAGCAACTTCTACCTGTGAAGTAGCAAGATCAGATATTTCTGAACTGCTTTCAGATCTGTCATCACACCATCACTGTTTAGCTTTAATGGATGTTGAGTTTAAAATGCACCATAGATACATATTTGTAATGATACACAGTAAATGAGATTTGGGCCACTCTAATTTTTGTCATCTGCTCTGAGCCTTGTGGTATATGCTGCTTATTATTCTTGTTATTATTCTGGTATTTAGTAGCCCATCTAAGATTAATATCTCATGGCTACGGGCCTTTCCCACTCCATAATGTGTTGGCCCTGCTTGGCTCTGCAGGCTCTGCTGGCTCTGGGAGTGGCAGGTTCAGTGCCAGAATTTTGCCATCAGCAGGATTGATCCCGGCATCTTTGCATTCCTGGTGGGAACTGGATATGACACTGCTTGGAAGGGTAGATATAAAAAAGGAAGTAGTAAGTTTTGATGTCTCCTCATTCATCTGTGAGAAATTAAAAGTGAAAAAGGTGAAACATCCCACCTTTGAGAGAGGAATGCAGGGCCCTGCTGGGAACGTCAGCCCTGCTCTGGCGGTTTCTCCATGGTCATATCCTGCTGGAGCAGAGCCTTCAGAAGTGCTGGTGGTCAAAGCACAAGGTGTCAGAGGGCAGGAACTGGTCACTGTGGTGTGGAGCTCTCCTGTGGCGAGTGGCCTCGGCTTCCACAGGAACCTGCAGAGCAACATCAGGAGCAACAATTCTGTAACACAAAGCTTTGATGCAGAGCATGGATGAGAAGCTGTTGTGATCTTTTCTCACCTTTATTCCTGTATTTTCTGCACAGAAAATAACTCAGTTTTGTCTCTCTTCCCAGGGGGTTTGTTTCTCCTGCTCGTGTTTCTCTTTGTGATGTGGAAGGAGTTTGCAGCTGACTTTCAGAAGTACATCCTCCTGGAGAGGAGCGAGAAGTGCCTGGATGATGACCTTGTGCACGTCTACTATGGGTGGTCTTTCATGTTTGCTGCCGCCGGGGTGCCCCTGGTGTTACTCTCTGGACTCCTCTTCTTCCTGGTGGGCAGAGACATTATGGATTCCCTGCAGTAAGACAAATGTGGAGAAGGCTTTGAGAAAATTAGTGATGCTCCTTGTAAAGAAACACACCCAAGTGTTGAGGACTTGGTCATTTTTGTAGCTATGATTGTCTGGATAGGTTACGCTCACTCTTATGGGGAGGCAGGGATGGAGAACTGAGCATCCATAGAATCCCAGGATGGTTTGGTTGGAGAGACTTTAAAACCCATCCCATTCCATCCCCTGCCATGGGCAGGGACACCTTCCACTCTCCCAGGTTGCTCCAAGCCCCGTCCAACCTGGCCTTGGACACTTCCAGGGATCCAGCGGCAGCCCCAGCTTCTCTGGGCACCCTGTGCCAGGGCCTCCCCACCTTCACAGCCAGGAATTCCTTCCCAGTATCCCATCTAACCCTGCCCTCTGGCAGTGGGAAGCCACTTCCCCTTATCCTGTCCCTCCATGCCTTGTCCTGAGTCCCTCTCCAGCTCTTCTGGAGCCCCTTCAGGCCCTAGAAGGGGCTCTGAGGTCTCCCTGGAGCCTTCTCTTCTCCAGGTGAGCACTCCCAGCTCTCCCAGCCTGGCTCCAGGGCAGAAGTGTCCAGAGCACTGCCCATCCCAAACCAGCCCCAGCTGAACATCCAGCTCCAGCCTTTTTCCACTTTTTTCCACTTTATCCACTGGAGACATTTCAGCATGTTTGTCGGGTTTGAACCAGTTTTCTCTGCAGCCCAAGGGAAAGCAGCTCTCTGTCAGCAAAGCTCCACATCCATATTCAGCAGAGCTGGAGTTTTACAGCATTCCCAGCATCCTGGTTTCTTGTAAAAGGAAATCGAATCTGGCTGCTACGGTGCAAGCAGTAATGTCTATTTCTAAAAAGCAATTAAGGATGATTTTCTTTTTCTTAGCTGTCTCTAATTGACGTCAAAGGACAACCATTTTAATGGGATGTCGGGAAACATGAGAAAATTTTTTCTTCCCTAAAAGCCGATTCTGAAGATACAAATGTACCTGGACCTAAACTAACTTTCAATAAGGGAATAAACCAATTTCTGTGGCATGAAACATAACATGAATTAATTAGTATTTCTTTACAGCAATGCTTTACTCTGCATTTAATATTTTCCCTGGATGCAGTTTTGTGGGGATTCCCAACCCAAAAACTGAGAGATGATCCTGGTTGAGGGAAAAGGAGAGGGAAAAAAGCATATTGTGATATCACCTTGGGTTGTGCCTGTGCCACGTCAGTTCTTCAAGTGGCTATTTCTCACTATAAATTTGTTCTGAATAATTTTTGTCGTTACTCTGAATTGAATATTTTCCCTAGACACAGTTTTGGGAAGTTTCTCAACCCAAAAACTGAATGATGGTGGGAGCTGGGGGAATAGGAGTGGGGACAATAGCATTGGTATTTTTTTTGGCTTTGTTTTGGTCAATGCTGTCAGGCAGCTCAGCTGGGACCTTGTTGTATTCTATGGACGCCTCACAAGAGTCAGATCCAAAAAGACAAATTATATAACATTTAAATACATTTAAGTTCTTGCAGTCACTCAGGTGATTGGCTGACATGGCAGTGACCCTACGAAGGGCAATCACCTCCTAATTCTCCACCAAAACTATCTGGGTACAGAGGTGAAATAATTTATCCTGAATATGTAGAGGTTTTTAAAGACACTTGAGAAGTGACAAAGATTTGATCTTGTCATGTTTTTTGGGCTGGAGCGTCGTGCTTTGAAGTAGTTCGTTGGGTCCTTGCTTGCTGAGCTCGTTTGCATAAATTTTAAATCAAACTTCTCAAAATGCGCAGTTCTCGTGGATGTCAGAGTTTGTGCTCAACTCACATCTCCCGAGCTTTATGTCACACTATTGACTCAGTGCAGTTAATTAATAATGGAATGTAAATCTCTGCTAGGAAGCGCTGAAGATTGTTGGCAGTGTAAAAATGTTTGTTAATGCTCTTCCTAAAATATTATTCAAGTCTGGCGTTCCTTTCCTTTCGGAGCAAGTTCTAATTATTCTTTTACAAGATTCATGGCATACACAGAGTGAGAAATTGTAATTCCCCCATGTAAAGATTAGTTCTTTCATATGAATAACAGGCTTGGGCTACAGTTCTTAAGCAATATCCACACTGTTTTCCCTTAATAGAAATTTTGTTTGAATAGAATTGGGATATTCAGGTAAAAATTATGGTTTTTTTCCCAGTGAATGGATGTTTCATGACATTCCCAAATACGCAGAGATTTTAGTGTTTTATTTGGCCATTCTAAACTGGGGTTTTTTTCCTGATTCTCCTTGGGTTATGCCTGTTCCCCCTCAGTTCTTCAAGGGATAATTTCTCACTATAAATTCCCTTTGAATAATTTTTGTCATTTAATTATCTATTCAATGTAGAGATGAACACTTATGGTCACAAAGAATAAAAGTATATAATCCAGGAGCAGAAGAGGTCAAGATTTACAGTCACTTGCCTTTCACTGATCCCATAAAACAATCCAAGCATGCAGAAATGATGATCCCATAAGAGACACCAGGGCAGAAGAATGAGAATGCAGCAAGAAATCCATCAGACTTATTGATATCTGTGAAGCTGAGGATCCCTGAAGTTGTGAATATAGAAGTGAGTTTTATATTATAGAATGAAATATTTATTAACTTTCTCCATCTGTTCTTTAAAAAATTTAGTTTAATGTCATCAAGGCATTTATGGAATACATTTAACTTAATCATGCATTCATGCCTTAGGGAGTAAAGCATCCCTGGAGACTTGCTCTTTCTGGATCAGCTCTAGAACAAGCAATAGTTTAAAATCCCATCATTCTTTGGAAAGAAACCACACGGCTTTGAATCGTTCTTGAACAGAGGGGGTTTTATCTCGAATATCTTTGGTATTGAGCACACTCCTGTTGTTGCCTGGTATTGAGCTTTTGGGTAACCTCATCAAATCTCAGGATCTCCCACAGATTTGGAAAACCTCTCAATATTAGATATATATCTAATAGTCACGACAATAAGAAGGAATTAGATTGTAGAGTTGCATAATTAAAGCAATTAACTCCTCCATTAAAATTCCATGTTTATTGCTAGCACAAGGCCAAACACATCATTTTGGTGGATTAAAGAGTCCAATTCCTTTGCTCTCAAGTTTCTTGTGGCAAGTATAACTCAAGCAGACAAAATTTGCTGTAAGAGTCATCATTTCTGTAGGAGAAATTTCAAAAAAGAAACTCATGGGCTCAGTGGTAGAGTTGGAAATTGCAGAAACCACGGTCGCTTTCATCTGTTGAATGTGAAGTTTGATGAAAGGATATTATAGAGTAGTGACAAGGACCTAATTCTGATCCAAGTTTTGTCATTATAAATCATGAGTAATTCCGAAGGCTGCAGCAGACCCTTATCACTGCTAAACATCTGTAAGTCAGATCAGAACCGGGACTAATAAATACATTCAAAATGCATAATTAAAACAGTGATTTCACATCACTCTGATGAATTTTAGTCAAGGATTTCTTCAAGGATGCTTTTCTCACATTAGCATTTGATGTTAGTAAGCAATGAATAATTCCATTTTTTCTTTCCAACATCTGGGACACTTCCTGCTTTATTTGCTACTTACTGAGCACTCTGCAGGAAATATTAATGAATCCTGGGTGTTGAAACACGGGCCCTGTGGATCGTGCTCAGGAGGCAGCCTTACATAGGAGAGGAGAGGTGTCTTGAGATTAAGAGCTTGATTTTGGTGAAAGATGTTGGGAGATTTGCCAAACCTGAGGGAGACACAGGGATTTGGGGATGTTACCCAAAAGTCCCTGTAGCGCCTTCTTTCATGCCATGGAGCTCTTCCCTGAGCTCTTCCCTCATTCCTAAGAGACAACAATTAATAATAAAAGTCTCCCCTTGGTCAGATCAGCTCTTTTTCCAGTGATTCTGAAAGCCAACACCCAAGGATGCCCCAAGGCTGGGAAGGTGCTGGTGCTTGGGTCCACCTCACCCTAGGAGAGATGGCTCAGGGGCCAGCACACCCTGAGAGCATCGCTGCCCTGCCCAGCTGCTTGCTCACACCTCCAGAGGATGGGAGGTTTTTGTCTTTCTTAGGAAATGATGAAGTTCTGTGTTTGGAGAGCTCTGCTGGCCCTTCAGAGCAACCTGTGGAGGAGACCTGAGCTCCTGACCACCAGGAGAGCTTCCGGAGGAGGAACTGAACATTCCTCTGTATTAATGTGGAGTGACTTTGGCGGCTCAGCATCTGAGCAGGGCCATGGAAAACAGGTAAATTGGAACTTACCCAACTTCATTCCAGCCAGGTGTGGAACAGCCCCTCTGGCATTTATTACAAACCTTTCCACTTTTTCTTTTTTTTGTCCAGAAAAATCTGTCTTATCTGGGCAGGTTGTTTTTTGTCCTTGGTCAGACACATTCCTGCTGCCTTGGTGGCTCCTGTAACAAACTGTGAGTGTGCAGAACCAGGATCCCCACTGGAGGTGCTCCCCAAAGGTCCCCACATGATCCAGATGCTGCCAGGGATCCCTCGTCCCCGCAGTTCCCCCAAAACATGACGGAAAAGGGAAGCCCTGGGGCGTTAGATCCCTGTGGAAGATGCCCACGGCCCCTTCCTGCACCAGCCCCCATCCTGCTGGCTCAGCACCTCCTGAAGTGCCCCTTGTCCCTCAGACAGTGCCGGGGAAAGGCTGGGGGAGAGGGCACAGATGTGGTGCAGCAAATGAAGGCACAAACCAAATTAAAATGAATGGGGGAAGGGGAGTGGGCTCCATGCTCGGAGCACGGGGCTGTGCATTACGGCAGGATTAAGCCATATCAGGCAGAGCCCCTTTTACAAGAGTGCACAGCACCTCAATCCCAGAATCAATAAGCTGTACATGCTGCAGCACAAAGAGCTCTTATCTGCAATACCACTTTGAATTTAGTGAATTTATTTAATCCCTGATGCCTGCAGAGCATCAGTCCTGTCTTCTGGGTTAATTTATTTATTCCGGTGATGTATTTTTAGTCTTTCAAGTCCTTGACATTTGAGAAGCAGATTTTTTTCCCCCCCTTGTTTCCTAAAAAACATCTGAATCGGAAAAAAATTATTTACAGAAACGTCTTTTTTTTTCTAATTCATTCCCCACTTTTCCTTTTGGGAGCCAAGAGAAATACTATATCACTACTAATAACCATAAATTGAATGGATTGGGAAAGGGTCCTTTTCCTCCTGCTTGGCAGAGCCTGTTTCTAAATCAATGCTGGACATTCACTGATCTTCTCTCTCCCTTCTCATCTTTTTTTTTTTTTCCTGACAAGTATTCTCTCCTCCTCTTTAAGTTAAAAAAATGAAAATAACCTATTTTTGAGGTATAGCCAAGATTCAGTGCTGCATTTAGTTTGGGATTGTCAGGAGGACAGGTGATGCTCTTATCTCCTGGAACTTGATATTCCCAGATGGATCAGATGAACCTTTGGCTCAGTCCAAAAGAATAAGAGGGTTAAAGACTGCTGTTAAAAAGAAATACAGAAGGAAAAAATAGTCTGGTAAGTAGTAAGCATTTGGTTATGGAAGAGTAGATTGAAGCCTTATAAACTTCAGGATCTGCAAAGAAGGAAAAATTCTCACCCGGCCTTGGCTGAGTCAAGAATGGCTCCAGGAAAGCTGGAAAAATTAAAAATAAAGTAGCATGAAGGGCGATTGTTTGAAAATCAGAGGGTGTATTTTATATTCCTTATCTATTTATTCTCCCTATCCATTATCCTGTATTTCCTTGTGTTTGCATCAAGAGAAGCAACAAGCACTGAGCAGGAGGAGCCTCTCCTAGAACAGGGACTCTGCAAAAATATATTACATGCCCGCAAAAATAACTCTGTAAACTCACAGAACATAACTGTTTTTCCATTTCAGATGTTGTAAGAAATTTTTTTGTATTTTCTTCTATTTAAAAACCAGTCTGTGGGAGAAGACGTTCAGCAAGCCATCAGTGCCCAGATAACATTGGCTGAACTGGCTAATTTAAGATTTTAATATGAATTAAACCTCATTGCTTACAGGCTGGAATAATTTCAGTGCACAACGAATAAATGCGGCTCGTTCTGAAATAGAGGCATCAACTTTTGGGCATCCCTGCCCCCCCGAAAAAGAAGGGAAATGTAACAATTTAAACAAATCAGCCTCAAAATTGGTACTGCTGCGTGTTGAGGTGGAGATTTTGCATCAGCCCCCCTGAAATGCAGGCAGAGGTGCTGCCTCTGAAATGACAGGCAAGGTCATTACATGAGTCAAATAATTAGCTCGAAAATCCAATCATTAATCAAATTTAATCAAAGTTATTGCAGGGCTCTTGCATCACAGCCCCAAAATAAGCTCAGGGGGTTGTACCAGCTGCCCTGTGGGGATGGGCATCCTCAGCCCCTTTGCTCCTGGTGTTCCCAGGCTTTTTTGTGGCATTATTTCTTCTAAAGGGAAACCTGGTGCTGGGAGAGTGAATGAATCCTATAGGCACTAAAAAAAGGTTTTGATCCTTCTGAAGGTCAGATCATTCCATCTGCATCTTCAGGATGGTGCTGATGAAGGCTGGGAAACATCTTAGAGACCCTCTCAAGGTGGTTTTTTCCTTCGATTCTGTTCTGCAAGTCAAGATCCCGTCCCTGTTTTCCCACCTGCCTTGTGAAACCCCCGTTATCCAAACCCAAACACAGGCAGGCACTCTTTGCACATTAAATATCTGTAAAATAACTGGTGTTCTCTGAGGAGAGACTCTTCCTGTGCCACAAACACTTCAAAGGCTTCAAAGCAGAGGTGCCTGCAGCGAGGGCTGAAGCTGAGAGCACAAGTGCCCATTTCAGCTGACACCAGAGGTTTCAGGCTCTTAGGGCATAAAGCATTTTTCACTCAGTTTAAATTAATTTAATTGGAAAAAAAAATTGAAGGAGAAATAACTCGAGACATTTTTGAAGGTGGGGGTTTTTTGTGTGCGTGTGATTTTTTTTTTAAGTGGAAAATGCTGTTTTGAGATTAAACGTGCCTTTAAGTAGATATTTTTAAATGAAAATATCTTCAGCATTTAAGAAAGGGCTACAGAGACCTCTTTGCAGCCATCTTAGAGGGGTGTTTTTGCTTTCTCTTGCTTTGCTGTTGCTCAAAGGATGTTTCAGCTGCAGGGTGAGCAGCAGCTCCAGGCTTTCGTTCTGCTGCCCCTTCTCTCAGTTAATGCATTGGTTCTGCAGGCAAAAAAAGAGACATTTTTAGTATTCCAGAAGCCAAAAGGCTGTCTGCTGGATGGAGGGATTTGCTGTGCATCCCAGGCAGGAGATGCAAATCCAGTTTTATACTGGGAATGCAGCACCCTGTGCCCAGCACCTCCTGCACTCCTTCCCAGGGCAGGGACACAGAGAGAGGACATTCTGCTTTTACTTTTTTTACAATTTGTTTTTTTCAAATGAAAATGCTGGAAGAGTGGAAATACCTTGGTTTTGATAGTCATGGCATGGGAATCTTCTTACATTGTTATATTTATTAATTTAGCTGCTTCCTCAGAGGTAGCCCCTACACTCTCAGTATTTCAGCAAAGAACGCACAAGGTTTGGGAGCATTTTCTGGTGCTTGCTGGTGTTTTCAGGTTGTTGTAAGAATGTGAGTGGGGTTTGGATGCTTTGTAGTGGGACAAATAAAGATCTGCTTAGGATATGTGGCTGCTTGAAGAGCTCAGGCAGGGCAGAGGATTCCCTAGACTAGCCAAAAGTAACTCTTAAAAGATGAAGAGGGTCTCTGCCATCTTAATAATTTAAAATTCAAATTGATTAAATATATATATATATTTAATAGAAATAAGTAGGTATGTATGTCTAGAAATTAAAATGTATTGATTTAAATAAAAATATAGTCATTAACACAATAAGGAGAATAATTAAATTGTTGTGGGAACGAGTGTGTGAGTGCAAGCACCTCCCTAATCCAGTCCAGGGCTGCATTCCATGGTATCCATCACAGGGAAACAGGGACCCTCAGCCCAGCTCTCCTGCTTTTCTCCACCTGCCCAGCAGCCACATTCCCTGTGACTCCTTTTAGGCCCAAACCTTGGTTAGGGAAAATCACTGGAGCGTCACGGCCGCATTGATTTAATTGATTGAGAGCGCCGGGCTCTGCCCAGAACCTCAGCTCCACTCCCAGGCAATGCTAATCAGAGCAAGAGATAACAGCAGAAGGAATGGAAAGATTTCTTCCCTAGGACTCCAAAGTGCCTTCGGAAAGGAGGAAATTACGACAGTGTGTTTTCTCTCTGTAGCCCTGGGTTTGCCAGCGGGTGCCCAGCGCAGCCTCCGAGGGTCCCTCTGGATCAGCTCGGCTGCAAGGAGGCTGCTGGAGCTCCAGTAGGAGCAGCCAGGCTGCCACGGGTTCGGGATTTTATCCACCAAATTTTATTATTTTTATCCAGCTCTACTGTGGAAAATCACAGCTGGGTCTCCAGCCAAGGCAGTGACTGAAATTAGCAGCAAAGACATAAAACCTCACGGTTTAGGGGATTTTGTTCTTTACTTTAACAAAACTTGAGCGTTTCCCAGTATGTGATGATGACATTATCCATTACAAATGGATATCCAGGATAAATGGACCCATAAAATTAGGGGAAAGCAAGGCTGCTGCAGCAAGCCTTGATAACACCCCGAATAATTCTCCCTCCTGCAGCAGCTCCTCAGCCCAGAGCCACCAACCTCCCCAAAGGGTCCCTGTTTCCACGCCATTAATAATCAAGGCACAGATGGGTTTGGTCTTCTAAAATCAAATCAGAATAAAGAATCTCCTTTTGCTCCCTCCTTGCTGAGGTGTCCTGAGGTGTATTCTGAGTTCGTGCCATAAATAAATCATTACCTTGGAGCTGCCTAATGCTGCTTCATCCTGGCTTGAGCCAGGAGGGCATGGCCTCAGCTCAGCCTTGTGTAGTCGCTGTTTTGGGGTGAGGAAATACACAAGGAGTTTTCAGAGAATACAGCATTCCATACAGTCGTGGGATCATTTAGGTTGGGAAAACCCCCTAAGATCATTGTGACCAGCCATCCCCCAGCACTGCCAAGGCCACCACTACCCAAAGTCCCCAAAAGCCACATCCACATGGATTTTGAACCCCTCCAGCACTTCCCCAGGCAGTTCCAAAGCTTCCCCCTACATCTTTTAGCCACAACCAGAGCAGAGCTGAGAATGGTCAAGGGCAACTGGGCCATTGCCTCTCCACGGGCATGGAAGGGATGGGGAGTGTGGGAGCAGCCTGAGTGGAAACAGATCCTGTGCCTTTCTCTACCTGAATGTGCTTCTGCCCTAAATGAAATGCAGGAGTAAGACTCCGGGCAAAAGCTGAATCACTCTCGCTTAATTTAGCGGTGAAATCACAGGCGAGGCACTACAGTACCTGCTGAAGGGTGCAGTGATTTCTAATTATGGATTATGCAGCTAATCAGGACCAATCAACATTTTATGATCTTGACTTAATATTTAATATAATGTTAATTATAATTGCTTTTGCCACAAACTGTGTCAAATCCTAGGCGTGATTTCCCCTCCCGGCGTTCCTGGCGGTGCTGGGTGGGCTCTGGGATGGGGGCTGAGCATCCCTTCCCAAAATCCCACCCAGCAGCACAGACCAACCTCCCTGCTTGCCTTCCTGCTCCCTCTGCCTTGAGTTGTGATGCTAATTAAGTGCTGGTGAGTCTCAGCGTTATTAGAATGGAGTTTTTATCTCACACAAGTACCTTCCAGCTACAAACAGGGGAAGTTCATTTAATTAAAAACAATTTTAGTGTAAGTTAATGTGAACACAGTTCAATTACCCTGAAATATGTTTAATTTTTTTCCCTTTTCTTCTTTCAAAGTCTACCAAGAGGCTGCAGAAAATCCTCACAACTCAAACTAACATCAGATAATCCAGATGATGCATTCAGGCTGTTTCTGTGTATTTAGACAGTGCCCAAAACGTCACTACAAGCAGGAGCAGAAATGTGTAACAATGGCAAAGTCACATTCACAGCACCGTTCCTGTGATTGTTTATTGAGCATCCTCAGGGTTTCTGTCCTTAAGTGCCTTTGTGCCTTTTCAAAGTGCTTTTGCCAGCTCTCACCTGATGTCTGTGCATGACAATTCCAAAGTCCTCAGCTCTACTGTGCACAAACCACCCGGGACCATCTTCACAGGCCTGGTGGTTTTTGATCTAATTTAAACTTTGTTTTAAAAAAGAAACTTGAAAAAACTAAACCCAAAGGAAATTCAGAAAGTTTAAGGACATAATTACCACTCAGGCAATTTTTTTAATATCCTAAATGCTCTGCATGAATATCAGCAGGATGCTGCTGGCCCACACACCTAATTTAATTCACTTGCCTATTCCCAAAATCCATTTCCAGCTGGGCTTGGGATCTCGTCACCCACCTCATCTTGTCCTGGGATCTCCCCTGGGCATGGGCTGGGGTTTCCTCTTGCAATTAAAAATTTATCGACTTCTATTTAAACCCGGGTGTGTTTGATGCCTGTTTTGGCTTTTCCAGCACCCAGTGGAGCTACAGCCCAGTGTCAGCAGCTGGAGCTGCTGGTTTTGCCCCTCCAGCACTACCAGGAGCTGCACAGGGAAAGGAAGGAGTCCTGGGATTTTACAGGAATGGGGACAAAAGGGGGCATGAGCACAGGAGCTGTTTTGGGGCTGCAGCCCCCAAAAACCAGTGGCTGGGATGTTTCATCCAAACCCCCTGAGCTGGCACCTCCTGCTGGGGTTCAGCACTGACCAAGTAAAGAAGCTCTTGAAAGTTTTTGTTGAATCTTTATGGCATAAAAGCCCCTGAAAGAAAAATCTGTCCTTAAAAAATAAAATGAAATAAGGAAAACAAGTAAGCCGAGGCTGGTTCTTGCAGGGACAGACACTCCTCGGGGACCAGCTGCAGCCCAGTGGCTCCGGTGGGTGAAATCCTTCCCCTCCATCCATCCCAAAGCCTTCCACGTGGGTTTGACCTCCCTGATTTGGGAAAACAAAGCTCCAGATAGGAGAGAAGGTCCTTGCAGTTGATAACAAAGCCCATTGACTTTCAAATGCAATCTTGTTGGTTTTTTTTAATACAAATCTGTTGTGTTGAATCTTGTTTCCTTTCTCTCAGCCCCCACTACCTTCAGGGAATATTACCATAAAGGAAATGAATTCCACCCTCACAAACACATGGAAACTCCTCCTGCAAGGGTAATTTAACTCACTTAGGTGCTGATGGGAAGTGATTATCCCACCATAACACCTCTGGTGTCTCTACAGCAGGTGAAGTCCTTCCATCCATTAAAGATCCTATAACCTCTCATTACACGTGAAGTTGCATGGGAAGTCCCATTCCCAGAAAAGGTTAATTAAAACCTCTAATTCCCACTTGAGCTGAATGAGGGGGAGGTCAGGCAGGAATTTCTCCCATGCACAGCCCCTTACTTTTTAGTTAAATGGGAATTAAGTTCCCAGAAGGACTCACAAGCCCAGCCCAACCTCTCCTTTGGCAAAGGGATATTTATCAAAACCTGATCCTTCTGCCTGTGCAGCAGAGACTTAAAATATCCTTGTGAAACCCTGTTCAAGACCTGGAGCCCAGCCTGGTGACCTGCTGGGACAGGTCAAGGGGATGGCATGTTTGTAATGCCAGGGGTAATAATTCCTGAGACTGAGTGGACAATTTAGGGAGAGGGGATCTTTCCTCTGCTTAGGGAGTATAACCTGAGAATACCCAAAGCTGGCCTTCCCTGCTCAGTGATGGGGGTTGGACTGGATGATCTTCAAAGGGTCCCTTCCAACTATTCCACGAGTCTACATTCCCACACTGAATTTTTTAAGGCAAACGGAGTGGTTGTCCCACCACCCACCTTTCCAACCCCAGCAAGAGAAGCCCTGGGCAGAGAGAGCTGGAGGAAGGGGCTTTATCTGAGCATCTCTAAGGGATTCATCTGTTTGCTAGAATTGGGCAATTAGCAGAGAGGGCTAATGAACCTCAGAGACAAACAGCTGAGTGTCCCTTCTAACACCTCCTCCCTCAAACAGCTGCTGTGAGGAAGGTGGGCTCTGAGACCACCACCACGTGGGAGCTGTTTCACGGGGAAGGATCACATTTTTTATTTATTTCTGCAGCATGAGAAGTGAAGGGGAAGGTTATAACAAACTCTCCAGAAATATCTCCACACACAGCCCCCTGTGCATGTATTTAATAGAAAATAGAGGCATTGGAGGAGACCACCAAGCTCCAAGCTCAGTTTTCGCCACCTTCCCTGTGTGCTGCTGGTGAGGGAATGTGCAGTGCCTGTGATAAAGGCGGCGGTGGGTAGAACCATCAGTGCTACCTAAAAGCAAATGAAACTGGCATAAATAATTGTGCTGTAGAAAGCCTTTCTGTTGCACCTTGCCTATCACTGACAATTTACATATCTTAGGAAAACCTTTGTCAGCTTCTGTCATTTCTGCACTATTATGTGCCTTTCTGGATAATTACCAGTTAATGTGAAAAAGCAGATGGAAAAAACCTTGAAATTTCTGATAGAGAATCCTCAAACCTCTCCCCTTATCTGTGCACAGCAGCTTCCAGATTTCAAAAGAAGTTTGAAAACCTTTGTTAAAAATGTCCCTGATTCCCAGTTTGAATGAACCAAATGACATTCAGCTAAAATTATTCAGCTTTTTCCACAATTAAATTCCATTATCGTGAACTGCCAAAGTAAAATGGAAGGTCTCTTAACTAATGTGTCGGTTGTTTGCTTGTATTTTTCGTGGTGTGTATTGTATAAAGCTGTGTGAAGTAGAAGGAGGATAAACAATAACTGTAATTTTGCATCAATGAGTGGGGCATTTTTAGACCCTTTATTATGGGAACACACCAGGGTTGGTGGGTTTTCTCTCTTCTTTACCTCCCCCCTTCTTTTTTTTTTTTTCCCTTCCTTTTATTTTATTTATTCCTTTTCCTGAAAAACCCACTGAGACTGATTGGATGTTTCACCAAACTTAAGGAGCAGTGTCAGGTTGCTTTTTAGCACCAGGAATGATTTTTTTTATGCAGCCCCTGCATACCATGAGAGCTCAGCATTGAGCAAGCACATACTTCTCCTGTCCCTCTAATGAAGAGGCAGCGCAGCAGTACACAGGGGAAATAATTTCATTTTAAAAAACCATTTCCAGAAGCAGGGGAATTGTCCTTATGTCTCAGTTGGTTTTCCCCTTGTTCTTCTGCAAGACTTAAAATTAGGCTGCCCATGAGAAAGGCAGCACAGTTAATCACAGAATCCTAGAGTGGGTTGGGTTGGAAGGGACTAAAATGTCATCTCATTCCAGTCCCTGCCATGGGCAGGGACACCTTCCACTAGACCAGGATGCTCCAAGCCTGGTTTGCTCCTGTGCAGGTTGGGGTAAAGCAAAAATAACCTCTAAAGCCAAGGAGCAGCTGAACCCGCTGTGCTGCCCAGCTCTGAACTCCACAGGGAAGTTATTTCTGTGAGCTTCCAGTCAGAAAAAAAGAGAGAAACTTTCTGAACACTGATGACAGGGATTTATGGGTGAATTTTCTGTACAAAATGCTTATAACAGGTTTAATTTTGCTCTGCAAAGCCGAGCCTCGTTCAAGGTCTGTAGGTAACATCCCCCTGCAGATGTGCTCTGCAATCACAGAATCATCACTTAAGTTGGATAAAACCCTTAAAATCCTTGACTCTACTCAGCAGGATATTTCTAAGCACCAAAGGCTTCAGGCCCTTTGGGCACATGCACCTTTGTTGAGCCGTCCCTGCCCTGGAGTTCAAACCCAGCTGGAGGATAAGGAGGAGGCTTGGGAGTGGACAGAGGAGAGCGAGGAGAAGTCAACCTGGCACTGCGAGAGCAATGGGCAGGGTAAGAGAAGTGGGACAGTGAGGAGTTGTAAGGACAGTTGTGGTCCTGCTGGGACACCTCCTCTCCCAGGAGCACCCAGGAGCAGCTCCCTGCAGCACAGGGGGGTTTGCAGTCACACCAATCCCACTGCAGAGGAGTCACTCCTCTGCTTTAATGGATAGAAAAACACCCAAATACCCTCACGAAAACCCTACTTCCCTTCAGCTGAGTAAACAAAACCAACAAAAGCTTAGTCCATATTGGGTGATCTGGGCAAAAGCTGTTCTGAAAACAGCGAGATACCAGTGGATAGGTTGTGATTCCTCACTGAAGTCTGAGATTTGCTCAGTTGAAGCTGTGAGTGTCTATACTACAAAAAAAGAATTCCTTTAGATATAGAGAGAATGAAAGCAAGGTCGTGTTGGTGAGGATCGCTGTGAAGGGAGCTGAAGGAACTCGGTATCGGGATGTTGCATCAGAGCTCCCCACACCGAGGCCACTTCGCTCCGTGGTTGCCCTGCTGGTTTGTGTTGATGGTGCTTCTCTTTCTCACTGGCATTTAACATCCACATCCCCAGAGAATGACATTTCAGAGCCTGATTAAAATCCTTGTCTTTCATGGCAGAGAAAGTTTGTTCTTCAAAGTAAAGAAGATAAAAAAAAAAATGCTGTTGCAAACAGTGCTGAAAACCAGATGAATAAAAACAACCAAAAAAGGGTTTAATTCCATTCTTTTCAATTAGCTCTTTAATTTGATTTAAGTCATTTGCACTTGTTGCTTGTTTTACATCTCTTATTGTCCAGCATTTTATTTCACACATCTAACAGTATTAAATCAAACTGTTTTCTAGTCTTTGCCTTCTTTTGAAGCCTCTGGAAAATCTAAGGCAGAATTAAAAAAACAGATATTAAAAACGAACTTTCATCTCTCTGCAGGTTATTTGTAATCAGACCTTTCTCATCAAGGGCTCGTTTCATATGTGTTTGGGATCTGGGAATTATTAAAACTGCCAATCCATCTTGCGAAAAATATTGCCCAGGCTTCAGTGTTTTGAAACTTCAGCATCATGTGTGAATTCATCGGCGGCAGTGGAGACTTGGTGCTTCTGATTGTAGATACTCACACATAGTAATGGCTCAGTAAGTCTGCACTGGATCCTACTTCATACTGAAAACTCTTGTTTATTCATCCTTGGTTCTGAATGGCTGGTGGTTTTATTAATAAATTATAAAATAATTTATTTTTAAAGGGGCAGTGTTGCTTTGCTGTTGCAAATTAACAAATCTCAATGTGTATTTTGGAGAAGCCCACCACAGTGCCACAGCTGAGTTACTTCCTCAACTCAACTTGCTGGTAACCAGCAAGTTCTACCCAGGAAGAGCTTGGTAATTATCCAGGTCAGCATCTCAGCAGCTTCTTAAAAATATATGTAGTTAGGTCTGATGCCAGTTACAACTTAGACCTTTTATTTACTTCAGCTCCTCTTTTGCCATGAATTTTTGCCATCTTACCCCATATATCCTACTCACTTTTCTTTTATTATCTCATACGTACATGAAAATACACATTTTGTAGGCTGTAGAAAGGAAGTTCCTTCTAAAGAAGTGAACGTAGGAGAGTTAAGCCAAGCTGAGAATTTCTTGAAAGAAAGTTTATAAAATTCAATTATAAAGGTCCCTTTTCCAGAAACCCCTCCTTACCTTTTCTCTCCACTCCATTACACTAAGAGAAAGCCTCAGCAGCCAAGTCAGATCACATGTTGGTTGTCCTACACCACATTCCAAGGCATTTCCACTACTATTAGGACTGATCTTGAAAGCATCAAATAATGTGGATGGAGAGCACTGATGAAGGACCTGGACCTGCAGGAGCCATTCTAACTTTTATACCATCAGATTTTACCAAAATGCCCACAAAAATATTTAAATACTTCCAGTTTTCACCACACTGACACATCCATAGTGGAAGATAGAGTGAGGAAAACTGGTTATGACCTGCCCCTGGACAAGCATAGCAGATTGCTGGGTGGAAAATCTCAATTTCTCTTCCTTGGGAAATCAATATTGAGATTCATGTTTTGCGAATAAGGAAGTTTCCAGTGGGCTGTTAAAATTTTCCGGGTTTGAAAGTTGCATCATTGAGTCAACTCTCTGTCACAAGATGGAGGCCCATCCCCGTTGTGCTGCCCTGCTTGAAAGCAGGCCGGGGCAGGAGAAGGTCAGGCATGAAGTCTCTCTTTGATGGAAACATCCAAAAATTGGAGGTTAAGCTCCCCAGGAGCAGGCGGAGGAGGTGCATTTCTCCTCGTGTGTGTCTCTCAGGAGGAGCTGTCCCACGAGGTGGGTGGACATCCCCGAACAAAGGAGAAACCTTTCAAAGCAGAGCCATCTTTATCTCAAAGGCAGCATTCCCTCTTTGATCTCCCGATGAATCAGGCTGGCTTTGTGCTCTTCAACTCCTCCTTAAATAGCACCTTTCTCCAAATAGGAAAAGCCTGAATAGATGTAAGACTTGGGTGTTTTAAGAATCACTTTTCCCTTCCGAGATCAAAATTGGGTGTTTCACATGGTGGAAAGAAACCCTCACATGCGCACTTCCAGACCTTGTAATTCTCCCAAATCCTGCAACTGAATTTTTGCAGGTGTTTTTTCCATGATGGGAAGAACTGTTTGCACCCATCAGAGGATGGAGAGACTTCGTGTGCTGTCACAGTGGGTTTGCCAAGGTTAATTCCACCATGAGCAGCACGTTGGCATCACCTTCTTCCAAGACATCCCTGGTCCTCCTGTTTCATTACTGCTCTGTCCATAAAAAGGCTCCGATTGAAAGTGTGGCCTGTTGTTTGATGAACCAGGAATCCATACGTCCTGTAATTTTCCTTCCTTCATCCTCTCTCCCTGAGTTTCTCTGTCATATTCAGTAAAGTCTCTTTTATTGAACATCTGTTTGGTGCATAGCAAGCTTATCCAAACTCGGCAGGAAAGCACCTTTACTCCAAAATAAATTAAAACAATGTATGTGCCTCTGGCCAATAGATCATTGGATGCGAGTCATGAATGTACATTTGTGGATATTTGATGGGAAGTTTATCATTTAAACGATGAAAATACAGTACTTCAACATATGGATCATTCTGAGCTACTCTCTTTCCTTTCCAGTTGAAGAATCATTGTGCATTTAGAGAAATTAGACAAAATTAAGAATTTAAACTGGTCTGCTTGTAAAAGCTATTACCAAAGAGTGGAAATGCAAAAGCAAATGTGGGGTGGAGTCTGACTTTGAGATATATGTGGATTAAACTGGTTTAGTTTTAGGTGGTGCAAACAAAGAGCAAAACACAATAAATTAGCAAAGAGGGCATTAAAAAGTGAATTAAAGACTTAAAATAAAAAATTAAAGTACACAGAACCCCTCTGCAAGGATGCTAGTGACCAAATAAAGCTGGGAACTTAACATTTTGTGTCTTCTCTGCCATTTTATCCTAATTAACAAGATGGGTCCAACATGATGGTCTGCAGTAGACCTTTCCCACAGCTCTGAAATTATTTTTTCCTTTTTTTCATACAATATCTATGATTATTTCCATAATGAGAAATGTTTTCTGCTCTGGAGTGTTGTGCTAGCAGGGGAGTCCTTTGCCTGCTCTCAAAACCATATCCTAATTCCTGAGACAATTGAGCAGCAGAAAACTCTTAACACAATTATCAGGAAATAAACTCAGCAATGTTGAACTCCAAAAGGAGCCCTGGAGGAATCAAGGGATTCAAGACGATGCTGCAGTTTGATTTCCAGTTATAAAGACACCTTTTGGCATTTGACAGTGTGACAAAGATCTGCCACTCTACATCTGACCACTTTGTGCCACTGTCTGTATCGTGACCTTGACACACCAAACCCATACTAATGAGATTTAAAGCAGAAACAACTAAAATTCCCCTGAGGTTAAAATATCTTTTCTGGCCTGAATTTTCTTCTGTCCACATTGTACAGACATTGAATCCAGACAGACTGAAACTGTTCAATAAAACATATTTTCTTTTCAGAATTAGTTTGCCAACATTTCTCACAAAAAACTTTGAAATTTCTGAACTACATTTTGCAGCTACATTTAAACCAGAAATTATCACCTTGTGTTCAATTAGTGAACTCAGTCCATTAAAGAAGCAAGAGCATGTGTATTAAAGTATAAATATATGCTTATATATAAAAGTGTGAGTTCAACTGCTGCTGTGGAAAGAGACGTCACACTACAACAGGTTCTGAAAGTCACAGAGAAATGGAGCTGCTAATGACAAAAACCAGTATCAGAAATAGAAGTGAAAATTAGACTGTATTGCATTTCTCTCCTTAATGTAGAATAATGTCTCAAAGAGAGTATGTGAAGTAAGATTTTTGCTCTTTTTATACACCTACTTCAGCCCAGTTCCCCCTCTCCATGGGTTTTCCAGCCCAGCAGGATGGGCTGCTCATGGCTGTGGGAAGATGAGCTGGGAAGGCCCAGCACTTCCATCCCACTCCCAGGTGGAGATTTCAATGACTCGCACTGGTTTTTTGCAGTAAAACAAGAGTTTTTACTGCCAAAACAGTACAATCTCAGGCCACATTTTATTAATATTTCACTGCAGATTTGTGCTTGGCCCTGGGACCGTGGAAAGCTGCCTCTCTGGCAGGGCTTTTCCATGGGACTTGTTTTCAGAGGCATGGAAAAGCTACTATCAGTCTTTAAAGAAGACCTTGCCTGATAGTCCATAATCACTTGCCAGAGCAATCTCACCTCCAAGGGGCAGACACTTAACAATCTATTATGTCCTAATTAAGTTTGGCCATGTTTACACTGCTTGATGATGATGCATAAAGATTAATTTGCCTTTCCAGCCCTGCTGCCAGAACATACTGCCACAGAACCCCATTAAAAATAGAAATAGCAGTAAAGTCTCCAATTATTTTATATCACCTTAAGTCTACCAGAATTCATCATTTTATGTGCTGTTACTTTAATTTATTGGTTTATCATCTATTGAGGTAGTAGCAGTTATCACAAATTATTCTATATATGTTTTAAATATGGTGGTATCATTTCCTATGGAGAAACAATCCTCCAGAATACCTTATTTACAGTTTGTCAATTTAAGGAAGCCAAAGAAAGCCATTTAACTGCTTTTGACTAAAAAGTCTTACAGAGCCACAACTAAAATTGGGTTCCTCTGACTGTCATTGGAGTTTAGAATTAAACAAGCCTGAGCTCTTCGGTGTGACCCTGATGAAATTAAGCGCAATCAGGATGAAGGCAGAGCCATGATTATACAGGTTGAGCTTTACACTTTGATTTTCTTGAAATATTGATTAGGGATCTGAATATGAATTAAAGATCTTGGCTCTGTTTCAGCGGAAGACTGAAATTTGCAACGAGATCTTGAGAGCATTCCTTTTCTCTTCATTTTGAGGAGTTCTGGAGTTTGCAAGTTTTGCATTGGGTCACTTGTTCACCTATGAGCCGTGGCCAGAAAGGGCGACGGTCACATCCTGCTCCCCAGGGCTCCTGATGGAAGAAGTGCTGCTGCAGAGGAATCCTTCAGCCTGGAGCACAAAAGGTTCACCTTGATGAATGACACAGTTGGGAAGATGTGATCTGTGTTTGAGTTTTCTGAATAGTGAAAGAAACTTCTCACGGCAGAGGCTGTCCCTTTCTCCTATGGGGTCTGGAGCTCTTTTTGTTTCTGATCTGGGACGTCTCATCAAGGTCTGGCGGAGCGTAGCTGGAAAGCCCTGGAAGGCAGGGAAGGATGGAGGCTGAGGACCTTTTTTGCCATCCCAACAGGAGCAGGATTTTCCCCCTTACACCCAGTTGCCTAAAGTTGACTGAGGCACCTTCAAAATTCCTTGAGATAAAGACGCACTGCCAAGTCCAGTACCATGGTCCTGTCACCTAAGTGATAGTGATGAACATTCCCAGGAGTCATTCATGGTCACCACAGCTGTGCCAAACCTTCAGAGGGATTAAATCAAGGACAAAAATCCTTTGGAAAAAAGAGAACAATTTCTTCATAAATTTTGTTTGTTGATGGTTATTCCCTTCCACTCTCATCCCCCACGTGACAGCACTTATGCTTCTTCCTCCTGTGACTTCCTACACATCATTCATGGGTTGCTTTACTTATTTTTACTGAGTTGCCCCCCTTTTTTAGCCTGGCGATGCCAGCAGCAGATTTCAGAGCAGGTCAAGTTATTTAACAAGCAAACAACCTAACAAACAGCCCATGTTTCCACATATCCTTGCTGGTTTATGGGGTCATGAGCAGCAGTACATGGCCAATAAACCTTCTGACCATTTGTCACAGGTTTTATGAGCCGGTGCTTGGCTGGCTCAGATGCACCTTCCCAGGGCCAGTGGCTCTGGAGAGCCACAGGCAACATTTATCCCAGCATGGGCAGTGCCCAGCACCTCACCACAAGCTGGCAACCATGGAAGGCACCTTTTTTACCCAATCCTTGCTTTTTTCCCCAATAAGGCAAAGTCTTGGCTGCCCACTGAGTGTGAGAAGGCACCCAGAGCTTGGGTGCCACAGGATGGAAACCTGCCTGATCCCAAGCTCCTCTAGCACCACTGGGTAAGTATTGGTAGGATCATCCCAGCCCTTCTCTGTTTGCACCCTCCTACAAGGGGTGGGCTTGTGGTGGCACATCCCTGCACAGTGATTATAACTGGGACCCACCACTACATAATGAGTGGGGCAATGGAGGAAATATAAAATACCATCCATGCTATGCACAGTGGGAAATAAATCCAAGGTGAAATAGTAAATCTCCAAGGAGTTACAGAAATCCAGATAGATACCCTGGTGGAGGAGCATTTATTGTGGAGCACTACAAGGTTTTTCTCTTATCTCTAATTTTATAGATCTGTGCAGCTGCCGCAGTCCTTGGATAGGGCACATATTTGAAAATACTATAAATTTCACCTCCTGTTTATTTCAGATTCATTGGCACTCTGTCTTTACTATCTCCTGGTATTTTATGCCTCAGTACTTGGAGAAAAAAATGCTTTGTTTGCACTAGATGTAATATGAAAACTCTCTCTGACATTTAAACTTTAGTATCAGTTTGCCTACAGTGTTAATATCACTGAAACTGCTTATATGGATTAAATTGCCTACAGTATATAATGCCAAAATATGAACACAGCACATTTACTGATTCAAGCCCTTGAAAGAATTATTATCATTAAAATATTTAAGGTCACCTTTAAAAATGCAATAAATCAGGAGGATGTCAAACAGAGAGCGTTTAAGGCTCCCGGTCTGGAGTTGCCCAGTGGGAAAATGATAGTTGATTCATTGTCGTGTGCAGATAGGGGTTTGGGTTTTGTCACACTCTTTTGCAGGAAAACCTTGGGGCTCAGACATTTTTGGGGAACAACCTGAGGGCTCACACCCCTCTGGGTGTGGAGGACCAAGAGGACACAGCTGTTCTTACCCAAACTCTGCTGCTGTTCCACCAGCTCCAAAGGTCTCACAGGAGGAAAGAGCAGCGAAACCTCATTTCTGTCATTAAAGCCAGACACGGCAGCTCGTGTGCCCTCGGGAAGCAGAACTGATGAGTAAGAAGATGCCATTTTCATGCAGTCACTTTTCTGCACAGAACAGCCTATTCATGCTACGGGTCCAGTTCTGCAAAAACCCTTATTGAGGTCAACACAATTTACTGATAATTGAAGTCAGAGGAAAGTTTTGCTTCAGTGGGAACTGGCAAATCAAGCCTATCAGACAATTCTTTAAAAAAAAAATCATCCTTCATTATGCTTTCATCTTAAATATTAGGATTCAGCAAATTTCCCCAGAACAACCACTGTGTAAAACTTTAATCTTTTGAGAATGGATTGGGACTGTAATTGCAAAACGCAACATCCTCATCCTGNAAAAAAAAAAATCATCCTTCATTATGCTTTCATCTTAAATATTAGGATTCAGCAAATTTCCCCAGAAAACCACTGTGTAAAACTTTAATCTTTTGAGAATGGATTGGGACTGTAATTGCAAAACGCAACATCCTCATCCCGCACCACATTCCCTGTCTCCAAATGTCAGCATTTACTAGCACGTTATAAATGGGGGATAAATTTGCATGTGGTTATTACTCATACTTTTATTTGTTTCCAGGTGACTGTTTTTAATGTTTAGCACAAACCCGTTATCTACAGTGGCCCATCATAATTTACAGCGTGAGGAGACAGACTAATGTTCGTCACCATTGCCTGAGGCAAACAAGTGTGCTTAAAAATACAACTTTCTTTTTAAATTCCACACAAGCAATTAAATGCAATGATTGATCAGTGCCTCATCTATAAAATTACCTCACCAACATGAGTTGGTGGGAGGTGTTTCAGAACTTTCTAAACCAGTGGTCAACTTTTAGATAACCAGGGATTTTATTTTATTTAGGACTCATATGTAGCCACAGGAATGAATAGGAATTTTTGAGAGAGGCCTTGTAGCTTAGATTAAATGGATTCAATCCATTATTGCCAGTAAAATAATCCTAAAATTCATATTTTTGGGTAGGGAGGGAGAATGGACAACCCACCTTTACTACCCTGTGGATTTCTTTCCAACTTTAGAGACTGTTCCCTGTCTCTGGGGGATGGAACCAGTGACCAGAGGCCACTTCCCAGCGGTCCTGTGTCCTTTCCCTCCTGCAAACCTTCACTCCCACAGCTCTCCTGAATACGCCACTGGCTCCTGCTTTTCTGAAGAGAAAAAAGCTTTCTTTTGTATGTTCTGCAGACACAAACTTTGGAGAAACCTGGGGCTCAGCTCCTTGAGCTCTTTGCCATCTCCCAGAGTGGTTCAGGTTCAAATCACAGCACCAGGGCGCAGATCAGATGGGGAAAAGTACAGGAGGATGGATAAAATCCCACTGAAGTGGGATGTTTTTCCCAAAGGGTCTTTCAGAGGAAGATGAGATTTTTGTGCTGGTGATTAGGAGACATCTGATTTGGTACTTATAAAATGCTCTTAAATGAAGGCAACCTGGTGTTTCCTCCCAAACTTGGGGCTTTTTAAAAACACATAATTTGTTTTCTGCATCTTCAAAGAGGCTGATGTGGAGAGCACTGAGCTCATCCTGTTCCCACAAACTCCAACTGCACCCGGGACAACCAAGCAACAGCACTTGTGCCTTTCTTTCCAATTCTCTCATAGAGAGAGCCTGAATTTCCTAAAAAAATACTACTAACCCTAAAGAAACGCTGCTGTCACGGGCCAAGAACGAGCAGCTCCCGAGCCTGAGCAGATGCTTTGCCGCAGGAAGAGAAACGGAGCCTGACCCTGGACTTTGGACTGCTCTATCCGTGAGATTTAACAGTTGGATAACACATTTGATAATTGAGCGTGTTAATATTTTGCAAGAGAGACTGACAAGCAGATTGTTGTCAAATCAAGGCTCCGTCAGGCTGCGGATATTGAAGTTGGCAGAGCCCAGTAATTTACGGCTTTCTCCTTCAGCTTCTCATAATTTACTTTCCAGCCACTGAAGGGAAACCTGCAGCCAAAGAAAATTGATGGACTCATCATGCAGACATGACACTCCTGAAACCTCAAATTGCTATTTTATACACATGGTGCAAAGAGGAATGATCAATGGGAACTTGGAAACTCCTCGTTTACAGGAATCCTGGAGAAGCTGCGCCGAACCTTTCTGCTCTCCCACTTTCCTGGGACTTGCTGGTGTATTCCAAATGTTTTCCATTTAGTGTTTTCTCTACCCAGTGACCTAGTAATAGTGTAACTACTGACTCTAAGCTGTTACATTATATTTCTATGGGGTCTTAGACCCACGTGGGTGATATTTTGCTAAAAACAAGACCCAAAGTCACTCCAGCTTAGCCCAGCTCTTGTTGACTCCGTGGTCTCACCAAATGGAACAACCCAGCTGCTCATTTTCAGGCTCAGGTTTATCTTTGTTGCTAAAGTCATGCCTTGAAAAAGTTTTTGGAAGTTTCTCATTGCACATCATGACCCCTGAATGGTCTCCATCAGCCATATATACATGGCAGTAATTTCTTTTCAAGTGCCATAATACACACCTGCAATCATGGGAACACAATGTTTAAAAATTCCTCCATTCCTTCCTGAGAAAATATAAAATCAAGAATTGTTTGTATAAATAAAAACCCCAGAGGTTTCCAGATATAAAATGGGATAACTGGGGCATAACAACAGTTACTGAAAAGAGGACAGGGCAGGGGGTGTCTCCCAACTGAGTAAAGTGAATTTTTAAAGGCATAATGTGCACATGTTTTAGAATCTGTGTGCCCAAATTCATCATTATTGTCAGCAGATTTATCTGAGTAGAAACCTACCTCAGGGTCCAAAGTGAAACTTGGTGTTGTCACTGGAAAGGAATTGAGGCTGGTGCAAGGGCAGCCAAGCTCTTCCCAAAGCCTCCATCAGCTGCTTGGAGACAGGCTCAGGCAGCACCGCCACGAGGAAGGGAGGGGGAACTCGCTGAAATTGCAGAAACACATCCAGAACCTACACAAAAATATCACAGAATGTATTTTCCTAACGAAGGAAGTCCAGAGAGAGGCAGGACAATTTGCTTCAGCAGGGAAATAACGAGAAGGGAATAAAGGCTTGGCTTTGGTTGCTGAGACAAGGGGTTTATACACCCATAACCCTGCATGGATGTGAATGAGCCTATGGATTCAGGAGGGCTACAGCACACTTCAATAACCTCAGGCTGGGGTACCTGGCTGAACTGAGCTTTAATTCATATTTAGGTTTGTTTATGTTGCTTGGGGCTTCTGTTGAGGTGTTTGTATTTGTGCTCTTCAGAAGCTTGTTGAAATAGGGTGTTTTACAAGCTTGCCATATTTTAGTTGTGCTGTTCACTCATTGGATTTGTGGTAAAATTATCACTCTTTTCTTGGGTCCTTTCATCCCTAGTAAAGGTGCTGTAGGATAAAAAGCACAGCTCATGCCACAGAAGAGAAAAAAGATTCTTATTGTCTAAACACATAAGGCAGGAGAAAAAATAAAGCAAAAACCATTTTTCTGAAAATGCAGAATCACTCCCAGTCTGACCTCACAACCTTTTTTCCCACTATGCATTATAAAAAAAAGGGAGGAGTTTGGAAATAACACAGACACACTTGGAAATGCAAACAGATACTTAACCCCTGTTTCACCAAGCAATTTTCATTTTACTGCATTGGTCCACACCAAGAGCCAACTTGAATCTGGCCAACTCAAACTTATAACAACGCAAATTTAAAACATATTTTTAACAATCACAGAACCCCAGACTGTCCTGAATTGTAAGGGATCATCGAGCCCATCCCCTGGCTTTGCACAACCCCCAGAATCACACCATGTTTATAAACACTACCCTGTATATTCGCAGTATTTCGAATGGAATAAAATATACTTCTTTTTTTTTAAGTTTTCAGAGATCAACTGAGGTGAACCTGCTTGAAAAACATGGAAAGCTTCAAATCAAATACCATAGTTCTAAGAAATCCATTAACCGTTCACATCTAAACCTCAGCCTTCCACGCTTCACCCTATAATGCACATTGTTGTCAATTTTTGTCTTATTTACCCCCTGCTAATAGCTGGGCTCAATTCCAAGAAATTTAAGACAATTGTGGAGAGATGCAGATCTAACATTCTTCAAGCTGACAGCCAATAGTTCTGAGCATTTAATTCCCGAGACGGAAGAATCTCCAAATCCTGCTTTTGTAATTCACCCAGGAAAACACATCAGAGCCAAACTGTGTCTGTGCAGCCTGAGCAAAAATGTTATTGTTTGATCCAAGTTGTATCTTTCCTGGCAGATTTGTAGGGATTGATCCTGGCTGACTGGGGTATTTTAATAGGAAGCTGAGAACTAAATTCATGATGAATTATCATCGAATTGTAACCATTGGCATCTGTCCTCAGCACAGCTTAGGTAAAGGTCCATCTCTTTACCCTCGTTAAAGTTTAAGCACCTCTGCCAAATTCCACCAGACTTGGCATGTGTGACTCGACTAATGACTCCTCTAAACTTGGAGTCAAAATCTTCCAGCGGGAAATGCTCCATCTTTATGTATTTGCCCCTGAGCTGCAGCACAGGGAGAAATAAAGAAATAAATAACATTATTCCATTTGCTCGGGTTGGAAATTTAAGCAGCTAAACACAACTCTGAAAGTTGTACAATGTTTCTGTGTGGATTTGATAAGGGGTTTATGCTTAAAGCAGAAAACATGAAGGGTCAAGGACCTCCCTCCTCCCTTTAAGGAGATAACACCAATGAACAGCCCCAAAACATTTGCTCAGATCCTCAGTGCTGTGGTGCAAAACATGTCCTGGGGACTGAGCTTCAGCCAGTGGGATCAGGTGGGTTTGACTGAACCTCACATAGTCCTTCTGCTCATCTTGCTTCTCTCCTGATCTGCCTAGTCCTCATGTAACTCTTGAGCCACCTATTCTGGTTCAATGCTATCTAAATGGAATTATTCATCTTTCTTCCCCAGGCTGATTAGACCTATGAGTACCTAAACATTGTGGAAAACACCACCACACTATCTGCCTTTTAAATCTTTACCCTGTTTTTAAGCAATGTTGACTCCATATCCACTTGCACATCTCCCTATGTTTACGCCTCCAAGTTACGCTGAAGTCCCAGATTTTTTTTCCCTCTGTGATATGACTAAAATGTGTCCTTCTCTGTTCAGCCATCAGCAAACCATCAGTTTTTTGTGTCTCCACAGGACCCCTCTGGATCCCCAGATACCACTCAGGCCCATCTGCTTGCAGCCCGAGCAGGTTGCTGAGGATCTGGTCCAGTCAAATTCTGAACTTTTCTACCTCACTGTCCTGGGTTACCATGTATTCTACTTCCATCTTCGTGAGCTATTGAAAATCAGGTGTGGCAATGTTCCTTGCCTCCTCCCTCTGGGCTATCTGCTGCTAATGGCTGTTCCCTGCCTCCTCCCTCTGGGCTATCTGCTGCTAATGGCTGTTCCCTGCCTCCTCCCTCTGGGCTATCTGCTGCTAATGGCCCATCAGTGCCTTATCTCATAACTCACCATCCCACTGTGAGATGCTCCGCCCAGGGGGAAGGAGCCGGGCATTCCCACCTGGATAAAAGGTTGAGAATTTTGCAACAGAGACAGAGCCTTTCCCACTGGTTTTCCAGAAGACAGGAGCTACACAACCACCACTGGACTTTTCTGAGGAAAACCAGACCTTTTCTACAAGATCACTGCTTCAACAGGATTACATCTGCCAAGTCAGGAGGACTGCAGCCACCGTTTAATCGGACTGCTACCAACACCCTGTGACAACAGGGTATCAGGGTATATTTCTGACTCTGTCAGGGGTTTGTTTTGTTTTGTTTTGTACTCTTACATTTGTTGGTTTTTTTTCTTTTTCAAGTTTCCTAGTAAAGAACAGTTATTCCTATTCCCATATCTTTGCCTGAGAGCCCCTTAATTTCAAAATTCTAATAATTCAGAGGGAGGGGGTTTACATTTTCCATTTCAAGGGAGGCTCCTGCCTTCCTTAAGGTGACACCTGTCTTTTCAAACCAAGGCACTCACCCAGTTTAGTGTTGGGATCTCAATAGTTTCAAAAAACCTGTTTTCTCCATTCATCCAAATAACCCCACACGTGCAGGAAGAGTGACTGGATTCTTCTTTAAATCCACCTGCAAAATTTTCCTTCCTTGGCACGGCCACAGAGTGATTTGACGTGGGTCAAATTTATGATGTGTAGGCAATTAATATTCCACTTGGTATTTTCTTGTACAACGCTAATTACATCCCAGTCCTTCATCCTGGATTGGAGTTTGCTGTCATGCAGCACTAACACAGATCCATCCAGGCAACAGCTAAAGCATCCACAGGCGGTCATACAGAAAAATAATTAATCACCCCATTTTGCAAGTGAGTCATTAACTGCTGACACAGGTTTTCATCCAAATCCTGGGATTCTGGGACACTCCGTATCAGCAGCTGGATACTTTGATTGGCATTTTATTTCAGTAAAAATACTGATCTTATTTCAGTGTCATGAGCTGTATTAATTTTGTGTGCTTTGCTCCTTGTACAATTCAGTATCCTGAGAGATTGGACAGCGTTTTTCTCTGTGTTTATGTAGGTCCACCCTTGTCTGGAACATCTGTGCAGTGCTGTTCTCGTGTTTGCCAATGCAGAGGTTTAGTGTCTCCTGGAGGAGCCTCAAACTCCAGCTTCCATTCCTATCCTACTGTAAAAATAAACTATTTGGAAAATTTACCTAAATTAGGGAAAGCTTTTCTGATGAAATATTCAGGAGCCTACAACATTCTTTGCTTTTACTGGGAACAAATGTTTTGCTTTGCCTTATAATGAAATCAAATCTTTGGTCTGGGGGGACAAGAAAATCAGGATAAATCCTTTCTAGAGCAGAATATGCCCCATCGTGTTTATCCATGAGAAATTTGCCCTTTGCAGGAGACCTTGTCTTCAACAGCTCCTGACTCCTGCTGTCTGCACAGCTTGGAAAAGGGTGTACAAAAAATTAATATATTGTTGAAAAGCTGCCAGCTGGATGCCTTGCCCACCTCTGGGAATCCCTTCCTTTGATGAAAAATAAATATTTACAGTTAAATAAAACCTTGAATGATTTTGGAATCATTCTTTTGAACAGCACTGCTACTGTACAGAGTGAAAGGACTCAAAAACCCCAGCTGGTCCATTTTTTAACTTCAAAGTTTGATGGATACCCTCTAAATCCAAGATAAAGTACATTTAGGCCGAAAGGTTTGAAAGGTGATCTCTGATCTTAGCGTGGTTCTCCATCATCAGTTCATAAAAATACTTGGCAAGGTGTTCAGTATCTGTGGGCCTGCTCTTTACCAGGTAACTTTATGGAGCTGATCCAGTTCCCTGTAAAATCATCAGGGAATTGGGCACTGCCTTCACTGCAAATTTTGAGAGAGAAAGGGCTGAAAGTTTCAACTGGTGGAAATCAGTGCTGTTCTGTTAAAGTCAGCATTTGGAGTCTGTTCATGGCTATTTGGGATTTATCAAATAAACTCTTCATTTCCTTGAGAAATGCCAGGGCTTCAGAACTAAAAGAAAATAAACCTGATTTCTGCTGAAAACCAGCATTTGCCGAAATAATTCTTCAAATCCAGAATTGCAAGGTGCAAAGATATTGAAGCACCATCAATTATGCCTTGACTTACATTATGCCACGGAAAATATCAGCCATCCAATTGATACCAGTATTGTGATTTAACAAAATACACTGTTGAAAGGGTGGTTAAAGTTGCCCTTCAGCTCTAGGTATGTTGGCACAACAATCAAGAACATTAATTTCTCTCTAAGCATCTCATTTAAGATCTTAAACCCCTCAATAAACCTGACAATAATGAGTGGGTTTCGGTGGCTTTCAGTAGCTCACGAGACGAGAGGCAATAAAACATGTCCCAAGCTCACTGTGCTGAGTGAATGAGCAGGATGTCCCCTGGCATTGGTGACAAACAGTGTGAAAGACTTTCTGCCACCACAGTGGGATGACTAAAGGAGTCAGGTGTCCCGTAAGAACTGCCATATCTACTATTTTCCCCCAAATCAGCTGTATCAGGAGTATATTTTTATGGATTTTGGTGACCACAGCATATTTTTGGTGGTTGGGCACCTGTTCCCATCAAAAAACCTTTGGTACTACCAGGTCTTGACTAAAATTAAGACAGTTTTTCACTCTCAGAACATAATTGGTAAACTTGGAAATATTTCTTGCTGTAATAGCCAGGCTGCCACTCCTCATCCCAGGGAAGTGTATTTTCCTAGCAGAATTATCATTAAATGAAGTTTGGAGATGAACCGTGAGGAAAAGGTCCAATTTCAGTTCCTGGAGTTTCGAAGGACTTACCCATTTCTTACTCTTGGGTTAAGTGGTGAAAATCTCATACAGATGGTTCCTGAACAGCATTTATGGATGTCTTAATGGTCATCAGACTCACAGCTTGGTGGGTGTATGGATTGTGAATTAATTGCCGGTTTGAAGAATTCATTGAGGTCCTGCCCAAGAAGAGAACCAGGCTGTGGGTGATGGTGGGTGTTTATGTATGTAGGGAACTCCAGCAGAACTGGATCTTCCAGGAATGCTGACCAAAGGGGTGAGGTCCTGGTTCGGGTCCCACTCCACTCCCAGTATCAGGAATTTTGTGCCTCTCTGTTGGACTCTGGAGTCCATTGCCCCAAACACAAATGTCCATCATCCCAGTGACAGCACCCAGATAGTTCTTGTTACCATGGAATATCTCCTTACTTAATGACATTTGGTAAATACTTTCCATGGAATATGGAAACAACACTCTGTCAACGCTTGATCTGGGGTGAGGACAGCACAGCAATCTCAGATCAGTTTTGATGTTCTACTTGTGTACCCTTGGCAGGGGACAACGTGGGTGGGCATGGCTTTGTCCTCACCATCACACCTCGGTGTCACCCTCAGGCTGCACAAGGGACAGGGATCAATTCGCCACCAACAACACCTGGCAGCAGAATAACAAATATTAAGTGGTTTCAGCTGGTATTTTTCAGCTAAAGGAGTGAAAGGAGAGAGCTGGCCGCTGACTTGTCAATATGTCATGACAGCAGTGTCTGTCCAGGACAGAGCCCTGCAGGTGACAAACAGCTTCCCTGATAAACACCAGCTGGGAATCTCGTCCACAACGCTCACAGTTTACGTTTCTTTACATCCATTCTTACGTGCTGGCAGTTTAAGCTCTCAGGGTTTTGCTGTAGGTTTTTCTCCTCAGGTTCGAGCAACTAGATTAAACATATGTAAACTGATTTAAAATTCCCATTAGGGTTAGTACATGTTGCATGTGTATACATGTATGTACAATGTATAATATAAATATGTGTGCACGGGAGAATGCACTGGAGACAAAAGCCACTTGCAAAATCAACGTGAAGTTCAATGGTCTCTTGCACACACAAAAAAGAAATTTCCTGAAACCACACATCTGAAATATGCTTACAGATGTTTCTCTGCATTACCAAAAAAAACCTGTCCCCTGAGCTAAAATGAAAATTGATTTTGAAAAAAAAAAAGCTGAAGGATATGAGTGGATCATCATAATTGGATCAACATGCTCCAAAAGCTTCAGGCTACTTCAACTTCATTTCTTAGCTGACAGCTTTCTTTTGGAATTCTTCAAACCAAACACAAATGGTTTGATTGCAATATGTGAAACATTTGACCATCATATCCTTGACAGTCAATCCGCTGCAGGGGAGATTTGATAACTGTTGTCAAATTCATAACAGCCAGTCTAATCCAGAGAACCAACAAAAAAACACAGGAGCTGCTTCCACAAAACCAGAGACGATATTAATGTAAAATGACACCATTTACAGGGAAAATATAGAAAAAGGCTGTATTGGGTCTTTTCCAAATAATGTTGCAACCGCATGAACTGATCTTACTGGTTCTTAACTGGTAAACACAAATTGGAGCTGTTTAAAATCCACTTGGTTTTCCGTTTGAACGTCACGTGAGAAATGAAAGCAGCAAGATCAAGTCCCTCAAACTGAGCCTGCGCTAATTTATGGACAGCAGTGTCTGGGGAGATTACAGCTGAATTGTTCTTCCCCAAAAAAGAGGCGTTGCAGGGTAGATGTTGGGGCAATTGGCAAATTTCCACATCTTCCAGCGTTAAATGGATGAAAAAGAAATAGGAAAACCACCATAAAAATAAAAGAGGTAATAGAATAAAATCTAATGGTACTTTCTATGTTTATTTCTGTGCCAGGCAAAAGTGAAAACAGTGCTAATAGGCAGAAAAGAATTGAAGGATATCATGGATAAACTAATTACTGGATGTCAATATTGTATTAAACATCGAGTCAGAGGAGTTTTAGTAAGTGCATGCTTCCTAAAGTTGAAGCTGCAAGATCTTTATCAAAATTTTATGGAGGATTAAATTTGCAGTCCTGGATTTTAGGAGACAATATCTTTGATTCTCACTGTAGCTATGCAGGGTTAGAGAGGACGACGAGTTAGGAGCTTGTCTTCAGCAAGTAAAGATTAATTTTAACAGCAAACCCCTTTTTCCTGACAGATCTCAAGCTCTCAGTCTCCACCAGAGCCAGTTTTAGGGAGGTGATAACTGTCAAACAAATCTCTCTCTGCAGGGAGGTTTCCAACACTTGACTTTCCCAACACCGCCAAGACGTGGGATTGATCCCATTCTCCAGGGCAGTGACTGAGCTCCCAGGCCTCCCCCTTGCACTTTGCTCCTTTTCTCTTTTCCACACCCACAATAAACACATTTACTCCAGAGTTTTCCTTTGCACAATTATCCCTCAGCAGTGGTTTGGGGTTTTTTTCCCCATTCTTTTATCTATTTCTGTCTTGAAAAGCTCAGGAAGCAAAAGGGATAAAGTTTAACGACTGTTCACAGTTCAGTGTCCTGCAAAATTAGAGAAACATCTGGAAGTTGTTTTTGCTTCAGGATGACTTTTAACTGAGTAAATGATCTCATCTGCAGGGATGGGCAGGCTGGTGGAGGATGGAGAGCAGGAGTTGCCCCCTCCTACCTGAAATGCACCACAAATCACATTCCAAGAGATTTTCTAGCTCCTTGAATCCTCTGGATTCTTTTCTACCATTTAGGAAGAGCCTTCATTAAACAGCTATAAAACTAAATTAAGAGAAAGCAATAACATCTGATTAGAGCCAAGAAAAAAAATCAACTGCTCAGCATGAACAGCTAAGTAACAGCAAAATATTCCAGACACTTCCAAAAGAGGAGTTTTAGCATGAAAAACTTTGCTCATGGGAAAAGAGCTGTTATGTGAGCTGGAATTTGAACAACTGGGATTAATAAATCAGCATTCTTTAATTCCTTCTCTAGTTCTAACAGCCAAGAATTTTCATTTCTAATAAGAAAATTGCTGTGGTACCACATTACCCAGTTTGTTTGTCCTCATCCCATTTTTGGGGTGTCACCAAAGGAATGTGAGGAAGGGATGTGTTTCCTGCTGGAACTGTGCAGGTGTTGGGCAGAGCCAGCAGGACAAACCTGCAGAGGATCCGGCATCGTGGCCGGACTCTTATGGATGGAAGTTTGGGAATGACAAATCCAAATATAGAGAAATTGTGACATTCTTTGGGAATTTCAGCCAAGAATACCACCCAGGATGAAGGATGGTAAGGAAAGAGGTCTATAAAAACTGTTTTTGTTGAAAAGGCTGCCTATAATTTTTTTAGAAAGTAGAATTTATATACTATTTATGTTTATAAATACATATAAAATATTTATGTTTAACTTTTTTTTTTCTTCAAATAGCATTTAAAAGCACAAAAATTGGGACTGGAATAGTAAGCATTTGTGGATGGGTTTATGACACTATTATTTTTGATATGATAATACTGAGTAATAATTTTATTTAGGTAGTAAAAATATTTGGGGGAGGAGCCAATTCTTTTCTTTTACCACCGTGCCAGGAGGAGATCCAAGTCTAGTGTTTTCATAATCCACCTTCATCTGCTCTCCTGGATATACTTTCCCTCTTTTCCAATGCTCCTGTTAGCAAGACAATCTTCCCTCTCTGTCGGATTCCCTCACTCTTTGCTCAAGTTACCATGGAATCAAAACAGCACTTACGGACTTGTCTGCACGTGTTGGAAATAGACTTGATGGCCATTGCAGGAGACACATTTTCAGGTGGAATAACTTGGGAATTCTGCCTGGATGCATAGAGACAACAGAATTACTCTGCTGCACCAGTTATTCTTCCCAGATGGCACTGGAAAGGATGCTGGGCTGTTTCTGCTGGGGAAAGGAACTTTCTTCCTAAGCAAATGTGATGGCTTTGTGAAAAGCCCCAATTTGGGCCATGTGCAGCACACATTGTCTGGCATCTGGAAGCTGTTAGTGCTCGGGAGCACGGTGTGGAGGGAGACTCCAGGGAACAGCTGCAGCACGGCTGGGATTGCCCACGGAACGTGGATCAGTTTCCTGATAATCAGAGAGCACCAAAGGGTACCTGGAGGAAACCTCAGACTTCAGGAGAGCAAATGAAAAGCAGAGATTGTTTTCCTCTGGAAAACTCCATGAAGGAAAGCTCTGTAGCTGGGTGAGCTTGGCCTTTGGAACAACAGAAATGGTGCATTTGGGTGGGTTCAGCCTTTGCAGGCTTGGGCTGTAGATGAAGCAGCTCATTTGCATTTCAAAGCTGGCCTATATTCTGCTGATTGAGAGTAAATAATGCACTATAAATATGTATTCCCTGCTCCGAGGTAACAGCACATCACAGCAAGAGAGGTTTTCTGTCATGCCTTCAACTGCTCCGGGTGGTTTTCCCCTGGTTTGTCAGGAGACATCCCAGTGTCCAGCCAGGTGTGAGAGCACCTGCCTGGAGTAGCCAGGTGTGTCAGGCGGCAGCTTCTGCATGCAGGAAGAATATAGAATTATTAAGGTTGAAAAGACCTCCAAAGTAATCAAATCCAGCCTCCAACAAATCCCACCATGGCCACTAAGCCTCATTAGGAAGTTGTGCCACATGAAGTGTCCACTCGTTTTTTGAGCGCCTCCAGGGGTGGGGACTCCACGACTGCCCTGGACAGCCCCTTCCAACACCTGACCATTCTTTCAGTGAAGAAATTTTTCCTAATATCCAACCTGAACCTGCCCTGGCCATTTTTCCTTGTCCTGTCCCTTGTTCCCTGGAAGCAGAGCCTGACCCCCACGTGGCTGCCCCCTCCTATCAGGAGCTGGGGAGAGCCCAAAGGTTCCCCCTGGGCCTCCTTTCCTCCAGAGCAAACACTTCCAGCTCCCTCAGCTGCTCCTCATAGGACTGATGTCCCAGACCCTTTGCCAGCTCCATTTCCTTCTCTGGACAGAGGATTCCTAATTCCTCAAAGCCTAACTCAGGACTGTTCTCTCAACAATGGCATAGATGGATGATTATTTATCCAGAACAATTTATCACTTGCATTCTGATGAAAATTAATGAATTTGATGATAAACTCTGCTATGAAATTAATTATGCTAAATCCCAGATATTAAATATAGACCTTGAGAATCCATGATTAAAAAGCTGTGAGATCTCTTTATTTTTGGGGCCTAACAAAGACACACAGTTATCTATATTTCTCCCAGCTTCAGTTAGTTCTCCTCCTACTCAAAATGTAAAATTGATTTGTTGCGTTGGGAAATAAACAACAAAAAATGATGCTTATCTTAGTTTGGTTATGTGACCATGATAAAAATTAATTGGTCACCAAAAATTAGTACTCAAAGCATGGAACACTCAGTATGAAAAAGAGAAGACTGCTAAAACATCCAAAAATGTAGATTTGGAAATCTTTTTCTAGAAATGCAATTCAAGTTCTCCGAGGTATCACTGAGGTGATGGAAATGGGTGGGAGCTCAAGAATCACAAACATTGGGCAGAGATTTAACAAAAGTACTTCAGGTATGAACAGAACATGATGGATTTTTTGCTTAACCCATTTTTTTCTCATACCAGAAAGGGCTTTAGGTCATTAGGATGTTTCAGAACATGGCACAGACTCCTCCTCCCTTCTGTTCCCAACCCTCAGAAGAAATTTGGTCCCTGCAGCTCCCCCGCTCAGTGTATATATTTAAATATATAAATACATATATATATATATATGAAATATATGAAATATCCAGAAGAAAAATTCGGAAAACCCATCATGATAAAGTGTGGAAAGTGAAGGCAAATAAAATAATTCCTCTGAAATATTAATACAGAATATTATTATATCCACTTAGAATTTTTTCCCCAAAACTAAACCAATATTTAAATCTTATATAAAACATCCATATTTTTGGATTTATGAACTAAAAAAACAGACACTTTTTGAGGGGTAAAAAAAAAAGAAGTATCCAGAGACTGGTGTAGATTTTGACCAATACTGCCGCCCTTGGGGGAAATTATTACAATAGACATCAAAGATCTTTCCCTCCAATTACACTTAAAGTGTGTTACAATGTGTTCTGTAAACATGGGGGGAACATTCCGTGTTCTTAAATAACAAATAGACTTTTGAAGTCATGACAATTTAAGATCTCCAGAGAAAGCCGTGGTGGCTCCAGAGGAGTTCATGCCTTGCAGAAGGACTCAAGGACATTCCATGGCGGAATACCACAAGAATAGCTCCGTTTTGGAAGAGGGAAGGGACTGACTAAAAACCATCTCAGTGGAAAACGATGGACAATTGTGTATTAGCCTGAACTAGGTTTTATAATCCATCATCACTTGTTATGGAATGTGAACAAAAACAAAGGCACCGAAAATAAGGACAGGATAATCCCAGCTGGGTCTCTTGAAAGGGCAAGAAAAAGAAACGCTAGATCCTGGGGAAAAAAATAAATTCTGTGAAATGTTCAGGCACACAAATAATTGCAATTAAAGCCAGAAAAGACATCAATCACACTTAATCTCTGAGACCCAGCTCCACTGGGACAGACTGGTGTGGACTCAGCAGCCACCATGGGAATTATTTCCCTACCCATAGATACTGTGGGGTTTTATTCCTAAAAGTCAGAGGAAGTTAGAAATAACAGATTTCAGGGGAAAAACCCCTCTACATCAAGAACCCCCCTCTGCAGTTTCTCTCTCTTAAACTGGTTAATTATTCTTCCTTATGCCTATGGCTCACTCATCCACACTGCACCCACCTCGTCCATCCCACCACCGGGAGCATTCCCACAGGGAGACACCAGGGCTTCATTTCGGGGGAGGAAGGTTCTTATCCACAAGAAAAGAAGCACATAAGGGTGTTAAAGCCGTGGAAAGCAGTGGAAGACCTGCCTGTGTCAGCTGGGAAGGCTGGAGGAGCTGGAAGCTGTTCCCAAATGGGAATAGTTGAAAGAGCTGATGCATCTGAATAGATTTGCCTGCAGGAGCAGCCATGAATAAACTGGGGTGAATGCAGAGGTCTGCCAATGTCTGTGAGCCTGACAAGGCGATTGTGGCCAGTAGTCACCCCTTGCCACCAGCCCAGGGCCCTTGGGTTGAATTTCAATCCTTTGCAATGAATTCAAGTGCTGGACTTTAAACGGACTTTAAAAATTTGAAGTACAGTATCTGAATCCAGCATTGTTGCCCTTCAACAGCAGCTCAGCAACCCCAGTAATATTTATTAACCTTTTCCAATTACTAATTTTGCAAGCTTGTAGCAACATAGCTGAGGTTGTAATTACTCTTCTAGGGTATAAGGAAAGATTATCCAAAATTTGGTCTCATTCTTAATATGTCAATTAAAAATTAATATAACAGTTCATTAATTAACATGTATTACTAATACGAAGCAAACAAGTGGATCCTTCCACCTTGAACCTTTCATCCATGTATACATTCCAAAATAACTATTTTTTCATTTGAATCTTGTCATTTAAACCTTTAAACCCTCTTGCTGATCCACAAACCACACAGCAAAGCATTGCTGAGAGTGGCAATGACCCAGCGTGAGGGACGGCAGATTCTTGATCCAAGAACACTGCGAAAAACATACAAACATATAGATACACACACACGCAAAAATAGGAAAATTGAAGGAAAAAAACAGACAAAAGAAGAAAAATTATGTTTGAAAACAAAGCCACCAGTGCTAGGACCCATCAGAATTCACGGCCTCTGCCTTGATCCATTCCTTAATGTCCCTGCTCTCCTCCTGCCAAACAGTTGGGAATAAAATTTTTGACTGAGAGATACTTTTTAAATGCTAAGAAGGGTCATGGTGAGAATGGAATTCTGAAATCTGTAAATGTGGAGCATGTAGAGTTTTTATGTATTTCTGTTTCCCCCACCCCTTTCCTCTCCATACAGGAGATTTAGTTGGGTGAGAAGATTCATGATTGCAAAGATAGACACACACAATATATGACGTATTCTAGTTTTATAGATGTGATCCTTTGGCACTTATTTTACTAAGAATTTCCAAATCCACTTTAACCCAAATTAAGAACTCCCTAATCCAGATTAGTGCTGAAAAGCAAACGTAACCTCGAGCTGTAATTTGAGAGGTAATTTGCCAAAGTAAAGGCCCCATTGCACTGAGAGAGCAAAGTAAAGGGCTTCCCTGTAAATGAGAAAGGATTAGGCCCACTGAAAAGTATTGCTATAGCAACAAAATAATTCATGGGAATATGGATAACAAAGCCAGAGCCCTAGAGATGGGAGGGAAGAGGCTTTAATCACACCCCACTCCCCTTGGCTGTAACCAACACACAGCAAGAAACGAGTGCCCGTTCGGTTTGTGGGTTTGGTTTTGAACTCCTTTTATCGACACCAGTGGCAGCTCTGAGCCTCTGACAGAACATCCTGGCAGAAGGGAAGATGAGCAGCCACAGCATCCCCGCTCCGATGGGAACCACGGCTGGGCCAAGTTCGTATGGACATCTCACAACCAGCCCTTCTCATTCCCCATGCAGGACTGTGAGTGTGGGGTGCCCAACCCTCCATCCTACCCTGCAGAAACCCTCCCATCCTGGCAGGCAGCTCTTTCCCAGTATGTTTTGCTAGTTGGGAATTCCAGCAGGGGTCTGCAGTCCCAGCTGAGCAGCTCTTCCCGCTCCACAGCCGCTCAGGAAAAGCTTTCTGCGTCTTCCTCTGGAAGATGGCTTTAAAAGTTAGCAAAATTTATTATCATCACCATTTATCCTTTCAGGCTGTAAAAAGCTGCCAGTGAAACCCCCCCGAAAAGGCTTAATGCATTACCAAAGCACTAATTTTATTCTTCATTATTCCCCTAAACCTACATTCGGAGCTGGAGCTCCTGCTCTGCAGAGAGCTCCTGGTTAATGTATTTCTGTGTGTAGATCCTTGACAGAGACCATTTTTCTTGCCTCTCAGGTGGCTCGTAGAGCGAGATTTATGTCCATTATGCATAAATTCCTTGCAATATTGCTCCAGCATAATCAGCAGAAAATCTGAGCCAGCACCCACAGCAGCCACAAAACACCGCCAGAGACAGCTGAACTCGGGCCACCTTCCTCAAGTCCCAGGGACTCTGTTCCCATTGAAATCAGAGAATGATTTTGTCCCTGATGGGTCTAAGGGACCACAAGGGTCCCATTGCCATGCTGAGACTCAGAGTTGTCCTTGTGCGGCCTCAACGCAAGTGTCACCCTCAGGTGGGATAGCCCAGCTTAGATACAACACCAAGTTTAGATACGAAACCTTTCATTAGATCTGACCCTGAGTTTCTGTAACTAAACGTAAGAGTTTAAAACCATTTAAAATCACTTTCCATCCCTAAAGCAACGTCAGCATCCATCTCTCTGGCTTGTATCTATTATCTCATTTTTCACATCGCCAAATCTGACCATGTGAATATCCTCAAGCCCCCAAATCACCCAAATCCCTCAGTTTCATTTTAAGTTTGGGTAGGGAGGGACCTTAAAGATCATCTAGTTCCTACCCCTAATTAAGGTTAATATAAACAAACAACTACTAATTATAGTAGTTACAACTATCTGACATATCCTGGGTTCATCAGTGATTTCATCCTGCAAGAGCCAAAGGCTCATCAGTGTTACACAAACTGCAGCCAAGCTTTGGTACTCAAGCTGGGGGTTCAGGAGCTATTCCTGATTTACACTGCAGTGGAGCAAAAAAGAATTGTATTCAAATTGGTTTGGGCTCTTTGAGAAATTTTTTAGATTATTTCTCAGCAACACTGCCACGGCACCTTTACAGAGATCCTTGGTTTTGCTGAGTGAAAAGCCATCATTCAAAAGGGATGAATTAGTTTCAGGCAATGGGAAATCATCACAGTGTAAGTAATTGCTGGGGTAAAGAGGATTCTTCATTACCCCTCAGGGAGAGGCTGCAATGGCCCACGAAGGAATGGTTGAGAGGGATGAGATAAACTGCGCCTAACTTGGGCCAGCTAAAAATTGGGCACTGACGTCCCATGCGATGGTGTAGTGCCACTAATGAACACCCTCCCCCAGAACATGACTCATCCCAGCTCTCAGCTGACTGTGAGGAAGCCTCAGCCTAAATTTTGGATTATTAAAATTGGTGAAGTGCATCTCTGTGTCTCCAAAGTAAAACGAGATCTTTGAGAGCCGTACTTGACTTCTCACACAAAACCAGCCGAGTCATTCAAATTACATGCGCTGCCTTTCAATTCCCACTCATGCCTCTTAGAAGACCATCCTTTATATTCTGATTGAATTTATTGATTTATATTTATTTATTAGACTTCTTTTCTTCCCAGACCCTCAGATCAATATCAGGTCAACAGTGGCACAGGATGATTATCATGGCTGCCTGGCCTCTAAACAGTGGGCAAATTCCCACTGCTCTTGTTACTGGAAAAACAGAAAACACAAACTACCCTCAAAGTCCACAAAGGCATCAAATTAAACTGGAAACTCAAAATTCATCTCAATGAGTTGTGTTTAAATGCTGTGTCATAGGAATTAAATGCTCCTGGTTTCCCATTTCAGCAAACATTGAAATAAAAGCCTGGTGTTCCACCTGATTTTCTTCTTTGCTCTCAGCTCTGGGGATCATGTGGGTGTCCCCATCCCTGCCCTTGCTCTAAGGCTGCATCAGTGACCAGCAGAGCACCCAGCAGTACCTCCAGAAGAGCATCTCTGCCCAGCAGTCAGCAGCAGCCACCTCCAAAATGCCTGAGGATGCTGTAGAGGAGGGGGATGGACACCCGGGGAGGGTCTGGGGGTGCAGGAGCAGAGTCACCACTGCCAGGCTGGGGACAAAGCCAAAACCACCTTCCTCCTTCATCCACACAGCAAAACCACACTGACTTAGAGTTCAGCCTCCTCCCAGCCCAGAGAGGAGGCAGGAAGTTAATTTCTTCCAGAAAATGTTATTAAAATATAACTTTTAAGCTGCATTTTCCACAGGCGCAGGGTCTGCGTCACGTTCCAGCCCCTGCAAGCTGGAACACCTTTATTCAGCACATTGGAAGCCTCTTCTGGCAGCGGAAGGGGGGGTTCATCCTCGTCGCGAGCCCCTAGAGGGAGACATGACCCCGATTTTGGGAGGAGGCTCGCTCGGGATCCAGGCAGCGACTCCCACATCCCGGCTCCCAGGAGCGAGAGCCTGGGCGAGCCGTGGAAAAGGGATGCTCCGAGTCTCAGCCCCGGCGCCCTGCGAGGGATGCGGGGTGCTGGGTGACCTCCTGGAGACACCACGGGAGGCACTGCCTGACCCACGGATGCAGCAGCAGCAGCCCCTGGGATAGCGCAGCCCCCTCGGTGCTGGAGGGGACGGATGCTGGGAAGAGCAGCTCCCAGCCGACCTGGGGACGTGGCAGCTCCAACTTCTCCCTCCGGGAAACCCGTGGCTGTAGCCGCCTCCAGTGTGCCTCTCTTTCAGCTCGGAGCATGATGGGCCTCTTTATCTCCTTGTTCATGGCCACAGTCATACCCCGATTTCAACAAAGAAAAATGGTTTTCAAACGCCACAAGAAGAGTGCATTTGCATGGACAATAAAATATCACCAATTCGCCAAGATAAACTATGTGGAAGATTAGTCTGAACTGCCAATTTCTTAAAATGTTTCTCATTTCTTGGTTATGGCTATTTTTTGCAAATTTCCCTTTCAGAAATCACATTTCTTTCAAATCAGCTCGTTGCCCTAGGGTTGTTGACCTTTATTTTGCCCATCTGGAAAACAAATGAAGCAGGAAGGATAACAATATGAGATCCTAATCATAAGTGCTGGGTTTTTTTTTTTTGGAAGCTCGATTTCAAACTTATATATTTCCCCTAAAGGCACTGCCAGCAGTACACTGGATAATCCTGCTGCAAGGAAAACCAGCGGCTTGGCCAAAAGTCTTTGTGGACATCTTATCAGTGGTGAAATGGAGACAAAGAGAAGCCAAATGATCAGTAAAAATAAACACAGATGTAGCTGCAACAGCAGCGCTCAAAGGCCAGGTGAGGAGCCTTGATGTTGTATCTAAAGCCTTGCTAACCCAGATTTGACCTAAAAAGTTTAACCTGAGGTTAACTAGAGTGACAAGGCAAGGATAAAACAAATTATTATTGCTAATTTTGGTCCAAAAATATTTATAAATTGAGTTATGAAAAATAAGTATGCATAGGGAGGGGTTCATTGAGGTGGCTGAGTCAGAGGGAAGAGGAAAAGCAGCTGAACACCAACCAAGACAAACCAGTTTTGGGTTTTCTCACCAAGCAATGCCAGCTCCCAGGAGGAGGATGCAGATGAACACAACAATTTGTTAGACTGGAAGAGGAACTTGTTAATTTGGAGGATCTAATTCCCATAGTTCTAACTGTAGAATCTCTGAGTTCACTCATGCTGGAAATAAACCTGATTTGGGGGGAATGATAGCAAGGCTTTAAATTTTTTATTATTAGAAATCTGTGGGCAGCAAAATCAATAGTTTTTAGGCAGCTCTGTTAAAAAAGGAATAATACATTTCAGTGCTCATTAAATGCTATTCTTTTCTCCACAATCTCATTGTTTTTCTTACCACTACCTGTCACCTAGGTATTGAATTAGCCTTAAAATCAGCCAGGTGTTGGACTCCTTGGTCCCTGAGGGTCTCAGCTCAGGATAGTCTCTGATTCTGCGATTCTAAAACTCTGCAAGGTTTTGTACAAAAACATCGCAAAAACCCAGCCGATCTTTAAGGTGCCTTTCAACCCAAACCTGCCTGTGATTCCATGATTCCATGAAAGCCCCTTGCTGCAGACCGACGGAAGAGCCGTGGCTGAGCGAGTGCTGCCTGATCATGGATGGAGAAAGGCGGGATGTTTAAAAAGAATAATATTGAACCAAGGAAAAGAACCTGGGGACAGAAGCACCAGCTGCCAGCGCGGGCAGAGCCAATGTGGTGGCACCGAGGGAGACCCGCCCTGAGCCCAACCCCTGCAGCTCCTGGGCTGCAGCTCCAGGAGTGGAGCCATTCCAGGTGCAGCTCCTGTGCCTGCTCCCAACCTTGAACAGAGAGCCTTGGTGGATGATAAATTGTATAGATGGTGGTTGTGACCCCCAAATTCCAGGACATCATCAGTGTCCCCTCTACACGCCACCGGCAATGAGCACGAGGGCTGTTGGAGCAGAGTCTCCTCTGAAGGACAGACTCCTCGTATCCCATAATAGCAGATTCTGTTTAAAAATAGCAAATGATAGTCAGAGGAATAATAAAAACTAGAAAATCATCCAAAACCCTAGCAATACATCAAAGCCAGTTTAATAGCCCTTAATACTGTCACTGACACAGCTCCTATACTTGCAGGGCTGGATGATGGAATGGGCAGAGGTTCCCGGGTTTGGAGCCATTTCACCCTAAAACTTTGTTGCTTCCTGCATGTAAATTATAGATAATGGTCCTGCTGACAAGAGGTTGCACTTAGCTGACTCTGCTACGAGGTAAAATTGGAAGAAAATACTTGTTTAAAGAACTTTTCTCATTCTTTCCCCTTGGAAAAAAGAAAAAAAAAATACAAGATGCAAAGAGTTAATTGCACAGGGCTTCTTCTATCTGCTGGCTGGCTACTGAGCCAGAGCCATAACTCAGGGCTTCAGGATACTCAGAGAGGAAACGTGATTTGATGTAGTAGGGGCAATCCCATGCTTATCAAATCATCTTGCTTGCCTGTAAAGCTAAGCTCCAATTTATGATGTTTTATGAAGCCCCAGATCGAGCTAAGGCTATAAAAATTGGGACTTAATATTCAGGAATAAAAATGCAGAGAGTACCACTGAAGTGATTTTTTTTTTTTAAAGTACTTGTATCCTCCTCACGTTAAACATAACCAGGGAGTGTGACAATAATGAGATGCTGTCCACCAGAGAGAACAAGACAAACAGCCCAGGTTTGTGATTCCTGAGCCACAGGAACTTGCTGCCGTGCATGGATTAAGGCAGAATGTTGGCTCATACACCAGAACAATGGCTAATAAAACACCACACATCATATAGCCCTTAGCAAGCTTATTCTCATTTTTAAACTTTTTCCCTCTGAGAAAGCTTAGAAAAGTCTCTCAAACATCTGCCCACCAGATAAGTTTTTCATCAAGTGACCAAATGCCCAGAAAGAAGCTGAACATTTGTGAGCAGCTGTTTGGAGAGCAGCCCTTTCATTCACTCACCTGAGGAAAAGGATGAGATTCCCTTTTTATGTGCTTGAAAAAGGAAAATAAGAGAGATGGGAGTTTTTCTAATCCATCCCTGCACTCTGCAGAGCCACCACTGCATCTGACACACTTTCCCACCACCTTCCCCCACTGATCTTATCATAGTCATTAGGAGGAACACCCATCCACTTAAATTACATTTTAAGGCTTATGATACCTATTTAATGTTAGATCTCTATTGAGCAAACCTTTGAACACTCACCTCACTTCCAAAGGTGTTCCTATGACTTAACAGCTGCCTAAATTATTGCTGTGCAGAGATAAGGTTATTTATACATTTATTTAAATGCACAACTGATTTAATCTCCTAAATCCAGGTTGAAAATCCTCTGGAAAAAAAAAATTAACCAAGGCAGCAATTATACAAGAATTGGTTAAAGCATCACTTGATTTTTACTTGGAGATTTTGGGATCTAATTAAGCAGCAGGACTGATGTGTTCAGCTCTGTCCTGCTGGCTTCCCAAAGGGATCCAAACCCTCCCTCGTTTGAACGGTCCAGCCTTGATCATTAAAGGATGTGCTAATGACGGGCGTGGGCACCAGGCAGGCTGAAGGAACCGAGCGAATTCAAGCACCGCAACACCTGAAGTCACTTTTCCTGTGATTTAAAGATAGAAAAAATGCACAGTCTCTTCAAATGTCTTAAGGATATGCATGGATAGGCTCTTCAGGAGCAGCCTGTGCCGGGAAGAAGTCGCTCCCCCAGCTGCTCATTAAAAGCCGCTTGCTGGAGGTTTTGAACAGATCTGTTGGCAAAGCAGTTCAAATAAGCACTTTAATTCTCTCCAGGCAGGAAAAAATAATAATAATAAAAAAAATCAGCTGGGGTATGTGGGACCAGTAATTCAAACAGTTTAAACCAACCTGGCTGAGAGGAATCAGGAGCGTGAGCACACAGCCCTGGATCAGCAGGCTGGCAGAGGGGGGATGCCACCGGCTCATCCCACTGGATTTTCCCTCAGCTGGCACACAAGCCACGTTCCCATTCCTGCCCCACATGAATCAATCGTTTGTGTACTTAAATAAAAATATTTGCTACAACAGAGGTCCAGAAACAGTCACTGCATTATTTTAATTTTAATTTTTTTTCCTCATTAATATGGATTTCTGAATGTCTTTTTCTGATTTTTTTTTTCTGAACAACGAATTTCTGCAATTTCTGCATTGCACCTGCCTCACAGGACATGGCACAGGGCTCAGGAGACAGGCTCCTTCAGATCCAGCCTCTCTGCCCATGACTATTTATGTGATCGCAGCAAAACTGAACGGATTCCTTGAATTCATCATTATGAATCTGCAACCAAATTCCCAGGTAACACTCCAGGGTACAAAACCTGTCTGGCACTGTCATTCCCTGGATGAATCCCTGGCTCTTCTCAGGAGTTCCTTTGCACCAGGTTGGAATTCCACCTGTGGATGCAGGAACTGGGCATGGCAAGAGGTGTTCGGGGCGCAAGGTTATTTCTGACCGTAGACAGAGGGCACTAAGCAGATATCAGAGGTGCATTTCAGGTAATATTTTTGTTTCCTACAGTTTAAAATTCACCATACAGCTGCTTAGTCAGCATTTACAATCCAGGATTTTCTTCCCCCTCTCTCCATGTGCTGGTGGGGGGGGGGGGGGTATGTGAAAATCTAATCCATGCCGAGGCAGAAAAACAACTCACTAAAACACCATCTAAAACACCATCTAAAACAGGAGGTTTGAACTCATTGAAACTCTATTATATGCTTGAGTAACTCCTGGAACAATAGAAAGCTGTGCATGATTATGCAGGCAGGCAGAAATATTCCAGGCAGATGTTGTCCTTACTGCTACTCCTGGAGTCTCATCCCTGCCCTGGACACCAGTGTCCCTACAATTGTCCCTTTGAGGTGGTCACATCATGAGAAGATGGCAATGATGGTGCATCTCTATGCCAGGTACTGCTGCTTCTTTATTTTACCTATATGATCTCCATTCATCTCAGCTCTCTTTTAAAAAATAATAAGTATGCGGCTGTCAGGTTTTCAGGGAAAAGGTTTAAAATAAGGACCTTTAAGGACATGCCATAAAAGACAAGTATTTGGCTTTTTGTTTTATCAGGGGACACCTGACTAATCATTTCTAAGCTCTTGGTGATGGGGAATCCTTACAAGTGCAGCATTGGAAAGGCAAATGGGCAAAGGGAAAACCATCAGTAATAATGTCCCTAAATTCCCAAGGAAATTTACATGGGTGTTGTTGGAGAGGTCATAACTCTGCCATAATTCAGTTTATATTTAGTTCACACATTTGCACCTGCCGGCCACACAAATCCCTGCCTAACCTCTCCACCTGGCCATGGAAGTGCCAACAGCACAAGCACCCAAACTCTGTAAGGAATCAGATTTTCCAACTCTCTCTGCTCTCCTATCACCCCATAAAGAGGGTGACTGATGGTCACACCAGCAGCGTCACCCCTGGCACGGTGGCTCTGGGTGCATTGCTTTGCCTGGGTGCTTTCATCCTATGGAAAAAGCCATATGGAAACCCTGAGCATGGCACAGTGCCTGGGACACCTTGCTGTGGTTGCACGCTCCAAGAGAAAAAGCAAGACATGCAAATAGCAACGCTGAGCACAGATCATGCATTCCCTCACCTCGTTCAGGCGTAGTTCTTGCGGTTTGATGCTGGTTAAGTGTCAGGCACCCACGAAAAACTATTCACCCAACAACTCAGGTTGTTCTTCCCGTGGGTAGAAAACTCTGAGCAGGGAGAAGGCGCTGGTGTGGTTTTGGTTTTATTCTCATGTTTTATTTCCACAAAGGGATGAAGTGCAAGGCATGAGGTTCATAACCACCCCTGGTTCCACAAACGCCTGCCCGCAGCCACTCACTAAACCAGGCAAGCACCACCTTCATTCAGGTAGTCCATCACGTGAGAAACCCAAAGAGTTTATAGAAATGATTGTCAAAGACCCCATCATTTTGCAGTTAGGATAATTAATAAGGTGTGCACAAAATCCAGGAGCGTTTTACCACACGTTTGCAGCTGAATTGTGTTATTGTTATATGATAATAAAAGAGAGCCACAGAGCACCAGGGACCCAGCCTGATGCAACTGTTAAACGTCAATAGGAAAATCAGAGGGGAAACATCAAATTTTCCTTTAAAATCAGTTTGGTTTTCAAGAGCTGTGACTTTTATTTAGCAGATTTTGTGAAAGAGCTTCTGTTTATAAAAATTATCGGGTAGTGTTGGCTGTCAGAAAACATAAACAGGCAATTAGTGCAATAAGTAGAATGATGGAATGAACTCCTCTGGCAGCCTCCTATCTGGAGCCAAGCAAGGCCCCAATTCCATGAAAAATTAGGCATGTGTTTAAGTCCACAAGATCATCTGAGGAGTCTACAGGGACTACTCACACATTAAAATGTGTATGAGGGGCTTGTAAAAGCTCAGAGATACCTTGGGGAAACTGGATTGCAGGGACAGCCAATGATTCTGGGATGTGGCACTACCTAAAACTCACTTCAAAAAGTCTCCTGGAAGTATTAAACATCCTGCACACAGTTTGGATTACCTTTAATAGATATAACCTGTCTGGTGGCCACGGAAGGACAGTTTAATTCTCTGTCTCTCTATTCCGCACCCAAATTCTACACTGTGTTTTCCTGCTGAGTCTCGGTGGTGGAAATAGCTCGATCTGCCATGAAATAATGATGAGTTTTGGCTTTTGTAGTGACTATGAGCTTATGGACTGTGGAAGTGTGTGAAGGACAGAACAGCCCTGACAAGAGAAATGGGATTAACTGCACATTGTCACCCAGTTAGCCTTGTTTCTTCCACTTTATAAAAATCCATGGACCTAATTTCCTGCATGAAAACCTGACCATTGGTGTGCCTGAAAATGCTCTCAATAGCCTTGCTTCAAACCTGCACATTGTCTCCTGCACGTGTTCAATCCTTAAAGTTATTCTGATGGACCCAAAGGAAACAAAAAACCTGCTAAAATGAACTTCAGTGATGCTTTAACATGTTTTTGGAACAATTTTGGGGATGACTGGGCAGGACCAACACATGTGGGACCCTGGATGCCTTCCCCGAGATTGTTTCCAAGGGATGCTTTTCTTGAGCTTGTTCTCAGACACAGGGGTTGTTGCAGGGATGCTGAACAGGGGGAGCTGAACCAGATTTCGGGATGGGTTATTCTGAAACAGCTGCTCCTGAGGAGTTCTCACAATGGGGAAATGCTCTGGAGGAAACTTCTCTTCAGTTGCTGAAAAAGTGGGCAAAACTGATCAACAGAGGAACAAATGCTGTCAAGAAGGATGTCCTTTCTTCCTCCCTCTCCAAAGAGGGCATAAAGCTGGACCAGATCTTCTCCTAACACAATTCCACCAGAGCCAGGGCAGTTACTCCAACCGGCACCTTGTGCTATGGGTTTTGTTTGAGCAAAGGGCAGCACTGACACTGAGCTCTGACAACAGGAGCCACTCTTTGCTTCACTGACTTCTTAGTAACTCGAAGCACTGAAGGAAGAACCATCTTCTCCTGAGACAGCTGGACCTCCTAGGGAAGTAAATTCACAGGGAAGGTCTCTGCATGACCTTTGCCAGCCAGGAGGCAGAAGTGGGCTGACTCCTGCCACCCTGCTCCTTCCCATCCCTCTGTTTTGTTTTGTTCATACCCAAAGTTGATCTAAATTGGTCCATCCCGATTCTAATTGGAGCCCTTCTGTTAAACTCAGCAGTGCTTACAACCTATACATAGGAAGGGTGCAAGTCAGGCAGTGAGGCACAACACTTAAACTCTGCTCATCCCTCTTCTCCCTTCCCAAGCACAGAGAGCACGGACAGTGTCAGCTGAAACACGCAATTAGTCCCCCTCTAGCACGGGCAGCTCAAACTGTAACATCATGCCAGCCGTGATTAAGAGTGATACAGCACATCATCATTGTCAACACTATTCAACCAATGTAAACCTTAGTTAGAAATGTACTTGTCAGAGAAAAATGCGCCTTTGATTTCTATTACACTTTCCTCAGTAATTGCTGTCATCAGTGGCAGGTTATTATTACAGTTGAATAGAGTTTCAGTAATTACTTTTGCACAGATTCTAACAGCTTTTAGATTGAATGATATTCTGACAGTTTGAATACTCTTGACAACAATTACCTTTTTCCTGGTTAACACTGATTCAGGAAAATTAAAAATTAAATCTGTTCAGAGGAAACACTTATGTATGGCACTAGTAAGTGGGCTGATACAAAAATGTGTAAATTACGGAATGACTTAGAATAAAAAGTTCTTTTGCTCTTCCTCTTATGCTTTTTAAAAAATCAGCACTTAGGGTACATGCAGTTCATGCTGGTTAGATTACCAGTAAATGATGTGAAATGATTTAAAGCACTTCTAAATCCACTTCCTACTGATCAGCTTGAAATGAAGAAAACACTATTATGGAGGAAGCCTTGTTGCTCCCACCCTAATTTTTGTCTTTGGTAACAGTCAGATAATGGCTTTTGGCTTTCAGACCATTATTGTTAATCTCGCATCACAAGATTATTTTAAAAAAACAACAAACAAGCAAACTGCTTTATAGTGGTAGCCTAGAAAAAAACCCAGCATGTTTGTTATTCCTGAAAAATTTATCTAATATTGCAAAGGTCATAACTCAAATGGCTTGATTAAAAAAAAGTCTCCTGCACAGAGCCCTCCAATTTAATTTTGACAGGATAACTGGCCTTGTGGATAAGGGAGACAGAGTTGATATGATACATCTTCTTATTGGTAAGCTTTCTGATACTGTTCCACATGACATTCTTATAATAAAACTAAGAAAATATGGTCTAGAACTAGATAAAATTACTGTGAGGTGGAGGGAACAATTGGCTGAAAAACTGCTTTCAAGGAGCAGCTATCAATGGTTCACTGTCAAAGCGGGAGGAAGTTTCGGATGAGATTCCTCAGGGATCTGTCCTTGCTCCAGCTCTGTTCAATATTTTCATAATGACTCAGTTAAAGGGAAAAGAGATTACATTTATAAAATTTGCAATGTTGAGGAGCTGGGATGGTGGAAACCCTTGGGAGGTCTGGATCAAAATCTGAAAAGATATTAACAGTTTGGAGTGATGGCCTGAAATTAAGATGAAATTCAATAAAGCCAAGTGTAAGATGTTACATTTAGAGAGGAGAAATCAGATGCAAATGGGAAATTGCCAGTAAGGGAACTCCATTAGACATTCAAATGTGTAGTGTCCTATGAGCTCCACATCAAACAAAGGAGTAAAACTGCTCCAGAAAAGGTAATTTCAGGGATTTGTTGACAAGTGCATCCTACATGAGACCACTGTGATAATCCTCCCACCCTTGTTGAGCTGGGATGTTGTGTCCTGTCCTGAAGGACATAATTTCAAACAAGGTGCAAAGAAACTGGAAAGAAGTAAACAAAGTCCAGCTGGGAGCAGCAAAAATGGTCAGGGCTGAAGTAAGACTCATGGAAATACAGAATCATGGAATGGTTTGGGTTGGGAGGGATGATAAAAGCCCATCCACTGCCACCCCCTGCCATGGGCAGGGACACCTTCCACTATCCCAGGGTAGTCAAAGCCCTGTCCAACCTGGCCTTGGACACTTCCAGGGATCCAGGGGCAGCCACAGCTTCTCTGGGCACCCTGTGCCAGGGCCTCCCCACCCTCACAGGGAAGAATTCCTTCCCAATATCCCATTTAAACCTCCCCTCCTTCAGCTTAAAGCCCTTCCCTCCCTTACGCTGCCCTGCCTATGGAGTCTGTTGCAAAGCTGTGATTGAGCCTTTAGTTTTTGACACCACTTCCCACCTCTGATCTACTCGTGTATTAAAATATCATTGTCTTTTTTTTTTCTCCTGCGCATTAGAATTATAGATATAGTTTATTGTTATACTTTCCATAGAGCCTTCTCTTTTTATTAGCATTGTACAATCTGTACAAAAGCAAAATTCAGTCCTTTCAGGGAGCTGAAAGGAAGCAATCGTTTACATGACAAATCCAACATTATCATATGTAAACCTCATTTACTATGTAATGTCTTCCTGTTTCCAGTTCATTAATTGAATGAAACCTATTTTCACATTCTGGTAGGCAGCAGAATTCTCCAACTAACAGAAATAGTGTTTTTAGGGAAAAAAAATGTATTGCTAGAAAATATTTCACTTACTGGCTGGTCCAGAGGTACATGGATTTCTGAAAAATGAAATTATTTCTATATATGTCTCAAAAATAAAAATAATGGGTTTATCCAAGCCAGGTTTGTGCAGATAATTTGGATGGAAACTTGCCTGGTAAAGTATCACTCTTTTACCTTCATTGTGTATTAAAATGACACTTGTGCCATCCAACCACACTCCTATAAATACAGCCAGATAAACACAACCAAACTACAGCCTAATTTATGGTACACAACACTTTGGAGATTCAAGACTGATGGTTGTAATGGAAGATGCTTACAAATATTTTGCATTTCCTCCCAAGAATATCTATAGGCCTGACAGAGCAATGGCAATCAAGCTCCTCACAGGTTCCAGAGCTTTAAAAACATAATTAGTTTTGGAGTTCTACTTAGGCCCAAGTTTAAAAAAAACCAAAAAATACTGAACTGGAAGGGGACTTGCTGAAACCAACTCTTGCTCAGTATTTGCATTAATCTAGAATGAAAACTGAGAAAACACTGATGATATTTTCCATGGCACAAAATAAAGCAGCATCACCAGCACATCATGCTCAGGCAAACCAGAGAAACAGAAAAGGAATGAAATTATGAAGAACAAACTCCAAGGTCTTTCCCTCAGCCCACAAGAAAAAGCCCCGGGCTGGATCCTGGGATTTTGGACACCCCCAGGTTTTTGGGCTCTGGTACCACAGCTTCATCTGCATAACATGAACAAGCCAAACAAATCTGATATTAAAATGAGAAAAATTGGCAATTTAAAATTGCCTACTCTATTCCTTTTCTTTTTGACCTCAATCCAAAGCCTTTCTAAGCCAAAGAAAAGACAAGCTCACAATTAGTGACTATGACCAGTTAATGGGTCTGTTCTGAACAAGCTTTTAAATAAAACAATAAGCAAGCCTGGGAAAAAACAACTTACTGGGCTATCTGAGGCCAATTTCTTTTAAGCACAGGTCACATTATTTTAAAATAAATTCCTTTTAGCAATTGTTCCATCAGGATTATGTCAGTCCAAAGGGAATGGACCCAAAACCTCTTGTTGCCAAATAACATCATCTTGGTGCATCTGTAACTCTATTTTCTCCAAACAAAACTAGTTCATAATATGGGTGGATTTATTGTTTTTTCTGAACAAAATTGTTGCCTGGCAACGTCAAAAGCAAATTACATATAGGGAAAAAATTAAACAAAAAAACCCCCAATGTTCAGTTACAAAGCTTGGTAAAAAATCCATGGAGCCATAACAGAACCAAATGACTTGGTAAGAAAACCAAAGTGCAGCTGACTGGAAGGAAAAGAAAAGAGAAATAGACAGCTCGAAAATGTTTCTGAATAGCCAGGTTGCCAAACATTGGAAACAGGAAAAGATGACAGCATAATAAAGTAAAATATTCTCAAAAGAGTAGCTCCTGATGCCCCTCTCACTGCCTCCTGGCCGCAGCAGAATTCAAATCACAGCTGTAATCCGGCACTAGAAATATTTTCAGTTCCATGACTACCAAATAAAATTCCAAGCTGAGGAACAGGGATGATGGGAGCATCCTTAGCTCAGCTTTACTATCCTCCCAAACCCCAGGTAAGGACCAGTACAGCCCAGCAGCCCCGCATTCACCTGGCTGTGCCCAGCAGAGCTCTCTGCATCCTTCACCTCCTGCTCCCATCCACAGGCACTTCCCTCTCCCCCTTCCCACAGCTGACCACAGCCAAAACAAGGATTCCTACAGGTGTTTGCCACACGACTGAATAAACAGGTTGCATTTGTTACACTCTAACAGGCACTAGAAGTGAGCAGTGAGAATCCTGACAACCACCAGCTATCCTCCTGGATTCCTGAGTGGTAAAATCATCCCTTTGCCCATGGCGAGGTTGAAGAGAAGGCAGGATGTGTGCTGATGATTTGGTTTTACCATCCAGCAGTGCCAGGAGTGTCTGATTAAGAGTTTTCCATCCCTATTCAGGCATCTTTGTTAGGAGTAAGTCTTTGCTCTTTTAGATCCTGGTCCAAAGCCTTTCGAGGCAATTGAAAACTCTCCCATTGATGAGAAGGGGTGCGCCCTTGCTAACTGTTTCTTTCACATCAGAGTGAAAACAAATTCTTCAGCTTCCATTTGAAACCCATGAAGTTCAATCCTTTGGAATATTGGACCCTTATTTGAAGGAGGCTGGTGAGAGTAGGGCAAGGCAGGACAAAGCCCAGGACTGAGGGCTGTGTGTAGGCTCCGAGTACGTGCGTTACACAGCCCACGCGGTGACACATCACAGGCCTTGGATTCTGCTTTTCAGAAAGGCTCCAAATGTTTTAGCTCACAAGTTCATAAAATGCTGCATTTAAAGTGCTCATTGCTCACCAGCAAACTGAAGTTCAGAAACTCCAGTGCTCCCCAGCTGCTGCTCACTGGGAATAATTTCTCCCCAGGGAGAAATTTTTACTTTGCTCTTCTCCCAGAGTGAGGTGTCATCTCTGTTTAAGGTACAGGTGTGGATGGAGAAAAGTGGGAGGTCTACAGAGCATGGGACATTTGGTTTGGGCCATCTCAGTGCCAAAAAGATACTGAGAAATCAAAGATGCTTACTCCAGACCAATAAATGTGGGTGGTGAATGGAAATGAAAATTCTGAGGGATATGAAAAGTTAAGCAAGCACATGTTAGTGATAATGGAATGTTACAAACACCTTAAACACAAAGCATAATTAATGTAATTATTTAGAAAGCTGAGTTCAACTGGGTACATAGGTGATGTCATCACCCAGGACGGGAAAACTAGAAGAGGTCCATGATGGGATAACGAAACGTTGCTTTTAAAACAATCTTTGCCTCCTGAAGAAGATGAACTGGATGGAATTTTCCATCCATAGGTTAAAAAGACCCCTGTAAACCCAATGACATAAATAAATACAGATCTGTAAAAAGAGGGAAGCAGCAGTAGCAAAAAGCTGATGATTCGGGAATCCAGGAGATAGCCTGGTCAGCCAAAGGAGTACCCAACCTGTGTGTTGGAAGACATCAGACTGGTCTGGACAAACCACCCATCCCATCAATGCTGCTATTTCAGCAGAAGAAAGAGAATTTTAAAAGAGAGAAATGCATGAAGCAAAATAATCTGGAAAAACACCTTTCAAAAACTGTCTTCTTAAAATGAAATCATTTTTCTTCCCTCCACAAAGAGGGATTTCACCCTGGAGTTGTTTCTAAAAGACAGTAAAACATAACAGATGAATGTTGCCTTGCATAAGGAACACACACATGCATTTAAATCACTTATATTTTACTTTTTTATGATGCAATTGCGAATTGTGTTATTTTGCATTTGTAATTAGAGGTTGAAACAGATGGCAGAGGCTTGGTTTAAAGGGATGTGCTGGATGGATCAGGTCTCCTGCTCCACCGAGGGCTGAGCATGGAAACTCTTCTGCGAGCTGGTCAAACAGCAAAGTGCTTCCTGCACATCAAAGAATATTGGAAAGGACCAAACTGGAGTTTCTAGATGGTGAATAAGCACTGGTGAATCTTTTTTTTCGTTTTTCTCCAAAGAGGTACCATGCTCTGATTTTGGCTCTTGGGGCAGGTGACATTCAACCCCTCAGCCAAAGCAGCAGGATGTTGGTGCAACCTCCAAAGGAGAAAAAGAGCCAAAGGTCTTTTCCAAAGACCCTTTCTCTAAAGGAAAAAAAGCTAGCCCAAGAACTCTTCAAGAAAACCCCCAAAGAACAGTGATCCCAGGAACACTGGAACATGTGAATATACAACACCAACCATGCAAGAATGGCAGGTGGCTTTTCCAGCTCTCTTTCCTCAAGGAACAAAGCTGTGGGTACAAGGAGGCTCATCATTCCTTTCCCATCATACACAACTTGAGGGACAATCACTTTATTCCATAAATATTCCAGCCTGGGTGAACCCTGGAGCTGGGACCCAAGGTTGCTCCTCAAAGCAGAGACCTTTTACCAACAACACATCTTTGGATGAGTCCAGCTCCTTAAATTACTACTGGACTGCACACCAGTGACTCTCCCCTTGAGCAGGGTTTCTCAGCATTTGAGATTCCTTGCTTGAGGTTAAGAGAATCTTCCCTGCCCAAAGGAGAGGCCCTTTCCCCACAACATATCCTCAGTGACTGAAACTTGCTAAATTAACACCAATATTCAATATTCATTTATAAATTTGTATAGATGCTTCCACTAGACATAAACCATTGTCCAAGTCTGAGACTAAGGTTAGGCCTAGCTGCACCTAAGTCTCATCAACTTACTGATTGCTCATTTTCTACCAAAAATGGAGCAAACCCTTTAAGTGCACATATACCCTACCAAAAATAAATATCATGGACGTTTAGGCATCAGGGTATTCATAAGCAGCCCCAAAATGGTGCCTAGATGATACGACCCTCAGGCATCCAGCCAAGGACCCATTCACCCACAAAAATCCAAATCTATAAGCTCCAAATCAGCATTTTAAACCACTGCAGAGCCTGGATCACCATGGGAATACAGAAAAGAGTCATGCTATTATATGGTTTATATATATTCTTAAAAACACTCATTGAAACAGCTTTTACAATAACTACCAATATTATCTACCCTGCCAGGCTGTTACCAGAATTATTTTTAATATTTTAATGATTTCAAATATTTTTGAATTTACTTTTTTTTTCTTACTAGCAGGGCAATATTTACTGAATGCCCAGAATGAAAAAAAGCACCTCTAGCTGCTGCTTTATCACTTAGTTTGGTTTCTCTGCATTTTTTATAAATACAAAAAGGATCTGAAGTAAACAGATCGTAAAATCTCCCTATAAATATTATCTGTTTACTATCTTTGGGGATGGGCATGGACAAAGAAATTGAACCAGAATGCCGTAAGAACAAATTTTCATTGGGGAATTCAGTCACATCTGTTCCTGTACGACAACAGGAGGAACAGAAATTATTAAGGAAAAAAGACAGAAAAGAAAGGAAATGTAACTTTCAAAAGGAAAAAATGGCTTCCTCTGATCTTTAGCTGATGGTTCTGATGAGTTTTTATTCTGCCTGACCTGATTAGCCCAATGCTGATAAAGAACTAATGAAGAAGAAAAGACTCATCCTGAAAGTTAACTCCTTTCTGGAAGGGAGATGGATGGATTTCTGAAAACAGGGATAGCTGGAAAATACACTTACGTGATCCTTTGTTTCCAAATTCTAATGCATCCCTTTCAAAAGGGTTCTAGCCATGAAATTTAGTAAACCTTTAATTTAAATTTTATTTAAATTTAAATTTTTAAAAATTTACTTTATTTAAATTTTAACAAGTTAGGCTACCGTTGATGTGCTATCATCATTAATCAGCAGATTAAGTAGCAAATAGAAGAAATACCCATTTCACACTGCTGTGGGGGAAAGGGGCACTGGAGCCCTGCAGGAGCCCGTCCCAGCACTTCCTCCCCATCCCCTGTGGGAACTGGGCCTGGAGAAGAATGAGAAGGGCTGGATTATTCTGTTTGCAGACTCTCTTTGCACCCCAAGTATCCCTTCAACTCTCCCTTTGGAATTTCCATCAATGTTGCCAACATCAGATCCATCCTCCCAAGCCATGGACAAAGATTGGACTCGGCAGCTGCGCCTTCAACACAATACACCGTAAATACAGTATAAATACAGTATATGAGTGGTGAAAAATCAAGGAGACTCCTTGGATTGATAAGCAAATGCACCAAGATATGAAATGCAAATTAATATTATCATGCCTTTTATAATATATAATTAATCTATTCTGCATCGACCTAAATATTTTTCCTGTTTGCAAGAGCGGGCCTGACCCAGAAGCAAAGGAAATGACTGGGGGCTGGTTTTGACCAATATTTAACTCCAATCATCATATTTAGTAAGTAAACATATATATGTCTATATTTATATGGATACAGGCACTCAGAAATTATAGAAGGATTTTTATAATAAAATGGTTTTATTAATTTGATTAATCTGATTTTTTGTTCTTTCTGGCTTTTCCACAGTGGAAAATGGTGATGTAATTCTGTGATGAAGGAAAAACAACCTCTATTAAATAGACAAAGATCATAAAGTCTATTTTACTTGAATTTCAACAGCTTCAGTGCACACAGCTGAAGGCCTGGCAAGTACTGAATTCTTTCAAGAACTATTTATTTCAAAGTTACAAGGCTGATGAAGGTTTTAGAGCTACAAATTCTTGTTTTTCTTGGAGCAACATCTTTAAAGATATGCAAAGAGGGATTTCTCAGCACTATTCAGAAACGAGTCTCAAGTGATTTGCCACTTTGGAGTACAGAGATTGTTTTCTAATTCAAGCAAACATTTTGAAAAAAAAAACAGGAAAGGATGTGAGAAAATGCTCATTAGGATAACAACACTGAGATTCTGAGTAGAAATATTCAACCAACTTATCTGATTTCACAGTTGTGGTTTTAGGTCCTGGAGCAGGAGCAATGCACAGCTTTTTATATAAGGAGAAATGCAAAAGTCACCAATGAAAAAATGAGGTTTTCAAGGGTTTGGGACAGGTTTGGAAGAAAACCACAACTAAAGGTCCACTAAAACCACAGTCCCAAGCTGAATTTACTGCTGGTTCTTAAATTGCTATGTGTTTTCTTTTTGAGGTGCTATTTTGGGTGCAGTAGGCTATGAAAATACGTAGGTTATCCTCACAAAAACAGATACTTAGAACAGAACTATTTACATAATAGATGGACATTTTCACGGGAAACATTTGATGGATGGATGAAGAGATGAGATTTCTCTGGTTTGCTGATAGAAGAGCTCTGTGCTATGCGTAGAAATTTCCCTCTGTGTGGATAATGTATATTTGACTTCACCTTTTGCATATTGATCATTCCCTGACTTGCAAATCCTGAACCATGTGCAAGTGTGCGTAATATGAATAACTTTATTCCAAACTTGCATGTCTTGAGCCATATGTTCACCAAAATCTGAGCATAAATCTACTAAAATTTACTGTCCTATACTGCAGATCAATAAACCCTACAGTATTTCAGGAGTGCTGGATGTATATTATGTTTGATGGATTTGAAGATGCATATTTCCAGCTATAATTATTTACATATAGGGTCCAGGACCAGGAGATAACCTTCAGCTTTGGTAACATTAACACTTGCAAATAATCATCACTGCTCTATCACTCTCACACCCCATAATCTGCTAACATATGTCTACATTTTCTATGTGTTTATGTAGTACTTTAGATGGAAATGTTTCATTACTGCCCGCAGCAACATGTGGCATTTCTTCAAGAACATTTCAGCACCTTTTAACATGGTTTCTTCAAACGTCTTCCTAATTGTGAGGATTTCATTCTGCAAATGTTATCACTGCTCAAGCAGATCAATTTTCTTAACTGCTTAATATGCATGCTCTAGGCATTTCCACAAAAATGCAAAATATACAGTACAGAATTAATATAAATAAACTACTACCAGGCTATTATGGAGCAGATTTAAGGCAGCAGGGTTGGAGATAACTCCATTTCCAGACTTGCAAGTCTTCTTATTGTGGCAACATGTCATCTAAAATTTGAAATATAAAACAATTTTTTCCAATTATTATTATTGTACCATTTTCTCTAAACCAAATTATGATATTCTTATACCAACACAGCAACTGCTGGTGCAGAGAGGGTTTACAGTGGAAATTTCTGTCACAATTCCAGATTTTCTGAACTTTGGTTGACTGTGCTCAGATTTCTGGCTGACCAAGCATCTTCCAAAGCTGCACAAAACCCACTTGGGTGGAGAGACCTCCAGGCAGGTACAGATGTGGAGAAGAAAGTGGCATCTCACTAATACAAAGGCTAGTGACTGCCACTGATGCTTTTATGTTGCATTCAGACAACATTTCAGCCTTCTGAAAATAAAGGACCTGAAGCTGTCCAGGATGAAGGGCTCCCAGGCCAAGCTTCTCTCTGTCAAGAGCAGGCCTAGACTAAATTTGAAAGAATTAAAAGCAGGTGAGACCAATCCAAACCCCATTATTTGATGGGAGACATCATGAATCTCGGGAAATCATTGCTGGAATGGGTGCTTCCAGCATCCTGTTCACATTCCATCCAGGCCTTAATGGTCTGGCTTGATACTGGGGAGTGCTGGCAAGAGAGGATTTATGGTTTACTCTTGATTTTTACATCACTGCCCTCACCCTGGCTGCACAGAGGTTCTTCATTTGCTGATGTTACTGCGGGTGATGTAACAATCTAATTACATAAACAACTTCGAGAAGAAAAGCCTGGCAGAGGAGCACAGCAGAGTCCTCCAGACTCGAGCTGTCCATCCCAGCCCTTTCCCCTGCACTGCCTCCTCTTGCCCCGGGTACTTTCATCCAGCCCTTGGCAAACTCCACAGAAATTTCCTCTTCCAAAACGAAAATAGAACACAGCAATCTCTCAGAGATGAACAAGCTGAGATCTTCAAGAAGGTCCACGGAATTTCTTATTTGAAGCTGGAAGAAATGCAGTTTCCCTGCTGTGAGGTTTGGTACCGATGCTGCTGGAGGGATGAGTCATTGTTTCTTTCATATATATCATCTGAGTACCTATAACTGTCTCTCATCTAAATGTTAATTGTATCCAACAGAATGACTTTAAATGAATACTCTGTCAATAACACTGTTATTAATGTTCCTTGATAGGCATGGTTGGAATATTTTGTAAGATTAGTCTAATATTTCCTACAGAATCTGCTTCATGTGTTGTGTTATTGCGTCTACTTTGGATCAAAACCTTCTTGTAAAGCCTTGGGTGGCTTTTTTTACTCTCCTCTCAAGAATTCCTGTATCACTAAGTTTTGATAGGAACTATTTTATTACAGGCATAGCAGTGATCCTCATTTCTTTGGACCACAAGCATAAGTTTAGCTGTTAAATTGATATTTTCTGATTGCTCAGCAGGGCGTTTTATTGCCTTCACCTGGTGCAGCTGGTACTGTAGGAGCTGATGGTGTTAGGGGGGACAGAGTTAAGCTTGGTTTAGCCATGTGAATATTTTGATTTATGCCAACTCCACCTCTGCCTCTCCAAGAGACCATGACAGGAATCATTTGGCAGCAATTCCTCATTGTTGGCTGCTCACCTGCCTGAGACAAAGCGAGGCAGAGAGGAGAACCCAGGTGTTTGACTGGAAAAGGAGACTGAACAGCTTTTCCATGGTGCCCCGGGTGTATCCCTGGCTGGATCCAGAGGAGCAGCAGCAGTGCCAGGAACACCTGAGCAACAGGTGGGGCCTTTGATGGAGCTGCTTTGCCGGCAAACCCTCGGCAAGTTTAAAGCACTCACAGCCCACTTTGTTTGCAAAGAGCAAATAACTGTTCCAAAGGCTGAAAGCTTCTGGTTTTTCTTTTTTCTTCTCTCCCCCCCCACCCCCCATCTCCTTTTTCTCTTCTCCTGCTGTTCCTTCAGATCTAGGCCTTTTGTTTCTTCTCCTCCAGACATCTGTCCTCTGCCTGGGCTGCTGCTCCAAGAACAGATATCCCACCTCAGGTCCAGCCCACTTTGACAGCTCACAATGAGACACCAAAGCTGGAATAAACACATAGCTGGGGGGGGGAAAATAAAAGAAGAAGTTAAATCCCTACTTGAAAACCTGTTTTGTGTTTTCTTATTTCTTAAACTTATTTTTAAGTGTTTAAACCAGACCAATTATAGTCAGAAACTACTTCACTTAATCCATTCCTTTATCTCCTGGGAAAAATCACCAAAGCAATTCTCAAAATGTTTAAATCCCACAGTGTGCATAAAAGCAGCAAGTAAATCTGCTCCTTCCCAGGCAAACCTTAAGGATTTCACTGACATCTTTAATTAAACCAGCAAATAGGTCGGTTTCTCTTGTATTCTGACCAACACACTGTCAACAAGGAGGGGAAAAAAACTGAAAAGGAGGATTTGTCCTGAAAAATAGCACCAGAAACATTTGTATAATCATGATCATGGACTGGAACAGGAATGTAATCAGGAATTATTAAACATTATCAACTACTTCCTGGCAACATATTGCTTGGATAACACTCCTGCAACTACAGGAGAGTTAGGTATGAAATAATTAAACTCCAAAATTGGAAATAGAACAAAAAAAGCAAAGTCGAAATGCATGAAGCTGTGCAGAAGAAAAGTACGTTTATGTCTGTGAATTTATAAGGATGGATTTAATTCCAAAAGGGAGAATTGTGCAGTTGTTATTAGATCAGTAATAAGCACAGATGGCTGCAAAGGAACCATTCCCCAACCCATCCTGCCATCTCTACCCTGCAGCACTCGTGGAGGAGAAGGAAATACAAGAGTAGGGAGCAGCAGAACTGGGAATTTAATGCTTTTAAATTTCGAAGACTGAGTCTACATCCTCGTGTGTTACTCATTATCAGTAACATTCCTGGCAAATTCACCCAACACAGATTTTCAGACATGATTGTCTAAGCTCCTTTCAGAAGTTAGACCCGATGCCACCGGGCAGCTCGTCACAATCTTCTGTCAATATCAGCCGCTTACAGATTTTTTTTCTTTTCCTGCAGGAGGAAACTGATGTTCCCGGGGATGAAAAGGTTGCATGCAAGAGCAGGATCCAAAAATCCTGCTCTCAGCTCTGTGGAAGAAGGATTTATGATGCTCAACTAGCAAAGATAGCAATTAGCTGGAATACTCAAGAGCAGAGAGCTTGACAATCTGATGAGTTATTCTTTTGAACTGGGGCAGCAATTCATGCATAAATTTCCTTGTAAACAATTATTACAGAAATGCACTGTAAACACAATTAATCATCTCAAGGTGTTATCTCTAGGTATTTTCCCCACAGATTATGTGCCACTTGCTCAATAAATCAAATTTTAACATAAAGACATCAATAGCTGGTATTATTAATATTCCCATTCAGCCAAACATGGTTGGGTAGAAGCTAACAAGCTTTGATTACATTTTGAAAACACAGAAAGTATTACAGAAAATGGGGAAAAGATGTGAATTGTGAAACTTTGAATGAAAATAGGATTAAAGAGGAGACATATGAATCAGAACATTGGCTCAGATAAAATACGAGTACTTTGCAATTTAAAATGCATTTTCACTGCTATGAATTGGAAATAGTACAGTACATCTTGTTAATAGGAATATTAAGTGTTACATCATCTCAGATAGGTTCTTCTTAGGAAACAGTATTTACGAGAGCCTTACAATAATAGGCTGCCTAATGTTTCCATAAGATTTCTTCTTATGATATATCCCAAGCACATTTTCATCCATTGTTGATAATTATCAGCTGGGGATTGGAGTAGCCAGCAAAGGGAACAAACACATCTTGCTCCATTTCATCTCCCACAGCCCACAGAGCATTAAACAACCTCCACTTCAGATTTATTTGAAACCCACCCTTTCAGAAGCCAAGCTCCCTTCAGTGATCATCCTATGGACTTTGGCAGGAGTTGAGAAGAAAGAGTGGTTCAGAAGAGTGGGGCAGCCAGGGCTGGGGGAGAGTCTGATGGGGTGGTGGGGAAAGGAAAGAGGGAGTTGTTGGAGCAAGGAAGAGGGAAGGAGGAACACAAGAGGAGGAGGATGCTGGAGAGGACCAAGAAGTATCTCTCCAGCCTGTCAGCTTTGAATAGTTTGCAGCATGGGGAGGATATAAGAGATGCAGAAATATAAGAGGCACAGAAAATAGACACCGGAGGGGCTCACAAAAGTGCCCACAGGAATTTGCAACCAGGAAAGGGGGCAGGAGCAGCGCAGAGGAGTTACCAAAGGGTTTTGAAAGAGAGAGGGAAGAGAAAGCATCAACATCTGCAGTTCCTTCTCAGTTATTCCTACTTATCTTCCAGTCAACATAATTATTCCTGTTTACAAAAGAATAACGTATTTGCTTAGGCTTCTGCTGCTCTGCCCAGCGGCTCGTGCAGCTGGTGACACAAACACATCAGCCCAGTCAAACAGGTGACACTGGGAGAAGGGCACTTGTGCTCCGTGGTGTCCATGGATGGGAATGAGTTCTGAACTCTCCCCTGGGGAAGGCCGCAGGTGATACCTGAGAGCAGAGCCTCTGGGAGAGGAGACCAGAGATCATGGCCTTGACCTTGTCTTCACATGTGAAACCACAGACACTGAGGGAAGAGGGAAAGCAGAATTTGCATCTTCTCAGGCTCCTCTGCTGATGATCCTTCGTTGTTCCCTAGTTATCTGTGGTTCTGCAATGATCAGATCCACCAAAAGTGGGGAATCAGGACAGTAGGGACCTGGGGGAGCAATTCTCTTTTTACACTTCTCTGTAATTAATCCAATGTAATCTTTCCTCAGATCTCCCTACATTTGGAATCAAGACCACAGGAGATGGATACAGAAGTTTCAAAGCCTTTTCATACCAGTCTGCTTTATTTCTTTGAGTTCATTCATCTAATTTGGCAGCATCCTGCCTGTCTGGGGTGACGATCTTCAAGATTTTAAGAAGTTTGGTCACATCTTCTCTTCAAGAAGCTGCCTGTTTTATGATCATGATGCAAGGTATTCATTTTCTATTCACTTCCTGAGCAGGATGATGGAAAGTGGCCAACAGACAAATCACACTAAAATATTGACCTAATAGTCCCCGAGATTTTTAAACTGACACTATTCAACGAGGGTAGGAATAATGAATGTATTGCATGTAGAGAGATTTATTGATTTATATGGACAGCAAAATAGCACTGCTCGATAATTATTTCAAAGATCAGGAAGTCACCTTGGTATATTATTTCTGGGTTGTTGCCAATTTTTGTTACTGTCCACTTCTGGTGTCCTGTACAGCCCTGAAGATAATTTGGTGTCTGCAAAGCTCTGGCTTGCAAATGCAAGTGAAAATCAATTAAAAGCAGGAGCACATCTGTGCGTGTGCAGAAAAGGGCCATGTTTGGAGACATTTGTCCCTTTATGTGAGGGATGGTCCTTACACAGCAAACTTTATCTCACCCAGCACTGGAGAGTGGAAGGGAGGCAGCTGAGAGCCCATAAAACACAAACAAAGGGGAGCAAAATCTACTTGATGAGCCACCTCAATTCACCTTAATAAGTTCTCATTGTGGCACTCTCTGGCATGGCTGATGTGCTGCACACCATCAGCACCGAGTGGCTCAGATGAGTTTTCTGCTTATCAATGGCTTCTTTTTCTTTCCGTGTCTGGCAAATTTCTAATAGTGGCTGATTTCCTGTATGCAGATCCCATTTATGGTTTGTAGCACTGTATTATGATGAATTTACACTATCAATGAACATTGCTGAAGGGCCTCATTAACTTGTGCAGGCGGTGAATTTGTATTTTTCAAAATGCCACTCTTTCTCTAAAGAAATCTCGCTGACAGTGGCAGTCAAGTACTTGACTGGTTAATAAGGCAGCTCAAAGGAAACAGCTTCACTTCACTATGAGTTTTTGTCCTTGTTTAATTTCTCCTCCTTTCTCGACAGGTTTGGAGGATGTGTGAAGATAATATATTTCAGTTTTTAATCTCGCAGTCCTGCTGACTACGATGATATAAACAAAAGCAGAAACACAGAAAATTATAGAGATACACTTAAAACCGAACCGGTAATAAAAAACCTGGGGTTCTGGCTGAGATTTCACTCAGGCACTTCTCTACTTGGCATAATTAGGAAGTTTCTTCAAATCCTGCTAAATCCCAGCTCCATTTTTCTATGCCTGCAAAGTGAACAAGATAATCATGCCCATAATGCGGGGCCTAAAAACCTGAAGGCATCAGCACCCAGCCCTCCAGACAGACTGCAACCTGCAAACAGTTCAAAAGCAAGCTTGTCAGACTGGCTGCGACATATGGAGCTCCAACGAGAGTATTTCCAGATATAGGAAATACCAAGCATTCTGTAAACAGAGTCGTTGGGAGTAGTTTTTTTGCAGGGATATTTTTACGACTGGTAAGTTGCAAGAATCTGTTCACAATATCTGTGCTCTCGGTTACCACCTGTGTTTTTCTCAGCAGAACGTGGGTAACATGCAGGCTTTATGATAACAATTTTTTTTTTTTTTAATCCGGCACTATGTCTTCCAGTACAGCCTCAAAGCTTTGTGGAACCTTCACGGAGTACGTGGAAATCTTGTTCTTTGAATATGACAATATTTAGCTCTCAGAGATCTTTAAATGTAGCTAAACGTTCATGAAGGCCAATGCAGGAGGGGGTCTCTGGGGCCGGGGTTTTAGGAGGAATTTTGGGCACTAAGGTTGGCAGAGTTTGGCCAGGGCAGCCTGGGGGGAAAAGTTTTTACAATGAGGGTGGTAAAACACTGGCACAGATTGTGTGTAGGGGTGGTGGATGCTCCATCCTTGAGAACATCCAAGGTTGGGTTTGATGCAGCTCAGAGCAACTTGATCTGGTTGGACACGTCCCTGCTCACGGCAGGGAGTTGGACCAGATGACCTTTAAAGCTCCCTTTAAAGGTCCCTTCAAACTCAAACTATTTGATTCTACGATCTCTCCTGCAGGATCCCAGTGGCTCAAGAACCACTCCTGCATCATCCTGTTCATCTGACTCACTGTGGTCTCTGCTGTAGGAGGGTGGAAATGGGATATCCCAAATATTTTAGGTATGGCTAGAAGGGCTGGGCCAGGTCAAAAAGACGTGCAGGAACCAGGGTTGACCCTGCAGAAGAGACGTGCTCAGTGTTGCCTGTGCCATATGGGCAGCAGCAACCACAAACTGTGAGGTCAAGCCTGGGAAACGGCAGCAACAGGCGAGACAAAAACGCGTTTTCATTCAGTCTTAGGATCCAAATCTTAACACAGAGTGACTATTTTCACTCTTTCTTTTAAACATACATGAACACATATATAACAAATATGTCTCTCTCTATACACACATTCCCATATAGATGGAGGTGAAATAAATCTGTAAAACATGAGAAATGACATCCACAAAGGTACATTTTTAGTAACATAGAAGAGAAGTGATTGACAGAACAAAGCATATGGAAACGAAGAAGAATCTAACCCACATTTAGATCTAAGAAAAAAATATTTGCCTGAAGGGAAAATATTAATTAGTTTGTCTACATGCAAGATAAAAGTCTGGAAGACATATCCATCAAAAGGCAGCAGAATAAACAGCAAAATGGAAATTATTTGTAAATTGACAGTAAACTTGGCAAACATTGAGGGGGTAAACAAGTTATTTGGCATGCAAAGCACTCAGAAATCACAGCCTCTGTCAGGAGGCATCTGTGCATATATTCACTTATTTGACAGAAATTAACATTTTGCAGAAATCTTTGTTGCATGCTAAAGATTTCTTCACCCTCCTTAATTATTTTAATTGCTGCTTCAAAAATGTTCCATATAAACATGAAAAAAGACATTAAAATCCACCAAGTCCAGTCCCACATTATCAATAACACACAGTCCCTCTGTACAGGAGTTTAACACAAAACCCATAGAGACAGAAAATATTGACAGAAAAGAGCCACATTTGTTTTTTCTCAATTGAAATTTAAGAATCACATGAAGACTTTCTCGGTGTCCTTTCAGCATTGTGAAAGGCTTCAAAACCAAAACATTGTCTCACAAACAAATGAACTCAACTGCTGAGAGGCCCAGGGTTATGGAGATCCTGGTTTTCCCATTATTTGGAGGAAAATGCACCTTTGTGCACCCATAATTCAGGTGGAAATTGGAAGTGACCGTGCCATAACAAACTCTAATGGTGGTCACTTTTGTTCAAGAATAATCCAAATTAATCTACACTTCAGATATTCCCTTTCTCCCCTGCATGGTGGGTGATGCTGAAGTCATCAGCAGCCCAACCAACAACTGGATTGTGGCTGTTTGGGGAAAAGATGGATGGAAAAGATGGAAAATCTGAAGGTGTCAGGCTCAGAGGAGTCCTGGCACTACCCCTGAGGTCAACAGAGCCACAGGAGACCAATAGTTGCACCAAGAAAGCATCAAAATAAGGACAATATCTTTGAATTTGGGTTGTCCTACAGGAATGGGGACTTGAGCCAAGTTCCATCAGCCTCCTGCAGTAAAACCAGGCTCTGCTGTGGATGCACAGACTTTGCCACAGGTGTTTTGGTGGCAGGACAAGGAATTTTAGCTTGTTTTGTACTGAAAAAAGAGCTGATTGCCCAAATTACACCAGATTTCCTCAGTATGGCAGTGGTACTACACTGCTAATTATAGCCATGGATTTATGCAAGAAGCTACATTATAAATTCAATGTAAAAATAGGTTTTTCAAATAGAATCTGAATAATGTTTTCTGCAAAATGTAGACCCACATATTGCACTTGACCATCCCCAAGTGTACATTCACATAGCTCCAGCAGCAGTTTGATATCAGGTGAAGATAAAACACACAATAATTCTCTTTATCACGCTGAAGCCAAAGCAGAATCCACCAACAGTTTGCAAAGCTGAACAGGTCCAAAGAAAAATCACAACTTGATAACAAGAGCTGGCCCTTGATGCACTGGCTCCTTCTCCCAGTGTGGCTGATTTTTTGCCACGCCAGCCCAGTTTGATTAAAACAGCAAAATCAGGAAGAGTTCATTCAAACACATCCAAGCACTGAAGGAAATCTCATGTGAGCCCAGATAAAAACCCAACAACAAAAAAAGAGAAAGTGCCCAACTTTGCCAAATCTGAAACTGTTTGTTCCTTTTCATTAAAATGAAAAGAAAGTCAAATATTCCACTTCCTCCAGGAATCCATTTCCAGGTCAGTCTCCAAAGCCAAAATGTCTTGTTTCCTGTATTATTTTTACATTGTATTGTAACTTCAGAGCAATTTGAGCAGTTGTCAGGCTGGATGCTGGTGATTCCAGGCACTCACAGCTACGCCAGGGCTGCGGTTGCTGCAACTGGAACAACAGCAAACCCTTGGAAAGCTCTCAAAAATGCCTGTGCAACTTTTGATATCTATTTGTGATATTTGGAAACACAAAATTTGTGGGAAGAAGCCCAGAAATACAACACAACAGACTGAAATCAATGGGAAATAAATAATAAGCCAAAAATTATTTGTATTTCCATGACAACTCTGTAAATATTGAGTTGTGACAAGTTTCCACAGAGGCTCTGGGTTTTGAACAGAAAGTTTCTGGAGGTTTGGTGACTTTAACAGGCAGGAATTTATAATGGCACTTTGGGAAGGAGTTTAGCAGGCTTTGGGGGGCAGCTCCACACAGGGCTCTGAACATGCAGGCAGCTGTAGGACACCCCTTCCTGCTCCTGGGAAGTGCAGCAACAGCAAACACTCGCCCCAGATATTCTTTGCCCCCAAAAAAGTCCAGTGTTAATCCATAGAATCACAAAGGTTGGGAAAGCCCTTTAGGATCATGGAGTGCAGCCACTGACCAGCGCTGCCAGATCCGCCACTAACCCATGTCCCTAAACACCACATCACCATGGGTTTTGAACACCTCCAGGCATGGGGTCTCCACCACTGCCCTGGGCAGCTGTGCCAGGGTTTAACAAACCTTTCAGTGAAAAAATTTTCCCTCATATCCCACCTAAACCTCCCCTGGCCCAGCCTGAGGCCGTTCCCTCTCATCCTGTCCCTGTTCCCGGGGAGCAGAGCCCGACCCCCCCGGCTGCCCCCTCCTGCCAGGGACTTGTGCAGAGCCACAGGGTCCCCCTGAGCCTCCTTTGCTCCAGGCTGAGCCCCTTTCCCAGCTCCCTCAGCCCCTCCTGGAGTTCCAGCCCCTGCCCCAGCAATGCTGACTTTCTCTGGACATGCTCCAGCAAAATTATCCTTTCTGTCCAAGAAGATCCTTTCTCCAGTGCCAGACCATAAGCCATTGCTGCTTTCATAGCAAAACATCACAATTTTCTCACCTTCAGAGGCTTGAATTGTAGATCAGAGATATGTCCAGCGAGCTCATGGGAAATCCAACCTTATATCCCTGCTGGGAGAGGAGCAAAACAGGAGCAATTCTCTATTTGGTTTTTCTGAAACAAAACAACATTTAAGTTTTTTAAATAGCTGAAAACAACAGTAGGCAAGGCAAGCTCAGTCCTACAGGCACAATGGCCATCACTCATAGCTCCCAAAACTGAGAATATCCCTCACTTGTTCCAAGTTTCCAGCAGCAGGAAAACTGCCCACCTGAAGGAACACCCATCCTTACTCTGGCAGGTCCAGGTTTCCTTCTAACCATTCACAATTATATTACGTGCAATAAACAACCATTTCAGCTTTCCAGGGATGGATTAGGACCTTCTGCCCTCACCTGGGACTGGTTGTCTTTCACTCTTGCTACTGAGGTTCCACAACACCACCACAAAACAAAGCCCAGGGATGTCACCAGGCTTAGGAATTGTTTAGGATCCTTTTTACTATTGAGTTTTATTGTATAATGAAAGTTCAGCATGATTTTGCTGGATTTAGACGATAAAGGTCCTTAACTGTTCTCCAGATTTTCCTTTTGTTGCAGGAAAGAAATTGGAATAATTAATTAATTAATTAGATAGCCATAAGAATGTATTTTACCCTACAAATTTTGCCCTAGCTGTTACCTTGGCTCTCTGCTTCTCCCTGGGGCTGCTGCTTCTCTCCCAGCACTGCGTGGCTGTAACTCCACGTACCCAATTCCAACCATTGCAGAGGAAAGGAGGAACTTTTATTATCTCATGCAGCACCAGCAGTTACCACCTTTTTGAAAAATTCTGAGCTGACAGCTCTTTGCCCAAGATGTTTAACTCTAGGAAGTGTAAAACACCACTGGTAATCCATGCTCCTGCATAAGTTGAAAGTCTAGGCATAAAATAATTAAATCTGCTCTTTCCAAACCTTTATTTAATATAAGTTAATGTGGTGATCTCCTTTCTGTGATGGTCTAAGGGCAGAGAGGTGAGGTTTGCAGGGAGTGTTATGACTCGTATAAGCTCGAGCAGCCAGGCTGGAAGGAGAGGGACAAGCTCCCAGGCACACAAGGACACACATGCTCTAAATAATTTATAAGTCTGTTGACAACTCCAAGTCATGCCATGTATTATTTTGATACCTTACTCTTCAAATGTATAATGCCTCTCTGTCAACTCTCAAGTTCTCCTGTGCCCCAAAGCTTGTTCATTTTTTCCATCTCTAGCAGCCAGTCTAAGAAAAGATCTTCCCTCACCCTGCAGATTTGGCCTCTTGAGAACAATGTGAGGTTCCAAATGTCACCTGCCCCTGGTCACGTTTAGATCTTGGCTGCTTTACAAGGCCAGCCCAAGTTGTAAAGAATATCCACTGCTAAGGGGCTGCTGTAACTGCTCTGTGCATAAAATAGATGCATAAAATACAGGAATACTATCAAATATATAATGGCTTATAACAGATTATGGTTTTCCTTTCCTTAGCAAAAGTATCTTCAATTCATAAGGGAAATATTTCTATTAGTGTTTATCCTTTAAACACGGCAAAGGAAAATATTTGGAGAGAAAAATCTCTTGAAGACGCCACAGTTCCTTTGTATCTTTAGTTTTCAGCCCGTCACTCACATTGTTTCTCCTCAGTCAGCTCAACGGACTAATTCTATTTAATCCTTTTCTTTTTATATGTAAAATGATACAGTTTAATGCTCCACAGTTTAATATCTGTGAAGTTTTATCTTTATTTGTTTGGGAAATTTGAGTCAGATACTCACCTACTGTAATTTCCCAAGAACAAACAAATGAAAAAGGGCAGTCCATTTTCATGCAAATCCAGCCAGCTGTTTAGCTCGGCCTGCCCTTGCCTTCTGATGTGAGGATCTGCATAAAAACCAAAGTGGAGATATGATAAAATATAAAAGGCTGACAATAACATGCAAATCGAAATCAGTCATTGGAAAACTGTGGACTCATTGTCATCAAAAGAATTAGGTGGCAGAACAAAACAAAAGAGCCCGGCTGATAAAAGTAACTATGGCACGATGGCTTTAAAATCTACAGATTTCTTATACCACAAAGAAAATTGAAATTAAACACCTCTCTAGACTGCCTGCTTTTAATCTTTTCCTTCTGAGCTGCTTCCTGACATATTCTCTGTTAACTTTTTATCAAAGGTCATTTATAATCATATTTCAGAGATAAAATAAAAATAAAATTGCATTTATTTACAAAGTTTTAATCAACTGCCCAGCAAAAAAAAAAAAGCAACAAACCTCAACTAAAACAAGCATCTAAACTCTAAGAATTGTAGTCCAGACACACTAAAATATTTACAGAAAATATTAGTCACCCCTTATGTTTCAAATCTAGAATTTTTTGGCATAATTTTGCTGTCATTCAGACTTAGAGTTAAATCTGATGATGAGTTCTGGGTGTTTCTGAGGCCACACAAAACAACAGCAAATCCCTGAATTCTGAGATCCCACGAGGCAAAGATGGTGCCAGAGGATCTCCTGCAAGGATTAGTTTTTATATGTGAGAATATCCCTGTGTTTAGGAAGCTGAGAGAGTATTTCTGTGATCTTTTAGAAGAATTTTCTGAAAATCTTCAACATAGTATTCAACTTGGTTTAAAGTTTTCTTACTAAAAACTTCCTCATAGAAAAACATGGCCTTCCAACACAACATATTTTTCATTCCACAGGAAGAAAAACAGTTCCCCAAAAATTCCAAAATATTTTCATAACTAGGCCACCCTAAGCGCAGAAAATTAAAAACTTCACTCCGAAGCTGAACAGGAAATAAATTTAGGTTTTGTATTTCTTTGTATGGATATTTCATTTATATTGATGGGGTTGGGGTTTTCTTTTAGAGACAACATCAAGAATTTGGTTGTAAAAAGAGAACTAAAAATAAGAAATTTTTAAAAGTGTTCAAAGGCAGTTTTTTGATTCATGTGGACACATCCTTAGCTTAAAATCTGGGCTAAAAATTGCTAATTCCACATACTGAAGTGCTCCATGGCTGGGAAATGCTGGAACTAAAGGTCCCTCTGCAACTCTAATTTGGCCCTTGCCTGTCTTCACCACAATGTGATCGTTAATTACGTGTTCACACACAGCTTTTGTACCTTTTTTTCCAGAGAAACCCAGGCTCATAAGTACCCAGGAATGACTGTGCATGGAAATAACTCAGGATTTTTCTCTCGCTGCCATCTGTAGTTGGTGGATACACAGTAAATCATGGAATTGTAGAATGGGTTGGGTTGGAAGAGACCTTAAAGCCCTTCCAGTTCCACCCCCTGCCATGGGCAGGGACACCTTCCACTATCCCAGGTTGCTCCAAGCCCCGTCCAGCCTGGTCTTGGACACTTCCAGGGACCAGGGACCTCACAGTCAAGATTTCCTTTCTTGAATGAATGAGGTGAATGAAGCCAGAAAGATAAAAACTAATTTATTGGTGCTTTGGAAGTATCTTTTATCTCAGTGCCTGATTATGAACTTGTAAAATGGAGCGAACCCTCTCTGTAAGGAGGAGATTCCTCTCTACTCATACACAAACAATTAGCAAAGATTAATTCATCGTTAAAAGCCCTGGTGAGAGGGTCAGAGGAAAATCCATGAGGAAAAGTCCAAAGTTTGGGAAACAACAGATGATGAGCATGAGAAAACCACACTTGCTGAAAGAGGAGGAGAGACCATTCCATAGGATTATGGAATCAGAAAGGTTGGAAAAGACCTGTGAGATCATCAAGTCCAACCATCAACTCAGCAGCACCACCAGGTTCACTGCTAACCCATGTCCTCAAGGGCCACATCCATAGTTTTTGAACACTTCCATGGAATGGTGACTCCACCTCTTCCCTGGTTCCCTGTTCTAATGCTTTACAACAAAGAAATTTTTCCTAACATCCAATCTAAACTTCTCCTGGTGACATTTGAAGCCGTTTCCTCTCATCCTGTCAATTGTCAGCTGGGAGCAGAGCCCGGCCCTCCTCTGGTTCCACCCTCCTGTCAGGAGTTACAGATCAGTAAGTTCTCCCCTGAACCTCCTTTCCTCCTGGCTGAACAACCCCACAGCACATTTTAGTGCACAGCACAGAACAAAAGTCATGTAAATATATAAAAATATATATGTGCGTGTAATAGCATTTTCTGACTTTTCAGTCCTTAACTTGCCAACCTTTGCATTCCATTGCTCTCTTTCAAATGCAATTCCCCAAACAACAAACAAGCCAAGCTTGAAAAGTGTTCAGCCTGCAGGACCAGACGACCTTCCTTCACTTCATCAGCAAAACTGGGACCTCTAGACTTGTTCTGCCACCTCCTGTGCCCGAGCTCCCCACGTGCTCTGTGACAGCAAACAGCTTCTTGTCCGTCCCCCATTGCTCCAGACATGGAAAACACACAATTTGCTGGCGTTTGCACAAGCACTCAGCACCGAGAAAATAATGCTCAGTTGGGTGGGGTTTATGCTGTTCCTGAATCAGCAGGAGGTGACCCCAGAGCAGAGGGAGAAGTGTTCTTTCCTCGGCTCCTCCGGTGTGGCTGCACCAGGGATGCTCCGTATGGGCGTCGCATCCGCACTCGGAACTGCGAGGAGACGGATCAGCCTCGGTGCAGATGGACTCAGCAAGTGCAAACAGATTTTTAACATGCCTATAAACTGGGGCACAGGAGGGGTTTTTGACAAGAACAAAAAAAAAAAAGCGTCAAGTAATGAAGTACCTGCTCCAAGCCTGGAGGAACTGGAGCTGCTTGGGAAAATTATTATAATTTTGAAGACTGTGAAAGAACATGCATTCCCACAATCTCTTAAAAAAAAGAAAAGGGGGAAAATCTTGCTCGTTTTAGCAGAAGATTCTAAAAAACTGTTTAACTCACAGCTGGCACAGAAAATATCACCTCCAACATTTGAAGTCTGCCAAAACTCCAGGCGGATTCCAGCAGGGAGTTAAACGTGGAGTTCCCGGCAGCTGACCCAGCACAGAGCCTGTCACTGCTGCACAGGAGATGCTTCGGGGGCAGGGAGATAAGAGGGACTGGGAATTTATGAAGGTGAATTGTTCCCAGCCCTGGTGTGATATCTCTGGCCAACTAATTCTGATTAGGACCGTGAACGCCTTGATCCTCATCCCTCAGGGAGGAAAATCCCCCTGCTGAGGGTTATCCCAGAAGGTGATGGAGAAGGGCGATTACGGGGCCCATGGAAGTGAAGCCCTCAGGCAGGGTGGAAATCAGCTCAGAGGACAAGGAAGGCACTCTAAGGTTTCCCTGGAGCCTTCTCTTCTCCAGGTGAACACCCCCAGCTCTCCCAGCCTGGCTCTGGAGGGGCTTCAGCCCTTGGAGAATCTCTGTGGCCTCCTCTGGACTCTCTCCAGCAGCTCCAGGTCCTTCTGCTGTTGGCTCCAGGGCTGGAAGCAGCTCTGCAGGTGGGGTCTCACCTAAGCAGGGCCAGGGAAGCAGAATCCCCCTTTGCTGCTGTCCATGCTGAGGAGGAACCCAGGACAGAGGGGTTTTCTGGGATCCGGTGCCCATGGCTGGGACTTGTCGAGCTTTACATCCACCAACACCCCCAAGTCCTTCTCCTCAGGGCTGCTCTCCATCCATTCCCCATCCAACCTGGATTTGTGCTTGCGACTGCCCTGACCCAGGGCAGCACCTTGCACTGGGTGAGTTCCACGAGGTTTGCATGGCTTTGGAGATGCCAGTCATGGTAGAGGGAAGGATGTCCTCCCTTCCTGAGGATCCTAGAGAATCGTCTCAGACCTGAGCAACCCCCATCTCCTCTTCTCTGACTGGTTTATCTTTGTCAGGTTTGTGGAATATTCCCTGTTCTTTCAGCCAGCCTTTAATTTTGCTGCAGTAAAAACAAACATCACTTTAATTGAGCACAATTACCATTGAAATCTGTTGCCTAAACCAGGATTTCAGAAATCATGACTCAAGCTTCAGGAAATAATGAAATTCGCTTCAAACTCAGAGATTTTAACAAAAATAAGTGATAAAGTAATTTTTTTTTTTTTACTCTTGGTTTATAAAACACAAGGTAGTTTGAAACCAGTGGACTAGCAACTCACTTTTCCTTTTTTTCTAATGGAAAACAGGAATTCCCAGTCCACTGCTGCAGCTCAGCAAAGAGAGTTTTAAACTATCAGTGGGTGTGGGTGGTTGTAATGTCCCCAAATCTGAACCCCGAACTTGGTGCAAACCAGTTCTCATGTCCTTGTGCACTTACCCAAACCAAGCCAGGTGCCCAAACCCTCTCCCGTGATCCCCAATACCTCTGGTGACACACAGAGGGTCATCGGTGTCACAGGAGCATCGCGAGGACTCGAGCAGACCAAAACATTTCAAAAGCAGCACGAGATGACACAAATGCTCAGCCCTGAAAATAAGTCATTTAGCAATAAGTACATTTTTCTTGTAGTTGAAGCACAACATGAAAGTTTTGTGTCAGTTTTTATCCTCCAGATGTGTTCCTAATGTTGTCATCAATAGCAGCATTTAGTATTATACCATTTTAATAGAAAAAAAAATTCGACTCCCATTTTGAACTTTTTAATCTTTCCCTGTGTGCCAGAAAGTAGAATAACTAAAGCTTATCTATTTATGCCTGTGCCTAAATCTTCAATGCATATATAAATTTAAATCTCATTACACTATAACACACTGCTTTAAAAATACGGATACATTTTAAGAGTCTGCTACACATTTTTATCAAACAGAGGGACTTAATTTTTATTTTTCTTCCACATAAAGCCAGAGAAATCCTGCATGTTAATACTTCAAGAAAATAAACTTGTGTAAAGATTTGCCTATCCAAAGTACAGTATAATTTAAATTTAAATCCCTCAGAAACCCAAAGCACTGTGTTTATAATATGAGAACAGCGGGCAGTCATGCCCTTGACTGGAGGGCATGTCAGCCAGTCCTCTCCTTCCCTGCAAAACCATCAGGCTGGCAGTAGTGACAGATGAACAGCTTACCATTAATTTCTCCTCTTTCATGCCTTCAATCCAAATGGTGCATATTCTCCACAGGGAGGCATCAAGGTCTTTGCCTTTATTTCTCTTGCATACTCGCACTGACTTATAAATCAAGTGCAGATAAGAAGAGAGGGCAAATATCAATCTTTTTTTTTTTTTCCTGGCCAGTGCCCACTGGCACAAAACTGAGCTTTGACTGAAAGGTTCTTCAAATCTTTCTGTGATTCACAGGCAAGGGAGTGCTCGGTGAGGACAAAACAACAAAGGAAATTTGAGAGAGAGGATTTGTATATCTTGGCTTATAAATTAGAAGGCTCCTCTCCATGATGTTTAAATATGGGTTCCCCCCACAAAAAAAGAATCTGAGTTGTTATTACTTTATGGAAAAAAATCTTTGTGGAATATAAAGCAGGCAGTCGCTGGAGCAGCTCTAATCAGCATGTGGTGTTTTCCCCAAACAGGCTGACTTTTGGGGGGGCATCTCTTTGCCACTGAAGCAATTCAATCCTTCAAAATAGAGTGTCTTTTGCTGTTACTTTGCAGCATTAATGATTAGGTTTTGTCTCTCTGAAAAAAAAAAAAGTAAGAAATCTTATTTAAATTTAAAATACAAAGAGCCAGATCTACATCCTGTGCAAACCAGTGGAGCTCCACGGTCTCTTGTGCAGCTCTGCTGATTGACAGGCAGTGGAAAACTGTCCCCCAATGTTTTTTAAGTTCAGTTGTTCATTAACTATATTTTCTTTGAAGCTGCTGCTGCATCTTTCAAAGTTCAAAGAAAAAAAATATTTTTATATATGTTTAAAACCAGGTTTCACAAACCATCTTAGTTTGCTGTGATTTGGGGGGTTTATTATAAACTTAGATGCTCATTCTGGAACCAACCTGCCAATGCAATGGGGACGTGGGTCTTCCTCTGGCTCTCTTATTTTCTTTTGGTGCATTCCTGGTAGAGTTTGCTATTCAGTTGCAATAAATTGATCTTGCATTTAAAACATATATTAAATCATTGGTGTGAGTGATGCAACATTATTACATGTCAGGAAAAAAATCTATATTATGATAGTTGTTGACAAATGATAATATTATTTTCCAGCTAAGCATGAGGTGTTAATGCTGCTAAATGGCTGAAAATGTTGACGTTAAAGGCTGCCTGCTGGCCATTTCCAGGTGACATATCTGGGGATTTGGGGCTATTTCATTTTCCAGCCTTTTTTAAGGCTTCAGGCCCCATCCATAAATTACAGCTGATGACAAAAGTGGAAGCTAACAGTGGCAAAATTAGGCCCACAGGCAAAATAATTATATATACAGCCTTTAGCAGTGAGGGAGAAAGCCATCAATCAGCCCCCAATTATTCACTAGTTAATCAGCTCTGCCCTTCCTTTATTGAAGGGTTACAGTGTAATTAAGTTGGCAGCATCCTTTTAATTCATCAAACATACAACACATGGCGGTGTTTGCTGCAATCAGGGGACAGCACCTTTGTGTGCCTGACCTCGCAGTGCTGTAGGAGAGGGGGAAAACTTCAGAGGGAAGAGAGACTATTTGTGGGAGAGCAGAGCAGCCCCGGCACTGCAGGCTGGGCAGGGCTGTAGCAGCACGTGAGGAACACGTGCCTGCGCCCAGGAGTAAACCCAGGGGGTGCGACCACTGCAGAAAACTTGTGGGTTGTTCACTCATCACCCAGGGCAGGCGGTGCTAGACCATGGCTCTTACGGATATAACACCCTCGTTCCTCTTCCTGGCAATCCTGCTCTGATAATGAGAGCCAAGCATCCCTCTGGGATCCCCAGATTGATGGTGAACTGACCACCTGAGAGAGGTTGGCCCCTTCCAGGCCAGCAGAGCAAACAGCCAATGGATTCCTTACCCTATGAAATATTTTTGTGGCAACTATGTTTCAGGGAACAACAAAAGCAGTTATTTGAAGGCAGCATGGAGTTTGTATCCTCTCTCAGATTAGTGACACTGGATTTTTGTATTATACAGCAGATTGGTATTTTCAGTGGCTTTTTGCCAGTAAGGAAATATTTGGACATTGATTTTTATCTCACCAGTAATGGAAATGGCTCAAGATCCTGCCCTTTTCTATCTGTACTAAATTTTAACCTGTGCATGCCCTCAGTGGCTCTAACTTCTGCCTTTGTATGTAAACCCTAGTAATGTCATTTATTGTGCGTGTCATTTTCTTCCTATATTTACCCGACCATAAATCTGTTTTCCTGCCACATATACTTCCTGCTCACGGCATCCGTGGAGAGGTTGAATGTCCTAAGCGTCCTTCCTACCTTGCAGAATAGACACAGAATGATTTATTCATAAACAAGCTCTGTGTTTCTAACCTGCTTGTAATAATGAAGTTTTATACAATCATTGGCTCTACTGATGATTCAGGCAAATAAACTCAAACCCCTCAACATCTGCACGTGCTGGGAGTCTCAATGTTCAGAAGTTTTGGCTTTTGGACAAAAATCTTCCTTGTTCTCACATGAAAAGTAAAAGACCATCGTCCTTCTGACACTTTTGAATGGTTGTTTTACCTCATTCAATTGGATAGAGGACGTTGAGATTTTCTCACTCTTTAACAAAGTAGCTTTCCTGAAGACAGGAATTAAAATGGTATTTCATTCTGGTTTTGTGGGTTTGAGGTGTTTTTCTTTGGAGGAGAAACACACACACTGAGGAGTTATACATCTACCCACAATTCTCCAAGATACCAAGAGCAAAGTCTTGGCCAGATCTGGCCAACAACCTCCAGCAGCTCCAGTAGTGGTCCCACCTGGACCTTGCCCTATCCATTTGCCCATTATCTGGAGTCTCACCAAGGACTCACCAGGAATGTTTGACATCATCTGTGCTACTCTTGTTTTCAGCACTTTTGCCCCACCAGACACCCCAGAGTCCAGCAACTTCACAGTGTTCCATGTTCTCTGGAACTGGGAGCTCAGACCAAGTGAGGAAGGACAGAAGGTGTAAACACTGGCCCTCCTGGCAAGGAACTGTTGTCATCTTGTTAGCAACACACTTTCCCCAACACCTCAGGGAATCGGATGTTCTGAAGTCACTTTGGCTTTTAAACCACTAAATATCCATTTGGACATCTGTCCTCGTCTAGGAATGAGGTTGGTTTGCCAGATCCCATGAGAGAGGGACCTCTTGCTGACAGCCATAAGCAGAGATTTCTGATGCCAGCCTCCAGTGCCACGGCCCCTTCTCCTCCCAGTACTGGACCCTCAACTGAACCACCCAACATCAACATCAGCTACCAAAGAACCTGCCCCAGCAAAGAAATTTGTGTTAAATAACAATTCTATTCTTGCTAAACCCACCAGTATCTGACTATTTATTTGTCTCCTGGTTGTACTCACACATCTCTTTACTCTTGGGGGATTTTTTTTCATGACAGAAGCTCGGGCTGCACAATTTAGATCCTGCATTATCTCAATGTCAATAAGTATCATCTTCTCCTAAAGAAAACACGTGCCATATTGCAAGTCAACCTCAGTCATAACTCAACACAATCATGTCATAATATAATTTTATACAATGAGATTGTATCTGTTGTTATTGAGGGTCATTGAATTCCGTCTGTCAGGGTGATGTTATTGAATAGGTTCAAGTAATAGTTTGTGCTGATTATCAGAAAATATGTTTAAAAACTGTCACTCTGTTTATATCTTTCAGGGTTGCATTTGAATTATGCAGATAAATGGGATCAAGAGGTGTAATGCAGCAAAGAACAGTTCTTGATAGGAGCTGCAGAATTAAGTTTATATCAAATTTACTGAGAAAAAAGGAGCTTCATACATGCTGGTTCTGTTTAAAATGTAAAAAACATAATATACAAAAAGCACATTTAGATTTCTTAGTGTTAAGCCTAAAGTGCATTCCCAGATGACAAACAACAACAAAAAAAAACGTTCAGTATCACTGTGAAAAGTTGCACATGAGCAAGAATAGTATTTTACAGATGTATTAATTTGATTTTTAAAAAATTATCCCAACGTATCATGTCAAGATGGTCAAGGAAAACACTTTGTGTGGACAAGATTCATATTAAAATCTGCCAGCTGCAATTTTAAGTTCTGCAATAAAAAAATTCCTAGCAGTAAGAATATAAACCACATCATATTTTTTTCCTAACTACCTAATTTTGCCATTTAAATATACAATTTAAAATTCATTGAATCTTGGTTAATTACATAAATTATCCACTTGAAAAAAAAAAAAGACAATCCAGTGTGTCTACTGGAGCTGAACACGACAGCCTTGGTTGCAATTGTATATTTTTGAAATTTGAATAATTTGAATAATGTTTTGTTCTCACATATTTTCCATTGCAAATATTTTAGTCATGTTCCTATGAATGTGTTCATTTTTTTCACGGACAATTTTTAAGTAAGAAGATAAAAAACACTAAGAAAACACAGATTATGTGGGGGTTTATTCTCTTGATGGTTTGGCTTATAGTGAGGTACAGCCAGAAGAAGCAGCAGCACTGCTACTGGGGTTTTAGTAAAGACCAAATTTAGGTTAAACTTACAATTTTTCTGTGGTTGGTATGAATAACATCCTCTTGCCCAGCAGAATTTGGAAGAGTCTTCTCTAACTGCTATTTTTTAGTAATATCTCCTCCTAAAAATAAAACAAAGTTATGTATTACATTGCTTAGAGAAATCAAAAATAAAATATGAAAGTTCAGTCATCTTCAGGTTTTATATAATCAAGAATAGATCTTGTTTAAGTTCTCTGTCTGGATATTCATATTTCCTTATGCAGAACATCAAAGGAATTCAACCACACTTACTCATAGTTCTCAAGATAACTTTGGAACTAAATACACTTTCTGTGGTCGACATACTGGGGGGTAGAGTGGAATTAGAGGACAAGATTCCTTGGAGCCAAACTCACATGACTCCTCTTTCCTCCTCACAAAAGCACATTTCATCCACCTATCAATAGCTTAGAGATTTTTTGGAATAGTTGTGAAAATAAAACCTTTGATCAATCTAGAAATTGAGTATTTGGAATAACCTCTGAGCAGGAACAAGCACCAAAATTTATGTTTTTGCATAGACAAGAAAAGCTACTTTAAACCTTATTTTCTAATCAACACAACTTGAAATAATTGAAGAAAAATCAACTTCCTTATATAGAAATGAGAAAGCGGGAAACCAGACTTAGATGTGGAAGGGGATTCTTTGCTTTGATTAGCACGACATGGAAGGTGATCCTCAAGACATGAAGGGGATTTTACACAGCAAAGTTTCCTACTTGTTGATCCCATTGAAAAAATATCCCCTTTCTGTGACCTGTATCAAAAATCAGACTCGAGGAAATGCATTTGTAAAAGGTTAAGAGCTATGAAAACTGTGTGGAGTGGGCACCTCAATTGCCCAAAGTTACACCACACCATCCCCACGTGGCACGAGCCACATCTGGAAATAACAGACAGCAGCAGAACAAGGAGAGGAGACGATGAAAGGAGGCAGAAAACTTTGCATTCTTACCACATAAACTCCAAGGGGAATATTAAGCTGCAAAACTACATTTTACATAAAATGTTTGCACGGCTCTTGAGTGAGGATTTTTCTTTGCATTCACCCTGCAAGAGCGTGGCTCAGCCTAATGCATTAGATTCATTTATTTTGTTGTGGAGCTAATGGGATGAAGATAAAGTGACTTCCAGGCAGAAAACCTTGTTAATCAAAACCAATTTGGGCCACTTGTACATGTTGTTCTGACTTCCTGAGTTGGAACATCCATTTTTTACCAGAAACACACATGCCTGCAATGAAAAAATGAGTGGAGTTTGTGTTTCATTTTTAGACAGCTACTTAGACTGTGTCAATGTTTTTATGTGAGATATCACCTATAGACAGGTTTTTCCTCCCTCAAACAAAGGCCCTTATGTTTGGGAAAGGCCTCATTCTATTTGAAAGGCTGTTTCCAAGACGTATTTATGAATGAATTCACTCCTTGATATGTTTTGCAGAAATTTGAGTAACTTGATGGCCTACTGGAAGCCAGATTCACATCCTGTAAAGAAGAAAATTGAGAAAAATCTCTTTAAAATGTGTTTAAAACAGAATATGGATATTTGTGATTCCTTAATGATTGGTAGCTTGATGGTTTTAATATGTTATTTGAAGAACAAGGTGCCCCCATGGTAGTAGGAGTAAGTGGCCAATAAACATTTTGACCTCTTGCCATATGTTCCACAAATTATTAAGATTGTGTACCAAAGTAAAAGGCACTGGAAGAGAGACAGTTAATATTAAAAGACAAAGCAACAATCACTAATGAAGCATTTGAATGTTTGTGAGTGAGAAGGAAATGTAAATTTACCAGGGACATTTATTAGCAGTAGACGCAGAAAGGTGTTGAAATCTTGCATTTGTGTAAAAAATGCTTGACAGTAGCTCCCAGCACTAAATCTCTCCCCCTTTCTACACACCAGGGCCTGGATTTGCCTTAATTTCTCTTCATCCTGTTTCTTGAGAAGTAGAGAGGCTATACTAAGGCAGACCAGTGTACAGCAACAACAAATTTAACTCCTTTAAGCCTCCCTGTGCCCATTTTCCTTTGTAAATTCAGACAAACCACTGGTAGATTGTCCAGGTTCAGCTAGACATGAGTGAAGCTCTTTAGACCCAGGGTTTAGGCCTCCATCTATTCATAGTTCCTCAATACCGGGTTAAAATCTCTGAGAAAAACTAAAAATCTGCTTGAAGAGGGAGTAAATTAAGTCAACAGAAAGTTTTGCACAGTTTCAGATGAATTATTAAATCACCTTCTGCAGTGCACAGCAAGAAACCCAAAACTGCCCTTGGGATTTCAAACTCCAGTGAACTTAGTCAGTGCTCTGCATCCCTAACAAGCCTTGCAGCTAGACCAAGGGGCTTCTTTGTGGACCTTTTTTTCCATGCACCATCTGGTAAACACATCCCTTTTTATCCCACTTACTTTTGTTTGCATGGTCCATGTATTTCGTTATCTGTATTTTCAGATGCTGTTAAACTCCCCTCAGTATTTCTGAAGAAAGTCTGAAACTGAGTAACTTGGTACTCCCGAGGCAACCTGCAATAACAACCAGCTCAAGACTGCAAAGGATACTTGGTCAGGAAAGGGATTTCGTTTCTAGTGGGCAATTGCAAACAACAAGGGAAATATTATTTTTTTAAATTAAGATAAATACCTTAATGGTGTACTATTAAAATAATGTGCCCAGTTTACACAGACCTGAAAAAAGAGGCTCCTATCGAATTTTCCCTCTTCAGGGATACATTCTCGTTACCAGCACAGGAGCATTAATCACACTGAGGCTGCCTGGTGGAGCCACACTGGAAGAACAGTCCCTTTGTCCCCATCTGTCCGAAACCTCTTTTCCTCACACCCACCAGCTTTCCTCTCCGCCACCCCCCAGCTCCTCCCCTACGGCCACTTCATTGTGGGCGTGTAAGGAATGGGATGCAACCCTTCCTTCTCTCCTGAACTGCAGAGATTTACTCTTACAACCTCTCCAAGCCTCTGTACACATCTGAAAAACACCATGAAAATGCTGCTCCTGGACCCACCTCTGCCAGCCCAACACGGTGCAAGAACTTCTCTAGAGCAAGGACTACAAGGCCAATAATCACACAATTATGGAATTGCTGAGGTTGGAAAAGACCTTTGAGATCATCTAGTCCAATCTGTGACCCGACACCACTTTGTCACCCAGACCATGGCACTGAGTGCCACATCCAGCCTTTTCTTAAACACCTCCAGGGCTGGGGACTCTACCACCTCCCTGGACAGCCCCTTCCAATGCCCAATCACCCTTCCTGTGAAGAATTTCTTCTTATTTTCCAACCTAAACCGCCTCTGGGACCAGGTTAGAAGAGATAGAGAAAAGATAAAGAGGCAGACCCAAGAATTGCATCTCTGCGAGGGGCTGCATGTTGACCTCAGGCACAGAGCAATGTAATGCCGGTGTCGTGGGTGATGTGACACCACCAGGAGCTGACCCAGGTTTGTGGGTCAACATCTTGACGCAAAACTGCTGTGGTACAGCCTGTCACACACTTGTACAGCTCTCATTTAGCAGGTGGGATAGCAAAGAATATAAATAACCGGCACCAAAAGCAACAGTCCTGTCCTCTATTCTGCAGGTCACGTTACTTTTCTACCCTAAGCAAGGCGATGAGAAAATAATGACATGCGATATAGTTAAAAGTGAATGCCTTCGTCCTTTTGTTGTTTATCAGTTAACAAAATGACATTATAGAGATGCTTTATGTATTTATTGAAGGGCTGGGTACATCTATCAAAGCTCATTTTAGCTATTGTTAACGCCATCAGACTTGTTCTCTTCTGCCACGAGCTGGAGCAGGATTGTCAGCGAGAGATGACTGATATAGGCAAATGATTTTGCATCATTTGAGATACATACAGAAATATAATCATACCCAAGGTCAAACATTAGAGAAAGGTTGGGCATTTGGGGCAATGAAAGCAATGCTGTCAGATATTGAAATCTCAGCAGGAGTTTCAGCTCCATTAAAACTGAATACACAATTACTTTCAGCTTGCTACTTTCCATGCATGTATAACTAGTTTGTTCATCTTGGTGCCCTCTTCGTTAGGCAGAAAAGGTAAGATTTGAATATTTGGAGGAATGGGGATGGTACTCCTTTCACCGGAGTGATAGAATGACTATATAATACCCACGCAACTGGTGCATCACTTCAACAATTAATCTGCCTTGAAGAAGAGACCTCAGCGATAGAAGGAACTGGCTCTGCCCAGGCATCTTGGAATTCTCCACAAGTGCTCAGCTGAATTTACGTGAGTGGCCTTCCAGAGGATGCTCCTTTGGAGGCCAGAAAAGGAAGACTGATGTGCCTACCAAGCAATGCCAATGGAATAGCACGAGGAAGAAAGAACCAAAGGAAAGGAACGAGGGGAGAAACGAATGAAGGATCTTTTGGAAAATGAATTGTAAGTAGATATTAAAAATGGCAAAGGAGAAAGATGGTGGGAAGGACTTCACTCAGACTGGGAACTGAACAGGGAGAGCAGGGAGAAGCTGCTGGAGTTACTGGTGGTTTGAAATTCAGCTGTTTGCAAAAGCTTCATAGTTATCCATAAATTGTGCAGGAATGAGAAAGACTCCACGTGCACTTGGCTACTTGTGCTACTCTCTGCCACTTAATGCAGCCCTGAGGAGACACTTCTAACCTCAGAGATGTCCCACCAGCTTCAAACAACGAATATTTATTAAAAAAAAAATAATCTTTTTAAGCGATCCTCTAAATCTGGATTTTTTTTTTTTATCCAAGACAGCACTACCTCAAGTATCATTCAGGCATTTCAGGCTCTGAGAAGGTGACAGTCTGGAATTTTGGGATCTCAGGGTCAGGCTAAAGTGATAAATCTCTGATCTGGCCCCAGAAATTAAATACTTCTGGTAATACTGGGGAGATTTTGAATTTTATGTGCTTTTTTTTATTTCTGAGAGGTCCGCACTGAACCTCAAAATATCAAAGTTTCAAATTTTACAGAAAACTCAAACCCCTTATAATTTTCAATTTACATTGCCACATTATTAATGTTATAGAAGTTCAGGTAAGATTGAATTGTACAGTTATAAACTTCCTTGTATTGATGACAGCCACAAAAAATCTTCAGTTTATCTTGTCTGTGTCCTCTATACCATCATTTCCTGATCTTTTTAGAGTTATGAGTACCCAACCCATGTGATGTGTAACGCCAGGCACATATAAATAATTGCATTTTCTCTCTGATTTTGACACAGTATCATGCAGAGTTCATGCAAATCAATTTCTGATATTACACTCAAAATTTTTAATTCACACAGAATTTTTAAGGAGTAAACACTACTAATAAATAATATGGATTAATATTGAAGAGTTTTGCTATTTATTGAAGTTGCAATAAATAAAAAATATCTGTTTTGTGCCCTTCTACTCTTGGAGTAGTTTATCTTTTTTTTTATTTCATTATTTATATTTTATTACAAGGCACAAAAATAACCATCTTGCACAATTCTGCCTTTTAAAGGCAAAAATACATTGTTGAGCAAGATCTCCTGGAAGAACAAACCCTCTTGGCCATGTCTTTCAGAAGCAGCACAAGAGGAGCAGGCACACACTCACCTCTCTTGATTCCAGGCAGTGTCTCCAGCCATGGCTCCTCCAGCTCATCCCCTTCTTTCTTTGGGAAGCCTCTTGAGGTAAAACGAAACAACTCTGAAAATATTTAATTCTTTGAGGTTGTCCTCTTCTCTGGGGACCTGAGACACGTGTGTAAATGTGTACATGTGTGCGCACACGTGTGCAGGAGAGGGATCACCCAAAGAATTGGTAGAGCAGCCTCTTCCTATTTTTAATTTTATTTTTTCCTGCTCCACATGTCCATGGTGTCTAACACATCTCAATGGTCTTTGAAGTTCCCATGCTTTCAAGGTCTCACATCTGTCATGCTATCAGTATCCTGCCACAGATGAAAAGAATATAATTATGGATTTAGTGTAATCATTGATTTCTGGGCTCCAAACCATTCAAAGAAAGGTCACGAGTCCACATGGCTGCCCCTTAGGAAAAGGATTTGCATACGACTATTTTATTTAGCTGAAGACACCCCCAATTAAATGTAGAATCTTCTCTTTGGGCTCTGCACCTGAGGCAACTGGAAGACGACGGATCAATCTCTCCCTGTGCCAACTGTGCCTCGTTTGCGCGGAGCCGCCGCCGCTCCCACCTGGCAGAGGCGGCAGCGGTGACTTTTCGCTCACCAGCGCCTTTCGTTCAGGAGGCAGCAGCATCTCCCTTTGGAGAAGTGCCACGGCAAGATGTGGAGGACGTGCATCCAAGGAGCTGCACTTTTGGGAAGGTGGCAGGGTGCCAGAAGATTGTGCCTGAAGCAGGGGAGCTGCTGTCAACCCTTCAAGCGTTTAAGTTACTGCAGCTCTGAGAGAGCCGCAGTGCAGATGTAAAGACATAATTTTGCCCACAGTGTTTGGATTAGCAGTAAATCTACTAATCCAACACAATATCCAAGGGGGCATGGCTGGATCTATGGGTTCATAAATTCACACCACTCCTTTTATTATTCCGGGCCCCAGATGGTTTCAAACAGGCACGGGCATAATGAGATCTTGGAAGACATTATTATATTCTTGGGTCAAAATTCTCAGTCCAATCTCTTTTATCAGGCTCAGAGCTTTTGTGTCCCTGAACTGCTAATACTTTATGCTGATTGACTATGCAGGCGTCGGTGGGAGTTCACATTATTTTTGATACAATTATTATTGACAGCAAAAACTCCACCAAAAAGAGAAAAATCCCATTTTTATTACTTATGGTATCACATTGCCTGGAATATACAATGCCTGAGACCTTCATTATGGTTATGTTTTCATAACAAAACAGATGAGAAGGGAAAAAGAGGGCAGGATAAAAGTATTATTTTAGTAACGGGAAGACAAAGTACGAGCTTGATCATAAAGACCAGTGAGCTTTATAAATGCATCTTTGAACTGAGAGAGGCTTTTTTTTTTTTTTTTTTAATAAATGGTTCTTTGAACCTGGTGGTTGTAAGGAAGTGAAACAGAACAAACTTTGAAAAGTGTGCTTGTCTGAGGCTCCTTACACCATATCTGGCTGAGAGTACAGGTGGCCAAGCACAGAAAGTTCCTGCCAATTTCTAAAGTTACACTTTTATCCACTAAACAAGCATCCTGATCCGGGTTACCAAACAGGGCACTCAACAGGAGCCTCCAAGTGCAGGTATTGAATATCACTTATTCCACAGCCTGGGCCATCCAGCCTAGTAAAGCTTGATCTAACACTGTTTTACCCTTTTCCTGTGCTCACTGGATTTTGGGTAATGGACCTTCCCAGGAGACTGCTCTCAGAAAGTGTCTTCAGTAGAAGAGTTGATGCACATGCTTCTATTTTAAAAAGCACATGTTCAGCACATTTCACTTTTGTGAAATGGAATATGGTTTAAGTTTGTTTCAATAAAAAAAAAAGGGATTCTGCTGGAAGGACTTATGTCAAAGTGCAAAAGGTTTTCTACACAATGAACAGATTTTTTTTTTCTTGAGGGACAAAGAGGAGACACTAAAATGAAATCTCCCTGCCACAAAAGCAGTTGCAGTTTTACACACAGAGACTCTACAAGGAGGCTTGTTATGAATTCTCCATCTTTGTATTTATTTTGGATTAGAATGATTTAATCTAAGAGTCACATTAAGAAAACCAGTCCTTGTCTTTAATAAGAAACTTAATATGTATTCACAGTAAACACTTTAAATGTCAAAGTTTAATGGACAGTATTCAAAGGCCATTATTATAGTAATGTGCTTTTATATCAGCACAGCTGATGAAGAGCAATTCTTTTAAAGACACTCTTCAAAAAAAATCAATATAAACTTTAAATAATAACAATAAAAACCCCCTACAGTGCATCTTAATCCGGGGGAAGGACAGTAACAAACCTCTACATAACCAGGAGATCAAAAATCAAGCCTTGTCAATGACTCTCAGCCTGAGAAAAAGGGTGAGCTGCACGACTGCAGTGCCCTGTACCAGTGAGAAACATGAACAGAACAAATTTGTATTCAGCCTTCTTGTACCCTGAGTTCATGCCTAAACCCACGTCAGCATCAACCTCCCCGAGCTCAGCTCTTCCCTCCTCTGTGTTTTCCTCCTCCAGGTCCTTCTCACCCAAAGAACATCCCCACGTCACAGGACACAGGCAAACGCACCCCCAGGAGTCACTTGTGCATCATTTAAAAGTTCTGCACAGCAAAACTTAACAGAGGGATCTTGTTCTCTGTATGAAAGTGTCTGAAGTCTCCCATCTTATTAACAGGAGCCTCTCCCCAAATCCCGTCTTCCAACACGCCTTCTCCATCCCACTTCCCCAGGAGTGCGGGGGGGTGTTGGGACAGAGAGCTCAACCCAGCAGGCACAGAGTGCTTTAGCTTGATTTTACTGATTAAAAACAGTATCACAATCTGCTTTTTCGCCCCATAACTCCCTGCAAGGTCTGATCCATCCTTGGTCCAAACACATCTGAAGTGTCCTGCATTTCCATGCACACTTGGTGTCATTCTATCACAGTCTATTTACAGATCTACCGTTGACACTTTGATCTTCTCAACTGTATTTAAGGAGTGTTTCCATAAAGATCCTTGCACATATTCCAGCATGATTATTGCTCATGGAAACAGAGGGTGGAAAAGCTCTGGAATGCCTGAGTGAAGATTTGTCTTGATCTGGAAGGAACTGCTTCATACCTTAGTCTGAAATCGAAGGCTGTGACATTGTGACATTTATCAGAAAGAAGAAAGCCTGTTCAAGCAGGCTGAGTTTTATTTGCAGCCATGGATACGTTTACCAATTTATAGATAATTTTATTCAATTGCATTTAGAATCAATTAAAGCAGTTCATTTATATGGAACGATGTAGCAACCAAAAGCTGCTGCTTACTCATTCTCTACACTGAGAAATTTTCCCTTCGGCAGTGGGGCTGAACTTTAAAAGGAAATTATAATAGTTAAATTCATGCAAACCCAGAAAGGCACCAAAATAATTCCTTTTCAAACATTCAGAGAGATCAAAAACTCTGGTTTATGTGGATTCAGTCTCTGTAACCGACTAACACCATGCCATGTTATTTTTATCTGGGCATGCATAAAATACAGGAATGGGGGAAAGCAGAGAATTTCTTTATCCAAGTGTTACTATATGCAGTCCCTTAAGGAAAATAAGCAATAATTGCATATTTATTTAATTTGCTGAGTAACGGCTGCGTATGTGCTGTTTCACTTTGGTTACATCTCTGCTCCCGTCTGAGCTGCTGACAAGGGAGAAAACACCACAGACAACCTCCAATCATGGAATTTCCAGAACTATCCTTAAACGATTCTTAGAGAACAGTGAACGGTGGAAATGTTAATTGGTTCTGACTTCTTTCGCTCCACAGTGTGCATCTCTCTGGCTTTGTTGCCAGCTGCTTATAAAGGATGGATTTCTTTGGCAATGAGCAGTGGCAGCAGTGGAATGGCACAAAGCCGGTGCCGCACACGGGACCTGGTTCTCTGCTAATCCCACTCGAATCAGATCCATCTCAACAGGTTTTGTGCTGTGAGGTACCCAGGAAGAGAAGAGGTCCATGCACTGCTCATGGAAGTGAAGGAAGTATCAGCCCTAAAAGTCTGCAGTTGATACCCCCCAGCCAGAGCAGACACCAGAAGGGGCACCACCCCATTGATCTGTTGGCTACACCTCGAGCCTTCCACTCGGATTTTTGAGGTAACAGCAGAAAGGTCAACGAGCTAAAAAAATTTTAAAAATAGAAAAAAAGAAAAGAAAAAGGATAATAATCCTTCAATGAGGCCCATTTTTGCCACTTCGTGTTTGTGGAATCCTCGAATCTACCTACAAAACACTCGCCAGCCAGACTGACAATACTCGGAAACAGTCAGGATTGGCTTCCTAAAAGTTGTTGCCCTCCTTTTGTCCTTTGGAAAGAACTTTGTGGCTACTGCTCTGAAAGGAATTTAAAAAGGCATTGATTGATCACAAAACAGAAATCTGTGAAATCCACAAAAAGAGCAAAAGCAAACAAACCCATAAAATTTACTACTGCATTTTAGTATCTGGATCCAAATAAAAAGAGTGCACTTGATGACATAGCATTTGTAAAGATGCTAAGAGGTGGTGCAGTGGTATCTTCAACATTAAATAGCACATTAAATAAATGCAGGCAAAATTCTCCGAACAACCTGAAAATATTCCTTAGCAGTTATAATCTCAAATTGAAAATTTGTGTTTTTCTAATTGGCTTTAATTGCCTCGATTGGGAAAAAATAATCCAGAAGTGATTGTCCTTCACCTCTCCATTTCTTTTTATTCCCAGCAGAAACCAAGGGATGCCCTTTGGATATTTTGGAGCCACAGGAACACGTCAGAAGCCTGAACAGCCCTTGCTTTTCTCCCTTGTGCCTGGGCACAAATGGGGTATCCCTGAAGCCAAAATTGGGAAGGAAGAGGTCGATCCCTGTCCTTGCAACTCTTGCCAGGCTATTTGGAATTTCTGAGGATCAGCTACTCAGTTTAATGATGTTAAAAACACAACGAGAGAGATCCATGTCTACCATGTCTGCTCTCTGAGCAGTCAGCACTGAAAGTAGCAGGAACCTGGTTTTTTGCATTTAATATGTTATGCCACGTCCTCTGCTTGGTTTTAGATCACAGAGATTACAGGCTTATCCCTCTCCCAAACTTTGAATCATCTTCGCACATGTGATATTGTTAAAATTGCTTTCTGGCCTCTTTTCAAATGATGGCTGCTGAATGATCTGCTCTGAAATCTAAATAATGTGAATCTTTAAATATCCCGTGCTCTGTGCTTGGAGCATTCAGCTTTGGAGTGTGCCAACTCCACATGCTCAGGAAAAAAAAGTCCTTTCATTTAGAAGGTGAATCCATAAAGTCAATGCTATTGTAACCTTCTGTGTAAGAAGGAGCTTTGCTGGATGCTTCAAACTCTCTGAGAACATCACAGAAACACCACATGTGATAAAGGGGAGCACAAGAAGTTTGCTCCGTTTTTGTTTCTGGGATCTGTTGTTATGTGGCACAAGAAATGGACCGAAACTTTTCAACCCAAACACTGAGATTATGCAAAGATCACTGATGCACCTGGAAACAAAGCTGCAAAGTGAGAGATGCCTCATACAACACCCAAAAGGAAAGGACTGGAAAGCAGGTTTTCCAATAAAAAAGATGAATAAAACAATGGATAATTGAAGCCAATTTGAATCTGGATTTTCTCACAAGAATTGCCATTTTATCCAGGGCACTGAAGTTAGGTGAATAAGAATTTTTTGGCTGTTTGGGTTTTTTGGGGGGTTTGTTTTTATGTTTCTTGGTTGGTTGGTTGGTTTGGGGTTTTTTTTCCTCTTGGATTCCAGCAGAGATGATTGGCATCTTCCTTAAAAAAAATAGTATTTTTTTCATGATTTCACATTTCAGTTGCTCTTGCTTTAGTCACAAACTGCTCAGGCAAGGAAAGTAGCTCCAAAACCCTTTTCAGCCCGGACAACTGAAAATAATCCATCCCTATTTAGCAAAACCTGAAGTTTTAAGATGCTCTGATTTAGAGAGCTGTTCCCTTTCTCAGGTAAACTCCAGCAGGACACAGCTATAGCAGAGTTCCTGTCCCAGCATTTTGCCCGGAACACTGAGGAATCTTTAGGGATCTTCCTCTGGCCAATTTTTTTCCAAAATCCTCAAGCTGCCATGGGTTCAAAACAACCTGCATTACCGAAATTGGAGTAAATTCTGATTTTACTGCTAACGTTTTTCAGGAGGAAAAAGGAGTAAACCAATTTTTACGCACATGGACATAGGGAAACCTCTTGAGCCAAATTCTTCCATGTCACCTGACAATTTAAGCATTTCACCACTTCATTTGACTACAAAAAATCCAGGTTTTCCAGTCCAGCTCCTTCAGTGCTCCAAGACTAAGTAGATCCCTACGCTCGACTCCCCACATTCCAGATGTGGCTGAGGGTGGTTCACATCTGGATGATTTAACCATTCTACTCCGTTTTTGCTGGGCTGTCTCCAAAATGAATAATCCAACCTAAAGCTTTGCCATGCCGAGAACCTGCAACTGTCGCCTGAAACCAAAAGTTTCATCACTGAGATCCAGCAAATTCATGTTTCTTCATTTATTCCTGACATATCTGACTTGTAAAATTTACTGGGTGGCTAAATGGGATTCAGTTGTTCATAAAGCATGTAGTTTTCCCTGGAAAGTTTCCTACAAGTGCCTCGTTGCTTTGGAACTATTTTTATTCCTTGCTATTTTTTATTTTAATTTTTTTTTAACTTGCTAAAAGACTAAGCATTATCTACTAATAACATGAAGATGCAGAAAAGAAAAGGTCAATTTAATTGGAGCTACTATTTCCTGGGGTTTAAAAGGAAAATGTTGAAGCTAAGATGACATTGACAAATTGCTACTATTTATTTAAATTGTGTAATGCAATCTACCAGTAGTTCTATAATCTGCATGTTTGAAGCAGTTGACCCGTCCAACTAATGCAAACAAATTAGCCTCCCGGGTCCTCCCTAGATCCTATAAGCCATTAAATATCCTAATCTAACATCATTTAATACACAAACTCTCTTAGTTAAAGTGTTGCAGGGAATAAAGTGTTATAAAAATTACAATATACGGGGTCTAAGCAGACTGAAGCCCAGGTCAGCAAATTTGTTATTTGTGTCACTCAGCCCATTATTTATTTATTTATCTTATTATTTATTGGTTATTTAACCACAACAGGGACACATTTTGGGTTTCCCTGTGCCGTGGGGTTCATTCCCTCAAAAGTCCAGCGCTGGTTTAAATGTGTTAAGTTCAAGAGCTCCTACCAGGAATATACTGTACAAATTTCATCCCAATCAGTAAATTGGTCTCAGGGAAGTGTTTGCATATTAAATGTTCCTAAGGAAATTAAGGCTCTATTATGCCCATGATACACAGGCTACCAACAACTCTGGTTTGCCCCCTGATTTATAGAAATGCCAATCCCAAGACTTCACAATTCATGCAAATAAACTCACCTGAAGGGAATGGGATTGTTTGTCTGAGTAAAAAATGAATAAAACCTGGTGTAATTAGTAAAGCAATAATTCCCCCAGGAACTCAATTCTGGTGCTTTGTGAAGAGGGAAAATTGCCTGTTCTCCATTATGATAAATACACCAATAGAAACCCACATAATTGTTATTTTATCATACTCAGAGGTCTGTTCTGGAATTAATCCATGAGCAAAGTCCACCTCAGGCAGGAGCAAAACCAAGAGACGTCTGAGGGCTGCCATGTCCTCCCCTTGATTTCTTCTGCCCTTGGATCAGTCCTTTAAAGAGCAGGGAGTCAATTGAGTTTCATAAGAGCAAGGAGATAGATAAAGGTAGCATGGAATGATTAAATCAATCAGGAAAGTAATAGTCCCATAACCAAAGGAAAGTCAATAGGTTATATATCACTGACAGCCTATAAAGTCATTACAGGAGCTTATGGGACTGAGTCACACAATTAATTGCCGAAGAAAAATCTCGTGGTTGCGGTTTAAAAGTGTATTTTTAGCATATTGATACAAGAAAGCTGATCCTTTCCATGGACTTTTCTGGAAGATAACTAAGCAACAACAAAAATAACCCCACAAAACTGAATCCCCTCAAATTACCAAACCATGTGGAAGAAGCTTTTTCCAAGCTGTTACTAAACTTCCTTCTCACAAAATATATTTTAGGTGGGAAAAGAGACCTTATAAATTTTATCAGGAGCAAGCTGAACCTCTGTTTTCACAATGAAAAGAAATAGATGGGATCAAGGACCACCTAGAGAAATTGCAAAAATGAGGAGGCAAAAAAAGAGATTCTGCAGAAATTTGGGAAATCTTGCTGCCAGAGTACAGATATTAATAGTTTCACGTGCCTGCTTGTGAAAAGCACAATGGATTTGAAGAGCTCTCTGAAGAGATTTAATTTCAATGAATGTAAGAGCGAGAAGGAGCTGAGCAAAGTGCTCTGATTCAGAGCCTGTGACCTTTCTCAGCAGAGTCATCAACAACTGCTCCACTTCTTATATTCACAAATACAGAAAATAAACCCCTCTTATTTTAAAACCTTGATCAGTAAATTACAAAACCAAAGAGATTTAAGCAAATCCGATCACGAGACCCCGACCTCTGCCTCCTGCTGCAGGTGTGATGATTTTACCTCAAAGGGGGCTGTTTTTTCACTACAAAAATTACCACATATTTTCCTTTCTCTGAGGAGTAATTAAGTGACTCATGGATGAGATTGAGAAAATTGATACTTGTCAGAGGTAAAAACAATGATCAGTGGAAGAGGTAAGTTTATCATAGAATTGTGATTTTAGGCTTTTTTCACATTCCTTGCCTAGTTTGGAACTGTTCTGGTTCATAACAATCAGCTATTGTCAGCTTCTAATTATTAATTTCTCTTGGTTAAGATCTTTTAAGCTGAAATGACATTGAAAGGAGGTTGGAAAGGTAAAGTCACTCAATCTTTTCTGAATTTTCGTTCAAAAACATGTTCTTTAATTGGACCAATACCAACTGGTGGGTCAATTTTCCCCTTCTATATCATATTGGGATACCTTGGACCCGCATTAAATATCCCATTGCCCTGAGAAACCCAAATTACTTCGCAGGTTACTTCAACCTGAATTTAGGATTTACAGGGAAACATTTACAGAGAAACAAATCCGCATTACCGTGAATGATAACATATGAGGTATTTTAAATGAATAGTAATTAAAATTTAGTAGGATGATAATACGGTAATTAAATATCAATTGTTTGCGCAGGACCACTTATTGAGTTTAATAAGTATGTAAAAGATATTAATCTAGTTGTCATGCAATTACCTCATTGAGGGGGAGTGGGAATATGTGCGTGTGTGTGGGAAGAACAAATCATGAAATGCAAAATTCAGTTTTAAAGCTGCCTTAAGGTTATGACAGAACCAAAGGAAAAAAAAAAGAATAAATTGCTCTTCTCACTGTGGGGTATTCAGGGAGATGCAGTGGGGTGAGCTGTGGGCATGCAAAGAGCTGAGGAGGGGACGCGGACAGGGAGCAGAATCACGGGATCACGGAATGGGTTGGGAGGGACATTAAATCCCATCCAGTGCCACCCCCTGCCACGGGCACGGACAATTTCCACCAGCCCAGCTTGCTCCAAGCCCTGGCCAAGCACAGGAAACCACGGCAAACACAGCTCTCTAAATGTTCCTTTTAAAAGATCATCTGTGCATTTTTATAACACCTGCACGTGATCAGGTATCAATCAGCACACCTAAACCCCTCTTTTAGCACTCAAAGGAATTATTTGGGTTTCTACCTGCCATGGGCTGACATTGCATTAAGTGCCCAATACAAGAGAAGGAAATCTTCAGCCATTTCCCTGGGATTTACACATTAATGAAGTTTCTTTCAAGGTTATTATGACAATTGCACACGTCCTTATCAACTTCATCCCCTTCCCCCAGTCGAAACAGGCACTTTAGGGATCATAATTCCAACCTGGCAGGTTTTGAAAACAGAAGATGGGACAGTCCTCACATTTTTCTTATAAATTATCCATCCTTTCTGCAGCAACTTTGGAAGCAGTGCCAATTTTTTTATAGCTCAGAGCAGTTATAAAATATTAACCATATCAGACTTGATTTTTCCACAGCCCTGTGTGGAAAAAGGCAAGATTTTTGTGCTCCCGTGTTTACTTAGACATTAGAAGCAGAGAAAGGTGGTAGGAAATTTGAGTTCACTTCCCTGCCAACCAGGGGGAAAGGACTTCACCTATATTTTAACCAGCAGGACTTTGACAAACCTGTTCATAAAAACTCACTGAGAGGAGGAGCCTTCACTTTCCGAGCAGAGTTATCTTAATGTTTAACCACCCTTTTTATCCAAAACCTTTGCTGCAAAGGAAGCTAATTCCTTCTTTTCTTAAGCCCAACAGAGAGAAAGAGATATTGACTTTCCTGCCAGCAAACCCAGCTCCTTCAGCCCTGTCTCCAACCCACTTTTCTGAATCTTTCATCAGGTTTGGTCCTCCTCAGAGCTCTGATTCCTGCACAGCATCCTTAAAGAACTGTGTTTTACGAGAGATCCTGCAGCACCCAGAGCCTCTCCTGCCCCCAGGCTTTAGCAGAGGCAGCTTAGAAAAATGTTTTAAGCACAAACAGAAATGGACATGAGGAGAGGCTTCGAGACAAATTACGGCAGACAAGTGCTTTTCCACCCCCTCCCAGTGCTGCTTTGTGGAGGTGCCCAGGTTTAGGAGCTGAGGGCAGAGAATGGACAGCAATGTGTGTTTTCTTCTTTCAAACACAAGCTTTTAGACCATCAAAAAGCTTCATATGAAGAGAGGAAGGAAGAAAAGATGAGTGAGGTAAAAATTGGGGTTTGGGGAAGAAAACAGCACCAGGTCTGTGTGAAGACTGGGGTACCACCAGTGGGGCCACGGCAGGGCAGCTCCGTGGAGCCTCTCAAGGGAGCTTCTCTCAGCCTGTATTTTTTCCCTGCCAATTGTCCCTGCAGCCATACTTCAACACATCCATGTTCTGAGCCTCTTTAATTAATTAAAAAGGGAGAATAATTAATGCAGCAACTCTTATTCTGGTTTAGGCCATCAGAGAGAGGGTGGGAAGGGAGGCAGGGGGCAAACACACCTGAAATCAAACTCTTGGGTGAGGCAAAGCTGCTGCAAACCCAATAAAGAGGTAACTCCAAACAATTTTAATACAGTTCTGCATCCTCCCAAGGCAGCTGCAGGACACTGGTGAGTCCAAGCCACAGAAACAGCCAAGCTAGGAACATTTCTAGCAGAGAAAATACTCTCTCTAAATATTAGGAGCTTCTGTAGGCTCAGATATATTGATGGGTCACATCATTCTTGCAGATCATACCAGTAGATACTGGGAAGCCTTGCTGTGCCATATGTGCATCCTTCTTCTCTTTCAAAGCCATCAGTTGTCGAAGGGAAAAAATAAAGAGTTGTGTTTGGGGGAGAAAAGGCAATATGCACTGAAGCTCAAAAGCAGGCACGTGTTTGAAGTGTCACTTTTGGTTTTTATCACCATTTTATCACCACTAAGGGAAAGTGCTCTGCAGCTCGCAGAGCGCTGCCTCATCCAATAACCCGTTCGGAGCAGGCTTTTTAGCCTGGTGATAGAAACACACACAGGCAAAGGTAGAGGCAGATGATTAAATGGGCTGAAAATCCAGCCTGACACACTGGCACCAATTGAACAAAGCTGGGGTCGGGGCAGAGGTACAAGAGCACGAACCAGAGCTTAAATTATCCAGCTTAAATTCCTGCTTCTCACAGTACACCCCCGGCTCCTGGCATTGTATCACCTTGATTTCAGGTCTGTATTCTGCAGATGGGCCAGAAATTCCCAGTTATGAGGGTGTAGATGAATATTTCCACAATTCCAGGATTATGCAGGAGCCCAAACTGGCTCCTCCAGCATCATCCCCACAAGGGCAGCGTTATAAAATCCTGTTATTGACTCAGACCACCGGGCCAATTCCCTGAAAGGATTTCTGAGGCAATGTTGCTCTCTAATATCTCTAAACCTACTTACAGATTTTTTTTCCGCATTTGAAGATCACTGACCTGGTGCAAGAAAATATTTTCTCTCCATAGGAGGCAGACCTCTTCCCTTCCTGTGACTTTCAAACCACCAGAACTTTGAAGAGTTACTGTGCATCTTTTCCCACTCTCTCGAGCACCCAGTTCCTTACCCAGGCAGACCCCCTGATGTTTTCAAAACATAAATAAACACTGTATACATTCAAACTCTCAATTTGCATTCATACCTGTGTATGTTCTACAGACTTCCCTCCCAGCCCACTAAAAGTATAGTTTTACCCACCTCTGTAAGCAACAATCTTTGACTCTCAGGATTCAACTGAACAAAAAATGATTTTTATCCTTGATTCTGCTGTTCTTTAATACTGGATCTGTGTGAAGTTCTCCCACACTTTTAGCAAATAAAGGCTCATTCCTAGATTTATCACAGAATAGCAGGAAGTTGACCTTCCAACTGCTCTGACCTGGACTTAGGAATGGTTTTTATTTCATTACACAGATATTTGGGGTTGTAGTTACACAGAGCTGGGTGGGCCAGGCCAGTCTGGTTATGATAAAAGGCTGGTGGAGAGCTGGAACTTTTCTAGGCTGTTCTGGTGGCAGGCATTTGAACATTCTGTAAAATCGAGGACAGTAGAAGAACCATAAAAAGGTGAATTCCAAGATTTAAAGAGCAAATTTTCACTGGACTTGAAATCAAAGTGATGGAATCAAGTCATGGACGTAGCACATCCAAAAGAACCAGACTTGAGCCAAGCACCCAAACTGTGAGAATACAAAATGAGACCATTATTTGTCAAGGCATCACCATCTTTGGACTTTGGAAATGTCCTGCCTTTCTGTGGGAATTGCCATGTATAATAATGAAGAAAAAAAGAAAAAACAAACCTTAAAAGAGAGCTTCCAGGAAAACAAATTAAAACTTTGTGGTTGTTTTCTATTCCAGTGCCTCTCCCTCCCCAGGGCTCTGCCCACACAGCTTTTTGTACAAAATATTATTGTCAGGGTGCTCTGGAATGGTCCTTACAGCTTCCTGCGGGGTCACAACAAAAACATTCTTAGAAATAAAGGGCTCTCAGCATTCCCAGGTGGACGGTGCTGGAACAGGAGCTGGAAGACTCGGTCTGGTGGGGGACCAAAGGTCCCTCCTCAGCTGTAGGGGTGGGTCAGGGGGAGGGCTGTGATCCATGTGATTTCTCCAGCTATTCCCAGTGGGCACAATCCTTTCTACATCATTCCTTCCTCCTCAGTAGCCAACAGCTCCTCACAGACCAGGCTAATCTTTCTTTTATTCACATTTACAAGATCTATAACAACTATACTCCAAATATTAAAAAGGGTCTGATCCTGCTTGCCCAATAGCAGTGCCTGAAGCAGCAGATGGACTGTGGCTGCAGTGCTTCAATATATTCATTATTTAGGCCATTAATTTCCTTTTCACTGAAAACATCTGGCTTCTGGTGCTCAGGGGGAAAAACAACATGACCCAAAACCAGTTTTAACTACAGGTTCGTCTTCTAGGAGGGCAGGTTACATTCAAAACCAAGTTAAAAAAAAATAAAGAACAGTTTGTTCACTATTGGAGAGGATGGAAGGAGACAAAAATTTTTCTGTACAACATTCTTTAAGTGATTTTTGTAAGGAAAGCTCACTGGATACAGTTTTCTAATTGCTGCCTGGAAAACCCATGGGAAGAACTTCTGCTTTTTCTTTTTCCTCGGGTGTTTCTCACAAGCAGAGCTGTACCAGTAACTAAAGCTGTTGAGAATCCCACACGGGGGCTCAGAGCATCCCCCGTCCCCAAAAACCCTCTCCCTGAAAGATTCCAGCCCCGACAGGGATTCCCACACATTCCTGCTTCCCTTGGACCCTTCCCCACGACACCAAATGTGTTTCTTGCAAAACCAGCAGTGTCTGCTCAAATGTGGGTTTTTAAAAAGAGACTTTTATCAAGATTGCTGAGAAACTGGGGAGGGATTTCACACATCAGGGAAGGCAAATCCCACCTAGTAAAACACGGAGGTGTGGCACAATAGCCTGGAAATTAAACAATATTTTTCTACAAATAATCTCAGATGAAATGTTATTAAAACATAGTGAAACCAACTATTTTCAGGGTCTGACACAATAATTAATTATCTTATGGCAGTGTCCCATGTTAAAAGGAACTAAGGTTTAGTTGTTTAATAAACTAACAGTCCCAGGGAGAAATTATTAACCTGTTTCCAGATTATTTTGGTTTCTTAAACTCTTCAAGTTTCATGGTCCCAGGAGGACAGACAGGAAAGGATAATCTGGTGGAATTAAAGATCAGGGAACAGGCCTATTTCTTCCAGCTCCTCATCTCCTTCGCTCACCCAACTGGTCAGAAATATGCCAAGATTTTCTGTGCTCTCATGCCAAGATGCTTTTTCTAAAATTTTTTTGACTTTTTACCTCTCAAATGACAGGGGTTGCACAGGTCTGTGGACAAATCAGAATTTCAGAGCCCACGTGTGCTTTTTCCACAAAAATTCATCTTTCATGAGGCAGAAACAAGCCTTTGAAGAGAGGCGACATCTCCAGCCACATGTTCTGTGTTGGGGACCTTATTTATTAAACCACCTTCACCAACCAGGTTTGGAGAGAAGGGCTCCTAAAGTTTAACAAAAAAATGAATCACTGCTTTATATTCCTGGGTTTGCAACTTTTTGAATTGTTTTAGAAAACACCTGCTCATTAAGCATCAGGAAAAGAATCCAGATAAGCCAAACTGTATTGCCAACCTATCACTCTGCAATGAGTTGTCCTCTTTCCGTGCCTGAAAGCTTCCAAGCATGGAATATGAAAATGTTCTCAAGTATTTGTGGTTACAGATGAGCTTATTTTTAAGCTGTTCACAAAATGAGAGAACTCCACTAGCCTGTAAAATAATTATTCCTGCAAGAAGGTGGATTATGCATAAGAAAGATTTCAAAGGTTAGATTTTACTCTAAGAAAATACTGCTTTAAATCTGAAGCTGCTCTTCAGCTACAGCATCACCCCAACTTTGGTGCTGGCCTGAACAGATAATTCTAGGAATTTCCTACCCAAAATGATTTACCTTTAAATTATGGGAAATTAAATTCATGATGACAAATTGAGAGAACATGAAACAGATGAGGATGTCCTGCTAAAAGCAGAGGGAGAACTTAAAGAGCACCTTCTTCTGCAGTGGTAGCCTTTAAAATCTCTCATAAAAAGAGCTGTAATTTTAGAATTACAGATAACCAGGATACTCCTCAACAGAAACCTGATGTCCCCAGAATTCAGCTGTAACTGGGACAAAGACACCTCTCCAAGAATTCAGCATACAGCAACGAAATAGTCAACAATGCTGCACTAATCCAAGAGAGAAGCAGCTCTCATTAGATGACTATCTCTGCATGAATAATGCACTATTACCTGTTTGGGTTTAATTAAATGTAATACATAACATTTTCTTGTAATGACTATAGGTATCCATACACCTCTATTATACTTGACTTCAATAATTAATTCATTTTCCTCTCATCCCCTCATTTGGACAATTTATCATTTTGCCAGGCTCCTAATGTAAGTCATTTATGAGAAAAGTTTTTATGGTAGTTTCCAGGCTAACTCGGATTAACACAGTCCCTGCAGACCCTCAATACTTCTGTAAACTTGCACTGAACACAGTAATTCCAAGTGAATAACTACATTTGGAAGGAAAAACAAAGAGGGTCCTGACATGATGAAAGGGTTTTAGGAGGATTTAGCCTTGGATTGCTCAATTCTTTTATAAAGACTGATGTGAATGTTGAAAATCCCATTTCTTTTCTATTGCCCCTTCCCAAACACAGGGAGGAAGAGGGAGGGAATACTTTGCCCAGCCTGGGACAAAGAGTAACTCACACCTGACCTGAAAGCTGGGATTTGCATAGATGAAGCTGAAGAGTGCTGGAGTCAGCAGCCCTGGAAGGGTTTAAAAGATGCACAGATGTGGCACTTGGGGACTTGGGGCAGTGGTGGCCTTGGCAGTGCTGGGGGAGTGGTTGAACTCTGTTATCTTTGAGGGTTTCAAAATATTACTTTGCTCCTTTTAGTCACTTTTTTTTGGTGCACAGCCCGTGTTGATGGACTCCACTCATTTTCAGTCTCTGAGTACTTGGAAATCTCGCTACTCTCAGACTCCTCAATTTGGAAACTCTCCACAAGAGCTTTCTCAAGACTCACCTATTCCTGCAGAAGAGGTTCCTGTATCCCTGGGCTCCTTGTATTCAGTTAAACTGCTTTGTTTTGGGGATCCCAGCTGCAGGTCTGACCCACTCCAGATTGCCCACCTCACCTGATTTCTGCAAAGTGAGGAGAATTACACTTCCACACACCTTCCCCAGCATTTGCAGATCTGATTTCCCTCTGTAAATAGATTATATCCAATATTTATAAAAAGATTAAGCTAATCTGACATTTAATTAATGGAAACGGCAATGTTTGACTTTTTATTTTAATAAGCAGCACCCTTTGTTCCCACAGAAATCATTACTAGTGGTATGCTAAAAAAAAAAAAAGGCAGAAAGATTTAACAAAAGGTTCCATTAAATTAGAGAGCAATAAACAAACACAGCCAATTTATGCATCGGAGTCATTAAACGTGTATCCTCTCCACCACTTCCTTCACAGACGCTACTTAGGGCTGCTGCAATGGATCTGCAGGGAGCAGTTACCTTAATTATAAAATGAAACACCTCTGCTAATGCAGTCTTGGAGCCTTGTTAGTTTACACCCCAGACACGTGGCTCCGAATGGGCTCCAAATGCTAATTCCAGGGATGCTCCGAAGTGGCGTGCCCGGCGTTCCATGACCGCGCTGCCTACAGGGCTCCCTGGATTTTTTTCCCCTCCCTCTCGCCCTTAGGGTGGAGATAAAACGCAGGAACTCTTTGGTCCAGCTCAGCATGGACTTGTGAATAGTTCATTCATGGGCAGCCATTTGGACAAGCAGCCTCTTTATCTGATTATCTGCCCTCATTGTTAGAGCCGTGCCTCGATGTGATGAGCCTTGCAGGAAAAATTAAAGAAGATGTAAACAGTAAATGCAGACATTTTGCAACATAGCTAAAAATAAATTGCACTACAGGCAATTATGCAAGTTTTACTGGATACATTAAAAAGACATTAAATGCACAGCTGTTTTAAGTGTCTTTTAAGCTGATAAATTAACTGTCTAATAAATTGTAAGATTTGTCAGCTAATAATGCTATTTTATCTGCTTTAACATATGCCTTCCTAGTTCATGAAGCATTATTGTAAGTGCCAAAAGGAGATAATGTGCATTTTACAGTGTTATGTCTTAAGTGGAATGGATCATTGGCCATGAAGAAGTGTGTTAATAAATCTCCTAGGCTTTGTTAATTGCACTCAATGAAGTGTCACTGTTAAAACACAAAAGATGTGATAGAGAAAGCTGAACATAATGTCTTTCAGTTTTACAATTAACAGTTCACTAGGCAAATCGACCAAAAAGACCATAATTTGTTGAAGCCTTATTAACTTACATTTTCCTAGTCAAGGTCATAATTGTGAATGGCTCAAAGCTATCTTTTAATGCTCATCAAGAAGAGTAACCTTGCTGGAGAGAATGAACTTTTCCATCTCTCAGCAGCACTTATCCCTTGCTTTGCAGGTAGCAGACAAATAAAGCTGAACTTTGCTGTACATCTCCAATGAGCACCACTCCTGAGGTAGGAAACACGACTTCAACCAGCTTTCCTTTACAGCCAATAGAAAAAGTGACAAAAATTTTTTAAAAAAGATTTTTGAAGAAGTGCATAAAACTACCAGAGCTGTTGTCATGCAGAAAGAGTGCTGTTAATTTTAATTTGAGGAATTACTCATCAAGATTTGAGGTTTTTCCACTGTAAACTGAACCTAGCACAGAAGACAAAACAAATAAGCCAATACTCTTTGCAAACAATTATCAAAATCAAATACAATCACTAAATACCCTCCATGAAGAAGAGCTATTTCCATAATTCTTATTAAATATTGATTATTGAACATACTAACACTTGTCAACATCTCATCAGACTGGCACTACTGGGCTTTTTTGCAAAATCTTCCCACTTTAGACCATTTTGTGAGAATGTAAAGTATTTTCTCCACTAGGGTAATCAGAGTAAACACCAACGATGATGCCTTGGCACACAAACAGATATGTGATCAGCAGCTCCCTAATCCTCATGAAGCAATGAGAGCATATGATAGAACAATAATGACCAAGTGTTAATTCAAGTCTGTCATCTCTTCCTAAAAGCCTCAAGATGCAGAACACGATGATTTCATGGAAATCACCATATATTTAAATCTCAGAACACAAATGCCACCACTTGCCATTTGAGCACTTTAAAGTGTTCAGCACTGGTGGTTTGATAACAGTTGTGACACTCTGTGATGCACGAGATGCTGGGATATATAAAAACACACATTAATAAATCATTCCATGCATTAAAAATAATGAAAGGCACCCCCTTTGCTGCTCTGAGGTTACAGGTTCCACCCTGAGCCACGTAGGAGATCAGAGCAGGTTTCTCCTGAGCTCAGGGACTGCCTGTGGCTGGACAGCGAGGATGTTTCCCACTCCAGGGCCAGGCTCCTTGCTGTAGGATAGGTCATGGAAGAAGGTGGAAGTTGAACGGGATGGGCATCACAGACCATTATGTCCAAATAAACAGAGTTTGGGATGAGTCTGAAAGACTGCACTGGCACAAGTCTTACAGGGAAAAAAACAGCCATCAGAAAACTAAGAGAATTCCTTCCCTTCCCATAAGGCTCTGCCTTACTGACAAGATTGTTAAAACAATCATAAAATCCTGGTATGGTTTATGCTGGAAAGGACCTTAAAGCTCATCAAGTTCCAACTCCTGCTATGGGCAGGGACACCTTCCACTATCTCAGGTTGCTCCAAGCCCTGTCCAGCCCGGCCTGGGGCACTTCCAAGGATGGGATGGACACCCAGCAGTGTACGTCCATGTTAGAGAACACCTACAGAAAATTAACACTTTCAACTAACACCTGTGAACATGCACCTGAGAAACTCCTCCAGAGGAAAAAAACTCATCCAGCCGGAAAAGGGAAAGCAAACATATCACTTGTGAGCGTTTCAAACTCCATAGGCTAGCAGAGGCCAGAAATTCTCCTTTAAAACTGTGCTGTGGATGACTTTCATAATTTTCTATTAATTAATAGAGTCAGTGGACTAAAACTTAATTGAGAATAGTATCTGATATAAATAGAGATGTTCACGTACACATGTAGAGAGTGAAATATAAAGGTGTACGCATAAATATATTTCCAACTCCCAGTTACCCCACAGCTGACAGAAGCAATTTCAAGAAATCATATTGAAACCACTGACACCAAGATAACACAAAATAGCTGAAACACTGTGTTTTATAAATAAAGAGATTTATGTTTGCACTAGAATAGCTCAGCTACATAAAGAGTAATAGCTAGGGGAGCCATCCTGGGAAGCTGGGAGGCCTTTAAGGGTTTGAACATCACCATTGCAGCTGGCTCACTTTCTTCTTCACATGGATATCAGCTGAAAGGCTGGGACAGGAGAACCTGCAGGAATTCAGGGATGTGCTGCTGTGCTCCCACTGGGATGCATCCCCTCGTACAAGACTTGATATCACAGCTCAGTCTTGTCCCTGCTCAGGTACAACCCTGTGTTTGATCCATTAGGGACAAGCAGGGGGATGCTCTGCTCCCAGCTGCACCCAGACAACTCCCACCCCTCTTACAAGATGCTTTCTCATGGTTTTACAAATCAGAGTGCCAAAGCCTGCTATTTGTCTTTGTGTGCTGTTTCTAGAAACATGATTAGCAGAAATGCCCTGAAGGTTTCGGGTTTGATTTCCTGTGTAAATCATGCAGGCATATGCCCATCATGAAAAGAACTGCAAACTTTGCTCAGTCTGGGGTTTCACACACTGCTTTAAACCATCTAATCAGGCTGTACAGTCAAATTCCAACCTCTTTGAGTGAAACTGAGTCCAGTTTTAAGATCCTGGATTTACTTTATGATGATGCAATTCAATGAGGGAGACGCTGTTGCTGTCCAGGGACTGCTAGTGTGAAACCAGGTGAACAGAGCTGGTTTGGCCTCGGCAAATTGAGATCCCTTTAAATCTCAACTCCAAATGATGCTTTGGGAATCACAATGGGAAGGTCTCAGCCCTCCCCCATCTACCCAAGCCCCCCAAACATCCTTCAAAAACATACAGTACAAGTTTTGCAGAACTCAGAGAACAAATCTCCTATTAAATGTATAATCATTCCCTCCTCCAACCCAAAAACGTTTATCTTGAGTAGCATGATTTCCTGAGATAATAATAAACTGCCATTATTCGGGTTGAAGGAGGTTTGCACAACCAGACACGTTTCCTGGGCCAGTCCCACGGCACCCTGGAACCTACACTTGGGTGGAAAGGTCCCTGTGACTCCCTGGGAACGGCGCTGGCTCCCCAACTTCGGAGACGCCCGGGCAAGAGCAAACAAAGCAAACTTCCAGGTGTTCTGCTCTGCTTTTTGTTTTTTCTTTAAGTTGGGTTCAGCAGTTCTTAAAGAGTTCTTAAATCACCTTGAATTTAATTTCTCTAAGCCACGTTTAAAGGGAAGAATTACCATCTGTCACAGTTGGTTAATCAGAATCACTGTGCTCCATCTCACTCACTTTTTATTGAAAAATAACCCTTCAGTTACTAAACTTTCTGGGATCTTTTCCATGAAGATGTAAGCAATGCTTATCCCACAGGAGCTGCTGACACCACTCACAGAAGTTAACTAACCCATGAACGAGCACTGGATGCTGGTTTATATAATGTCACCACATCATTTTTATTACCCATGCCTATAGCAGTGGCTTCTTTTTTATTTCTTTAGTCTCTCGTGAAGCTCAGGAAACATTAACATGATTCAGATAAATGTCCACACCATAAAGAGAGGGAAGTGGAGTCATCGCAACAATATTAAAATTGTAAAAGTAAATGTTCTGCTGGTGTCCGTTTGAAAACAAAATACTCAAGGAAAACCAGTTAAAAGAAAAAAAACCCCAACCCTGCTCGCTCCCAGATTAGTGGATGTGAATGAATCCAGGGAAGCCTGAGCACCGGCTTAACCAAGCATGGCTAAAGCTGGAACAGTAGCAAGAAAAGATTGCAATTTTCTCCAAACTGTGAACAAAAGATCTGAACGCTGGCAAAAAGCAATGAATCCTCTTCATTCACCAAAACCAGCTAAGTGGTAACAAATTGTGAGTTTCCAGTTGGAGACAATTATGTGGGATGCTAAGGGCTGAATTAACCCTTTCTTCCCCCATTTCTGGGAGGCATCACAGGGAGAACAGTTCTGAGCACACCCGCACAGCCAATTCACTTTCCCACAGAAGGTTCACCCTGTGGAGGGAGCAGGTTCCCACAGATCAAAGATGGGATCTCAAGACAAATTAAGGCTACATGAGGCCTGTCCATGTTTTCCTGGTGGCAGGGAGAAGCTGTTGTGACTTAAGCAGGTACCCATCTGAGATATCTTAAATAAATGAAAGAGCTGAAGTTTCTTAACCAAGCCCAGAGCACTGGAAAGAGTGATAGTGGCTGTAGCCTTTTCTTCCTCTAACATTTCCACCCTGCATTATTTAATTTAAGAGCAGCTTGGTGGGAAATGTAGTCCTTAGGCAAAAAAAGCCCCAAACCAATAAAAAAAATTTTAAAGAAAATTTACTCAGAGATGCCCTAGGATGATTTCAAAATCTTTTGTTTCACATTATATTGAAGCACCGGGGACGGGGGCATCCCACAAGTCTTTTGAGATGCTGTTGGATTTCACATTTAAAAGGTTGCATTATCAGCTTCTAATACAGGTTTAGCAAGGAGTACAGATAAGAAGAGTTATTTAAAGCACTTTTTTTTGAGTCATTTTGTTTACAAGCCAATTGTTTCACAGGCGTCTCTGTGAAAGCACATTTTGTTTTGCCCCACCCTTCACAGCCTCGCCGAGAGGGGGAAATGGTGAAATTATTTGCAAATGAGAATCATCTTCACATCTGGAGACTGCAGAACAGGCAGAGCAGAAATTGCAAATCCCAACAGAAATTGCCCAGCACAGGCATGTAATTAAATTTCTCACTGAAACAAAAAAAACCCCCACAACACCATTTGAAACATGAGAGACCTGAGCTTAAAACTTTGGCCAAAAGCTACATAAAGTCAGGCCTCTGAATTATTTTCTGTATCGTGGCATTGGTGTGGATTGAGCTGCGGGGATTCTGAATCCCAGGATCCCTGAGATTGGAGAAGTCCATCCTGTGCCCAATCCCCGCCTCGCCACCAGCCCAGAGCACCGAGTGCCACCTCCAGGCCTTCCTTGGACACCTCCAGGGATGGGGACTCCAACACCTCCCTGGGCAGTTCCAATGCTTAACAACATTTTCCATGAAGAAATTCTCCTGATGACCAACCTGAAGACTTTGCTAAGTTCCCTTTACTTATTTCTTTCTCTTTCATAAGGTGCCCTCAGCAGAACTCTGGCACTGCTTCCCTCTCAAACTCAGGGAGAATTGTTTGATCTTGGATTTAAAAAGAATCTATAAAGCAGCATTGGTGCATTGTTACTCTAGGTGTAATAATAGAATCATTACCAGATAATTATACTGTAATAATATTATGTTATTATAACAGCAATATAGTAATGTTATTATAACATAATACTATATAATAATAAAAATATCTCCTAAGATTACACACTTTAGTAATAATAAATTAATTAAGATTAAATGCCTGCAGGGAAAAAAAGTCAATGAAACATCACCCTGCAAACCCTCCCTGCACAACTAAAAACCCAGCTCTTCCCAAATTCCCACTTCTGGCACTATTACTTTCTTATCCTCCTGTAGTACAGACCCCGGTGTTATTCACACCTTCAATTCACAGAGGTGATTTATTAGGAGATCTACTGGAATGCACTTGCCAAGGGAGGATGGGAAATTTACCTTTTCCTGATTATGGCCCATTCTTTAAGAGCTCGGTAAATATTTTCCTCATCCCTTTAACACACATTTGAAGGATAAACAGCCCAAAGGAGGGAAATCAGTCAGATGAAAAAAAAAAAGGCCACGCAGGTTTCCATCAGTCTAAGTGTATATTTTGGCAACAAATAAAACAGATTGCAAGAATTGCCAAAAGACAAATGCACGGATTTGGGGGAAATTTGTCTATTAGTCTGCTCAGGGCACAGGACAAGCAGCCTCCTCACTGAACTCTGGGATATATATGAACACATTCTATTCATAAAGGATTATAAATAAAAGAAAACAAGGGGTTGGCTGTTATTTTAGATGAGATAAAGCTGAGCCCACCTCTGGTGTTTATATAATCTCAGTATTTTAGCACTTAACTTTCTCTCTTGCAGATGTGTGTGCAGGGAAGCGAAGCCCAGCCTTGTCTGCAGGGTATGGATTGGGAAGACAAAGCTGGGAACACCTCACGGAGGGGTCCATGGACCAGGAAAAGGCATTTTCTGGCCAAATATTGAAAAGCAGCCTTTTACACCTGCCCTCATCCTCTTTCAAGCCAGCATTTGCACACACATGCACATGGAAAACAAATTCACAGCTTCTACCCACCACCCAAACTCATCCCTTTTCAGAAACTTTGTTTCAAAATAGAGATTAGGAGCACTAAAACAAATTCTAACCAATCCTTTCATGATCTTAACCCCTTCTGAATCCTCCCTACAGGATTTATGCTCGTTTTTCTCCATGAATTCTCCCCACAAAAGCCAAGTCTGCCTCCTTCACACCCCGGGCTGGAGCAGCACTCCTGCTCTCTCATCCTCTTCTCAGCTTTTCTCAAACTCTAACACTTTTTGAAGCCAAAAGCACTTTGGTCTAAAGACATACATTAGGTGCAGATATCAGCATCATCTTTTTTTTAATTCTAATTAAAATAATAACCAAGTGCTACCTTCATCCTGACCATTGAAAAATTGTGGCGAGGGTTTCAAAGAGGGGTTTTTTGCTTCTTTACTTGTTTCATCAAATCCAGAAGATTTCTGGTGCAAGGAACCAGGATGAAAGAACACCAAATCATCTGCTTGGTTCCAATCTCCATCAGAATTTTATTTCCTCAGAGCACAGGAACATTTTATAACATCACAAAACCTTATGCATGGACCCTAATGAACATAGTCCAGAAACCTCATGTGAAACCCTGTGTCAGCCTCAAGTAGTAGCAGCAACATGCCTAAAATAAAAACTCAGGTTTAAACAGCAGTTCTTGACCCTTGGGTCTAAGCAGATGAGCAACATCCACCTATCAATCACTCAGAATTGTTGTCATCCTCTACTCATATGCTTTCCCTAAATCCCTGCTGAATCCAATGCAGTTGTGCTGTTGGAAACATAAACCTGGAGTAACCACCACCCAAACCCGACCACTCCCCAGCGCACCCCGTCCTTTTGCCCCACTCGCCCAAGATAATCTCCTTTCAATAGACCATCGCCGAGGGTTAACAAAGCTCTTGTTACCTTCTGTGGGAATTTCAGCCCCAAAGTGTTTAGGAGCTTAAAAACCAGAAGGCAAACAAGCCTAACATTCACCACAGAGCTTGTAGCAGCCAGCAGGATTTACCATGGGTATTAAGGAGATTGTGGCGTGCATATGCCAACACCACGGCCTGCTGCCATCCCGCTGCTCCCACCACACTCCAGCCACCCCTCCAGCGCCACAGGACTCGGAGCTGCAGCTCCCTTTGTTTCCGTTTCATGCAAGAAAAAACTCGAGTTACTAAAATATCCCCCTCTCTCTCTCTGTATTTTTTTTTTTTGCTATATTAGGTTGACATGTCGGTGTCAGAGCGAACCCTCCCGCTCTCCAGATGCTCCGCCCGCTCCCGCAGCACGCGCTGCGGAGGGGAAGGTGGCAGGGAGCCAGCTGGAGCGCTCATCCTGACAACATATTTTTGCAGATTATGCAAAAGCGGCAACATTTAGCTTTAGAGGAACATCACAGCTGTTCCCCTTCCCCTGTCAATCCCAGGCTCAAACCCGCAACAGGTTTCATTTAGGAAGGGCCAAAAGTGCTCCCAAAGTGGCGCTTTCCGCACGCGCAGCCACGCACGGGGAACGTGAGAAGTTGAACAGCCACCCTTCGAGGACAGAACCAACTCTCCCAGCCAGCACAGATATCACAGGCTGCCAGGAAGGGACCAGAACAGAAAACTGATCTTTGTCATCACTTTAGGTGCTTGTGCCAGATTTACTTCTTGATGAATTATATATATAAAAAAAAAAATTAAAAAAAATCAGTATCAGGCAGACTTCATTCATTCATAGTTGTACAAATGCTCAGAGCCCAGAAAGCTCCTGCTCTAACCCAGAGGCTGAAGTCGAGGAGCCCTTTGACCACACAGGCACCTCCCTGGCTCTGGCCAAGCCGAATGAGGCTCCCAAAGAGCACAGGAGCACTCTGGAGACAGAAATCAGACTGAAACTCCCATTATCAGAGTCAGGGTGACCCAACGATGCACATTAAAGAGGATATTTTAATTTTAAAACAGGAGCGAGCATTGCACTTGCTGGTACACAAACTATTACAATGCTCCAGTCATCCATAACCCGTAAACTCTTTGGTTCATGGCTCATTTTGGACCAAGTGCCTTCACATGGTGCTAAAACCAGATTTTTGCCCATCAGCAGGAGGCTCATCTACTTATTAATGCATTGCTCCTAACAGCAGTACATGATGATTTTTCTAACATATTTCTAAAGGCCCATATGGGGAAAATAACTTGTGAAAAACTTGAATATTAAGCCCATAAATAAAATTAAACTTGACATCTTATTGCATGATAAACCAAATGGAGGTGACACTGAATGTGTAGGTGTGTTCAAAGGGAACAGAGATGCAGCAGAACAAGCTGCATTCAAAGTCTCACTATTTCTCCAAACAATCTTTAAAATAAGCAAAAAAATTTCTGCCCCAGCTTAAGACAGTTCCTACAGTAACTCCCCCCCCCCGTATAAAACCTATGGTGTTTCCTGTGCTGAAAGAAAAATGAGAGGCTGCAGAAAACACCAAAAAATTAAATTAATGTGAAAACTGTAGATTAAAGTGAGATCACAGCCTCACTTTCCTTAGGTTTAAACCTGTTCTATTCAGTGTGGCTTCACACCAGGAGTTTATTTACACAATTTGCGGCAAAGAACCTGGGGCTGGGTCCCGCCGTGGTCCCTCTGCTCAGCTCAGGCTCCCCAGCCGTTCCTGCTGACACAGCTGAGCCCCCATTCCTCTCATTGATTATTTTTTATTGTCCATTAGTGCCATTTCTGGATTTCTGACACAAACTACAACCAGGTCCCAGGTTTATGGCATCTTACAGTGCTCAGCTGCCATGGGGGACAAGACCACCGACAGGGAGGGGACTGTGCATAAAATCATTAAACCTTCATTGATATTTTTATCTTATTTTTGTTATGATCTACCAAGAGACCTGTGGAAAAAAATGAGCTACTGAGAGACTAAAAGGTTGACGCACTTGAAGCTTTGTGGCAGAACTTCTTTCACTGAACTGCAGAACAGGAGGGGCAATCACAGCCTCCTGTGTAATCGTAGAAAACCTTTGGTCACAACAAAGTATGTGAATGGTGCTTTTTTCTCTAATAAGGAGTTTATTCCACGGCTGATTGTTCCTGGCAGCCAGAAGGTAATGGCTGCTCTAGAGAAACTGCTGATAAATCTGAACTAGATGTTTTTTAAGGCCTCTTCCAGCCCAAACCACCCCATGAAGAAAAGCCAGTGACCAGGGTTGAGCTCTGCTCACGTGATAACCTTGACACAGGGTAAGGTTGGACTCACAGAAAACCCCACATCCTCTTTTAGGTACCTTTTAAACACTGTTTAGGTTTGATCACATTCGTCTAGGCAAGCCTAGGGTTTGTCAGATGGTACCAAGAGGCAGAGCTGTATCAGCTCCTGCATTTCAGCTGCATTTGCCATTCCACAAAACACACCCAACCCCACTCAGTGGAAGGAGGGCTACCTAAAAAGCCAGAAAGTTTAACTTTTAACTTCAGTTGTCCAAAGGTATTTGGAGAGAGCAGAAGGGGTGGCTGTGAAATGGAGGAACGTACGGGGGCAAGAGGGGGCTGCACAAAGGTTTGGTTTCAGTTGCAAATTTGCAGGATTATTGATGTCCCCACTCTGTGCATTGAGGCAGAGCATTGCCAACAGCTGCATTTGATGGGCAAGGGGAGTAATGAATTTCTTATCACAGAGAGACGTGAGTTCTTGGATCTAATCTTCACTGATATTGGCACAGAATTTTCGCAGCCTCTTCATCTACTCATATTGAAGTCATAGTTTTAAAATAATACAGAAAGATTTATTTTTATTAGAGGCTGTGAGCCTGGTTGTCAGCTCCAGTTTGCCCAGCGATGGGCATCCAGAAAAGGTGGAGTCCAGAGCCAAACCTCAGCACTGATATCCAATGCAAGTGATGTCAAATTCCTCCTATGAGGCACAAAAAGGCACCAGGCTGGAAATCTTGTGCTAAATAAACATGTCACTTCAACAGCAGCGAGCATGAAACACGAGCCTGGCTCTGCACACTTCTAATGCATGTCAAGGTGTGTTAAAGCGCTCAGTGCAATGATTTTCAAAGGGCTGATATCAAGCACCAGGGAAAAAAAACATCTCTTCCCTTTATTTGCTAAAACACAGCCAGGACTGAAACACCCCGTGAGGGGATTTGAGGGGTTAAATTGTTATTTCTGCTCAAATGTGTTGCAAAAGGCATTTGAAGAGGCTGTTTTGTGAAAGGAATGGAGGTGGTCTTTTTTTTTTTTTTTTTTAATTGGGAGTTAAAACTAAAAATTCCCATATACTCTCACTTCCCTTTAGAGGTCTGCTGGGCTTGGCTTATTCCTCTGCTTTGATATGCAAATGGGCAGCTTGCTTTCCTGCAGGGGACGCTGGCTGGGGGCCAAGGAACACAGAGGAGATGTCCTGTCAGGAGAGCAGCCCGGCCGACTCGAACGCTCCTTGGGCAGCGCCGGAGCCAAGCTTGTGCTTTGGCTTCAAAATAAAATACCTTTGTTAATAGTTTCTCCTTCCAATATAAATGTTTATGTATTTACCCTTCAAGTCATCTCTGCTGGCCAATGGCAGGAGCACAACAGTTGAGCTGTTCCTTTCGGGCCAGAGTGGTGCTAAACTCAAATTCCTCTTTGAAGATGCTCTTTAAGCGGCCCTTCATTTAAATCATAGAATATGGGTTATTTAAGGAACATTTAAACCATCCAGCTGCAGTGAACAGCCATATTTTTAGAAATGTAATCAATTTATTTCTATTGGGCAGTTTTCTCATCACTTTTCTATCTGGCCCATTTGGGGGGCATGGCACAGGGGAAAGCCCATTTTCGTTTCCGTGTCCTGGTCCCTTTAAGTTCCACTTTCTTGTTTTTCTGCCTTTTCTTTTAACTGACATAATGGAGTACCTATAAAAAAAGATTAAATGGGACCATAAAGTTTTATTAATGCCTTACATCACTGATATCGTCTCTGTATTGATAGTTCCACTTCCATTATTGCTACTTAGGCATTTAATTAGTGATTCATACAGTATGTTGTAAACTACAGTATTAGCGTTAACCATCTATATAAAAGCCCTCATTATGTAAAAACTCTTCCCGATATCATAATTGGAGTATAGTTATCCACTTTAACTGACTTGAATTAGATTATTATAGATTAATTTATAAAAAGTTACTTGTAAAGGACATTGAAGATCATGGAATATTAAGAGTGGAACTTCATTACAATAAAATGGACTTCAAGAACAATGGCACTGTCTGAGTTTCATATAAATCCATTACAATCTTCTGGTAATATGAACAATAACTGTGTTATCTGGCAACTCAGTGGTACTTAAGGATGGAAAGACAGAAGGTAAAAAAAGAAGTATGCAGAATTAAAGGGAGGACGTGCACTTAAATCCTGGATAAAGCAGCAGAGAGATTAATTGCTCCTTGCAGAGGAAATTTGGGTAATAGCACAAGATATAACAGATACCTCACATGGAAGAAGTGCGTGGAAAACTGTATTGTCCAGAGCATGAAGGTTAAATATCAGAGTCATTTAAGATTAATATGAACTCTTTAGAAACCTTTGATCCAAATGGAGATGTTATTAAATTACAGTAAAAAAGAACAGAATTTGGGCCACCTCCCCGAAAAGCTATTCATATTTTCATCTTTCTTCTCTCTGCTGTCACCATCTACATTATTCCACTCAGCTCCTGAAATTATATGGTCTGGAGCCCAATTTGCTGACCTGGCAAAGAAATGCTGAGCTCAGGCCACAGTTTAGCCCCGCTGTAAGGGAAGATGTTGAAGTTCCTGTAAATTTGGTCTTCCCACACGTAACCTCCACTTGCCACTGGATCCCTCCTGGTGAGCCGGGGATGCAGAATGTGTTTTTCTGCCCCAGCTCTGTACTTTGTCCTTCACGTCCAAGCCATCCACTCTTTGCCAAAGCCGAGAGATGAGCAGAGTCCTCTCTGCTCTTTGCTGCTGAGGGATTCGCCCTTACTATGGGATTTCTCAGAAAATCATCTCTACTGGCTCTGTAGGGGCTTGGCACCATCAAACCCAGTGGGAGGATTTCAAGGAACTCTTGGAATTTGTGCCCGCGTTTCTCTGCAGCCAGCCAAGGCTTTGGGGCAGGCAGAGGCACTTTTCCTCTGCAGTTTTACCCTTTTCAAAAGAATTTCACTTTTCCTGAGAGATAACACATACAATAATATTCTCTCAAATTTCCCGAGTCCATTTTTTATGTGGTTGAATATTTGCCTGCCTTCCAAAGAAGGGGTCTGCCTCATATTTCAGATTTAATAAGCACAACATCCCATGGGGCAACAATACCATGTTTGCCACCTGGATATTTGCAGGGTCTCTGAGAGGCCAGGCTGCATTTCCTCTGGGATGGAAGAATTCCAGGATCATTTCACTGAGTTAATCGACCAGCCCATCCAGCCTCTTTACCACCTGCCAGGTGGAGCTGATGGTCAGTAGGAAGTTTCCTTCAGCACACACCCACACCAAATGGGCCAAGGGAAGCCTATCAAAGCTATCAACCCTCTGCACTGATTTCCCATACAATACAGAGTCATGTCAGAGGCTCAGACTACAGCTTTTATCTGGCTTTGGACCATCATGCACCAAAAAAATGATTAATATGTAAAGGATGCCAAATAACTCCTTTCCCTGGCACAGTGAGATTTTCTAGCTCTATCCCTGTGGGACACAACTTCCTTGGGAGCTGCTTCAGGAGGAAAAGTCTTTGGGGAAAGCTCCAAAAGAGAAAATGAAAGACAGAAATCATCACTTTACAGTCACAGAACCAGATATGGTTCTTCAACATCAACCTTCATGCCCACACACCAAGGGGAACCCCCGAGTCAGACCTCAGGGGTGTCTGCATGGCTCTTGCTGCAGAAGAAATAAATCCACCAGAATCTGGGGTGGTGGTTCCAGAGGTTAATGCACAGCTGGAACGGGACCAAACAGTGCTAACAAGGGCAGTGAGGAGAAGGGAGTGGGCTGGAAGAGCACTTGTCATCTCAGGCCACTCAGGCCGCTCTAATTAACACCGGATGCTTTTCCAACACCCATTTCCTTGCTCAACAGCCCCTCTCTCCTTCTGTCTTCAGCCAGGCTGACTAAAGGCATTTCCATTACATCCCACCTTTATTAAAGCTGTTTTAAGCCACATTTTTTTTCTGTCTCTGACACACCTCAACCCTCAAAGTTTTGTTTTAATTAAACTAATCTCACATCCTTTCCCAGCTCCCCCCTTGTTCTTTATTTCCCTTTTCTTCAACTATTCCAAACCCCTATATTTTTAAAAAACCTTAGAGCAGTACAGAGAATAGAATCCAGCTCTGCCTGCCCATACTGTTTCTTGCAGTCTCTCCCTGGCCATAAATTTTGCAAGAGAGCAATAGAATGCAAAACACATTAGCAGTAACGCGCCGAAATCCCTGTGCTACAGGGTAAATAGGAAATGGAACAGCACATTTACAATTTTGGCCAGCAAAGTGCCAGCACTATTCATTGATCTCATTAAAGACCAATCTACATTCAGGGAAGAATAAGATTGATGAGCTGTTAGACTCTTTAAACACAAAAAAAGTTACCAGCTACATGCATGTGTAAACAGCCCAAAGAGAGGCACGAGGGGCTCTCTGCTCCTTCAGCCTAATGGCAATAATCACTGGGTAATGGAAGCGGAGCCTCCTGCCATTCCAAGAATTGGATGTGAACCTGCTCTGCCACTTTCGAATAACCAGTGCACAGAAAAAAAAAAAAAGTGATATGTTGAAATTTCATTTATCCTGGAAATTTAATATTTCATTTAATTCTTATTTTATTGTAAAAGGAAAAGAGAAAAATACTTTCCTTTAGGTATTTTTCATCTTTCACTAAACATAAACAGGTTTAACTGCAGCATCTTCACTCACACTCAACCCAGACACTACAGGTTCCTCTTCCTAGGAACCTGAATTGTTATCCCAGTTCTGCCACAGCCTTCACTCTCTTTGGAAAATTTTTTTTCCCCCTCTAATCTCAAGTTTCCCCAACTGAAAAATGGAATTGCTGATACTTGCACAGCTTTGGAGCCCAGAGATGTAAAGCACTCCATTGGTGCAAGGTATTACTGTGTTGATGATGATGAAATAAGCTTTCATACACCACTAAATTATTCAGGAACATCTACTTTGGTTTCACCCCTGGCACTCCCAGAATGCACCTCCAGTGCCATTACTCTGCAGGGAACAGCAGTGGTGAGTAAATGCCTATGAAACTCATATATTAACCTCACTTGGTGGCTGGAATATTCATTTCTTTTTGAGTCATTTCAAGCAAGAAAGGAAAATCTTCACTCTTGGAAATCATCTTTAGCTGACACATTAAGGAGCAGAGCTGAACAAATAATTTCCAATGAATAATGTGATGAATTTATTTTCCTTTTCTCTGTCCCCAAGCAGACTGGGATTTCCTCAAATGTATTTGTTATTCAAATGTATTCCACAACTATCCTTTGCAGTGTTTTTCTTCTGCGTTTATCGTGCCTGAATGTGCTTAATATCCTTCTTTCCTTCTGCTTTCAGCTCTGGGGTTTGTCTGAGTTTTTTGAGGGGCAGAGCGTGGGGAGATGGCTTTCACTGATTGTCCAGGTATATTTAAGGGATGCGAAAGCATTCAATTTGCAGTGTCCTGATTTAGTAACAATGGATGATGGCTGGATGTGCCTGTCCAAACCCCGTGCCCAGACCTCCCTGGAGAATTCACCAGGTTTTTGGGGGGAGTTCAGAGTGCCCTCTGTGTCTGGCACATAAAGGAGCAGGTGAGACACGATGTGTGTCCAACGTGCTGCCCTGGAGCTGCTCCTCGCCCGTCACCTGACGCGCGGCAGAGCCCTGCAACTCCAACCACCCGAGCACAGACTCTGTGACAGAAGGAGAGGAACTGCTGAGGATTTTTTTCTCAGTTTGGACAGCGTCTTAATGTGTTAAGAGAGACATCTTGTCAAGGATATTTTCAGTTTTGTCGTTTGCTTTATCCCAAGCTACAGAGTTGGCACATTTCGGAGCCATCCTAATGTATTAGCAAAAGTATGGCCTTGGCTGTTATCCTTAACTCTGCTGTAAACCTGGCACAGGACTCTTCCCTTTTCCTGCTGTAGGTTTAGCTCCATAAAAGGTGGATTATATCACTTTTTGAGAGCTCTTCCAAGACCCCCTGACCCAGGTATTACAGTCGTTTATAGGTATGGAGCTGGCTAAAGGAGACACTTCCCAGCAATGAGTGCCCAGAGATGTATTTCCTGAGTTCAGTGAGTAAATCAAAGCTGGAGCTTGTACATTCCTGCTTAAGAAAAGTCTGAGCACATACTGCATATTTTAGCTGATTTTAGTACCCTCTGGTATGTCCCATGGTGGCTCCTCTCTGTACCTAGAGATATTTGAAGAACGGGCTTACAGGTTTTCTTACTGGGACTTTGCTACTGAGGAGCCTGGACATACAAAGGGAAATAAAGCAGCTAATCAATACTCTGGGATTGTGATATATTGATGGGCATCCCCAACCATTAGCAGAGAATTACCCATTAACAGATTAATAAGCAAAGAACAGCTGGAAAAAATATGTTATTGCTCGTGAGGCAGTGCTTTTTTTCCCCCCTACAGATTAATTCAAAATAAGCAGCCAAATTTCAACAAACTTAGAGGTACCTTCTTCCAGAAAACTTCTTCTGCCCTTAATTACATCAGCATACTCTCAAGAGCCACCCCTACCAGAACTGATCCTTGGTAAAAATTGCCTCTTTGGTGACTGGAATTGAAATAATTCCATTATTTAACTGAAATAAGGCTATTTCAGTTAAATAAGGCAGTTACTGGCCCATGCTCAAGGCAGTCTCCCTTCTCCATGTGCTGCCAGAGAGGCCACATCTGGTTCTGTGAAAACTGGCACTTTGTACAGGCTACGCCATTCTTATTTCTTATTCTGACCCTCTTTTTAGTTTCTTTAAAATTATATGCCAATTTTAACCACACAGTTTGGAATTTCATCAAGCCATTTCTAACCAAGAAGCCACCCAGAAATATTTGGGGGGTTCCAAACCTGTCCTATTCCATGTGCCCCACCCTTAACAGGCGCCCAACAACCGTGTGAGAAACTGCGTGAAACATCATTTTTATAATAATTTTCCAAAAATATTTTTCCTGATTGAAGTAAACAGAGACTTCAGTGACTCCTTTCTGCCTTTCTTCCCAGCCTCCACACCTCCCAAAGCCCAGGGAGTGGGAAGGAAATGTTTCTTTCAGCGAGATGCTTGTTTCCCCTCGCCTTTGAATTCTTAAAAGAAGAATATTGTTTCATACTCTTCCAAATCTGCTCTGCCTTCCCCGACTCTCACCTTACCTTCTCTTCCTCCCTCTTCTCAATGACTATTTTCTTTCTTCCTTACTGTTTTTCTTTCCTCTCATCTTCTCCTGCCTCTGCTGCTCTGGTTTCACCATCTGGTTCTGTTCTCCTTATCGCGCCCCTTCCCTCTGCCACAACCCGCGTTTTCCCCCTCTTGCACCTTCCCCATCCTTGTTTCTCCTCTCCTTTCCACTCACTCCTTTCCTGTCTTATTTCCCCCAAGGTTTTCAAAGGGAAGCCCAGCCAGGGCCAGATTTCTCTTCCTGCCTGCTGCTAATTGAGCAGTTCATGAATTCCCACTTCTGGTGGCGGCTTTGCAACTTTCCAGTTCGCTGTTCAACAAGACGGGGACGGCACCAGACAAATCGCAACCAGAAAATTATCCTGGAGGCTGAAAGTCACAGTTCCCACTTGGGTTTATTTTATTTTATTTTAGCTCTTTCTTTTTAAAATTTCTTTACCATTTTCCCTGCTTCTTAAACAGGCGAGTTGGACTTTAATATACAGTTAAAAAATTCTTATCAAGAACCTTTATACATTTTCAATGCTGAAGCAACAAGTAACTAAATTGGGAGCCTTTTTATTTCCTTATCAAGAAAATCTATTCCTGAATGCTAACAAGCAGGTCTTTATATACTTTGTCCACTTGATAATAGACTAATAATCTTATCATGATGTTTTCTTGAACTTGAACTAGGTGCACAAAGTTAAGGCTGGAAATGTGGGAAATTACTAAATTATATAACGTGGCAAAGATATTACAAGGAATTTCTTATATTGCGCAGCGAAATATTGCCAATTATTGTAGCTGTCAATTTAACAATAGGCTTATTCACTATGGTGTTTGATTAATGTGAAATTATTCAGTTGGCTACCTTGTAGTTGGCCTATTTTTGTGTCCAATTAGTATGCTAATAATGGTAATTATGTTCTATACTGCATGTCTCATCACCTAGAGGGTTTTTAAAATGATAAAATAATGAGAATAAACAAGCTGATGCTGACATTCACTGGGCCATTCTAATTACTTACTGAGAGCACACTGGGGAATCAACACTCAACCAAAGAAAATGATTCTTGCTTACTTTGTTAAAACTACTCTTTTCAAAGAGCATTAATAGTTTGCTGCTGTTTTCTTTATTACAAGGGACTGCACTATTTTCCCTTTTATTTGCCCTGTTAATGTACAGTACCAGGAAAAAGGAAAAAAAAAAGATAATTTGATTATGTTTGACTGAAGCGATAACTGTTTGCAGGGGGTGTCAGAAAAAACAAATAACTGTAATTGCTGAATTATACACCTTTGTAATGGTTCCCATTTATTTCTTGGCTGCATGATAAACATACCATCACCTTTCTCACCACGGGAACGGGGCATTTTTCCAGTGTGCTGGGCTTGCCGTGGATGGAGGGCTGCCAGGGAGATACCCGAGGGTGGGATTCCCGCGGCAGCCGGACCCGCTGGCTCCGCTTTCCCTCCATCCTTTTCCCCACACTTACACACCCCTCAGGGCTTGCAGGTTTTTGGTTATTTGCAGAGATTATGACCTACAATTTTTTCTGATAGAAGCTTTCACGTTGCATAAGGGACATTATCAATAAATAATAGCACATACTCTTTATTATAAGCGCAGTTTTAAAACAGTGCCTGGCTCCTTGTGAACAAATACACAGGGTTTGAAAACCCCTGTCATTCCTCAGTCCTCCCTTATCCAGCAGTAACAACATCACTCCTCACTGGCTGCTCCAGAAACACCACCTGAGGATGGGGCTCAGACATCTGTTGCACTGACATCGGAATAAAGAGTCAGGATTTTCCAGCTTCAGCACAAAGGAAAACAGAGCCGGGCACAGAGGGTAAAGCTGAGCAGAGCGTGTGGGAATTCTGAATCCTTTGAAGAGCAATTTGGGATTCATGCATGGCTCTATTTTTTTTTTTTAATGGCATTCAAGTGATAAATGATATAAAAGAAGCAAATACAATAAAAGGAAAAATATTATTTGAAAAGTTACTGTGCCGGGTACCAGGGAAGCTCTACAAAAACTTAGGATACTGGGAGAAATGCAAGGAAGCTGCAGACCTGAGGCAGGCGGTTGGTCAGGTATGCCCTAACCCTCAGATTAATTGATTGTGCAGAAGAGGGATGCTGAAATACCTCCAAGCTTCGGAATCCAGGCTGCCTGGGGAAGCCTATTTAAAACTATGAGCTGTGATTAAAAAGATTGTTTGAATGGAAATCCCTGCAAAGACAATACAAAGGAAAAAGCCTTCCATTAGAACAACCTCGTGTGTTTATACGGATGCTAATACTTTACTCCACATATGACGAAGCTCCCAGACAATCCATCATAAAGCTGTGCTGGGGGATGGCTGGAAACGCTGTTTGCCAACACAGAGCAGGGGCTGGTTTTAATAAAGGATGTAATACGTGACATGTTAACAGGGAGTCATTTGTGCACCGTGTATTGGTTACTCCTGTCCTGTCATTTTGAATTACGTCTCAATATATCTCACTTGCTAAAGGAACCAACTACCAGCAAACAAAAAGTTACTGTAATCCAGGAAAAACAACAAAAAATGATTGAGATAAGGAATTCCAAAAGACTTTTTCTTTGCACCATAACATACATTCAACTTAGAAATAGAGTTGCAGTGCTAAACAGAAATTCCCTGGATGTGCCTGCTCCCCTTTCCCACCTCCTCCCACCCCAGCAGCAAAATCTCACCCTCATCTCATGGACTATGAGCTTAAATTTCTGTTTGGTGAATAATCTGCAGTGTGTCTTTTCCACCCCACTGTACTGGTGTTTATGCAGCCAGGGAGGGTTTGAAGAGGCTCAGGAACACTTGGAACTGCTGTTTGAGTTCCGTGGCGTTCCTGCCGATGCAGGAAATCTCCCTGTCACCTCCTAATTATTTTGGACATGATTTTTTTAAATTTCAGAATAGCAAGCTACTGAAGAAAGGGGAAACTGTGGGAATTTATTTGAGATCAGTGGTTATTTGTGCCTTTCGTGTGTCAGGGAGATCACCAGCAGTATTTATGCTGCAAACTGCTAAAAAATGATCCCTTTAATAATTCTGGAGACAAATTCCAATGACAGCTTCACTCCGAGGTGTGTTTCGAGAGTTCAGCATGGAGAGTTTGAGTCACCAGTGCCCAAGATAAATTCAGCAGCCTCGTGGCAAATACATTCCATAATCTTAAGCTGTTTTTAAAAGCAAGACTGAAGGAGCAAGGAGGTAATTTAGAAGTGAAAGCTGGTAGCGCAGGAGCTAATAATTAACTGCTGTACAAAGGTGATCTGCATCAACTCATCTGTAAATCCTGGAACTTTTAGTAAGAGTTGTTATAAATGACAAATTATGCCAAGCTGCAGATACCTTGTACTTGATAACCTCAGCAATTACCACCTCACAGTAAATTCTAGGCTGATATCTTTGATTTAGCGTGGAATTTAGCACTATATACATCATTATCCTTGTAAGTTTTCTCCAAATTAATTAGCCATTGGCAAGAAGAAATAAGTACAGCCAAGTATTAATAAATATAAATATGTGCATTTGTATATAATGCTTATATAGACATTATCTATTTAAACATCCTTACAGAAGGTACATCTTGGAGGCACAGGGGGAAGATCGTAAGGAAAATCCTGCTCCAGATCTCCAGGTTTCACTGCAAAGGTGAACCATTAATGATTTGTAGGTATCCTGGATTATATTGTTCAGCAGGCACAGTGTCAGAAAGCTGGGGACTTTTACAGATGGGTTGGAATCTGATAAAGAAAAATACAGAAAATGTGAACTTGGTAGTTCTGATACTTCAGATCTCAGCAGCTACAGGAGATTGATCTGTAAAATCCAGATTGCTATCTTGGCATTGGCTGCTGCTGTAAATTAGGGATTTTCAAATACTAGCTAAGAAAAGCAGCTGGTATTTCTCACAACTGCTTTACTGATCACTATTTGCTAAAACTTCATAGATGGAAGAGGAAAACTGCCTGATTTTTTCTTCTACCCTGAAAGAATTAGGGGGAAAAATGTATTTTTCTCTTTGTGTTTGCTGAGCACTGCCTGATGAATTATCTCAGAGCCATATTTTCTTTTTGTTACCCAAGGGGGAGGTCTGGAGGGCTTTTATTACTTATTTAAATTTGCATTGCTGTTATCAGTTGAACTTCTGAGTACTTTTACAACTAAGATAAGCCCCTCCATATCTTCCTGCGAGTCTGCTCCCTGCTAACAATTTCCCTTAAGCAAAAGTATGGGGGATTCCAAAGGCAGGGGGGAGAAGGGAAAACATAGTTTGGAAAATGACAAAAGTAGCTGACAGGGCACACAACAAAGCTTGAGAGGAGAATTTACCTACAAACCAGCGCTGCCTGCCATGACTGCATTAAACCAGGACATGATTTAACTAATTCTTCCCACAACAAGGTAGCCACACATCTTTTAAATCCCTCGTTCTCCTTAGGAGGGATATTTTGGGCTGAATTAACCTTTCTTGTCGGTAGTGAATATCTCTGCTGGAGATACAGGGAAAACACCCGAGTTTAACACCCTCTCAGTTTTCCAAATTGAGCAGAGGTGTTAGAGCAGAGAAGGTAGGAGACAGAGTTTCTTCTGGGGCTTCTGCTCCCCTTCTGCACTAAAAATCAGAGGAGAGAGGAAACGGATTTTTTAATTTTTATCAGAATTTGGATGGAGCAGGACAATGAAGTAGAAAAAAAGGGATATGACCCTCATCCCCTACAACCACCACCAGGAACTGCAGCCAGTCACAGAGACATTTATATTTTATGCCATTTTAAGCCTGGCCTCTCATGTATTTTTGCACTCTAACATCTGATTTCCCAGCACATGACATCAGCAAGAAGTGGAATAGATAAGTATCTTCCACCAAAACATAGTTCAGTGACCTAAATTACATATTCAGCAATGGGAACGCTGCGAGTCCTAAATCTCACAACCATCTCTCTGGGATCAAAGGCTGTTTCTGCTACAGCAGCACTTTTGGGATGAAGAGTGATCCCTTCCTGAACTCAGTCTGTCTCCTCTGCTTCCCAAGATCAGCCATAGCAGCACAATGGGAAAGGCAGTGCAGATACAAATAAATTACACAGAATCCATTAATTAAGGTAGGTTACAGGCAAACTTTGGATGTTTTCTTGTGCAAGAGTAATGCAAACATCAGGGCATTATGTTCCTTCTCAGGGTTGGTTCCTTTAGAACTGTAATTAAATCATAAAACACACTTTTGAATATGTATTAATGTATAAATTCACTACTGATTCATCTGAACCTATACTGCTCACTTCAAAATGTGCAGCATATTATTACAGTTAATCACTTAATTATTAGCTAGTGTTGAGTTTTTTTCTTTTCAAGTCTGAAGGTGTAATGCACTAAAAATAACATTTTCAGTGGACCTGAAAGACAAGCTCCTGGCCTCCACTGACACCTCTGATATAAAGATACTGAATTTATCCTCTGGGATTTTGGAAACATTTACTGCTGTCCCAGCCAAGCCAGTGGGTTTCTCATCTCTGCAAAGTGTCAAAGGTGCAGGAGGGGGTTTGGAGTTGTGTTGCTTAACTCCTCCTGCCCTGGTGATGGGCTTGGGGGATACCCCAGGACAAAAGGCTCCAGACTGACCAAAGGGGGCTTTTCCAGCTCAGCTCTGCAGCTTTTGGGCCACCAGATCAATAAAACAGACCAAGGAATGTTGGTCACTCCCAAACTGAAGTCACAGATCGATACTAGCCCATGCTGCCCCTGCAGGCTCAGGGCAAAAGCCTCGACAAGGAAACTGGGTAGGGAAAATTTGGATTTATTTTCATTTTAGAGCATATTTGGTTTTAAGATATTTCTGTCTTTTTATCTCACTGGTTTCATCTTACAGGCAGTACTTGGTCAATTAGGAAGTCTCCCACATTTTTACTGAGCCCCAAGGCCCAAATTCTCTCTTCTCTCCCCATCCAAATCTGTGGCAATTAATTACACAGTTAAACCTCAACTGCTCTTCCTTTGCTGGAGCCAGGCAGCGATTCCCACTACCCAGTGCTACTCCTAGACATCACTTCAGTGCCAGCAGCTCCAACCTATTCGTGGCTGGAAACTGCCTTGCCAGGGGAAGCTCTGGTCCCTGCAGCATCCCATCCTCCCTGCCAAAGTAATTGGGGCCAGGCTGGGAGTACCCAGCACTCGGAAACCTGGGACTGCACATGCCACTGGAAAGAGAAAATAAAGTGTTGCAGCCATTAGTGAGTTGTCATTAATTGTTCTCCTGGTGAATGAATGAATGAGGAATCTTGGAGGGAAGAATTCCCACCTTCTCCCAGTAATAATTATTTCTGCCAGCCTGACAAGACATCTCAAACCAGGAAATCCACACAGAAGGGAACAAATCCCTGTTTTATTTTGAGTGTTGTTTAGGCTTGGATGGCACTTCAAGCACGTGCCGTGGGTTCAGTGGGAACTCAGGAGTTTTATTCCCTGGCAATTATGTCTCATGCACAGCCCTTCTGACACAGGATAAACAACTGGATAAAGACTCTTCTGCATTATAAAAAGCCCAATTCTCAGAACTGACAGCCCTCAGATCCCTACAAACTCCCTGTCCAGTCCAAAACAATCTCAAAATGAACAAGACACAGCAAAATAAGCAGAAATTCCATACAGAGCAGTTTAATTTTTATAACCAACCACAATCCTCCCCCTTAGTTTAACACAGAAGGATTTGTAACCCTCATTTTAGGGACAAGATAAAGACCTTTTTTTGGGTTGGGAGAACCCGTCTCCCAAAGATTTGCAATTATTATGGTTTGTTGGGTGGGAATGGTCCAGCTTTTGATGATTTTCTTGGAAGATGCTAATTGACAGTTGAATGCTGTGGCCCCAGCTGACCTTCGCATGGGTTTTCCAAGGGGTTTCTCCAGTAGCAAAGCACAAAGATCCACATGTGACATTTCATCTGGTTTTTGCTCCAACAAACAGGAAACACCAACTGCTAATAAACGCTAGCAGTAAAAAAACCTCCATAAAATACTGGGAAAAGACCTCTCCTCACCAAAATACTTCACATTAAAAAAATCAAATAGGAAGTGGAACCAGTGGGTCAAAAGTGCAAAAATCTCACCTCTGAGCACCTGCCTGAGCAACCCCTGGTTGGGCTGGGCTGGGCAAGCAGGGAGATGATGTTTTATTATTTGTGGGCTGCTGTAAGTGGTGTTTCAGGGAGCTGCAGGCCCAAGGAAGGGCATCCAGCACCCGTGTGAAGGACGTGTGTTTACAGCTATATTGAATATTGATCTATGCATACTCCACTGGCAATAAACTTCTTAATATGTACTTGAAAATCCCAACTCATACATCCTCCCCGTGAAGGCTCAAGGGCAGAGGGAGGTCTGATTGCTCTGTGTAAGTGAAATTTCTGTGTGTGTCTCTTGAAGGAGTTAAACAGGGCGTGATACATGATCTGCCCTGAGGAAGGGAGAGCCAAGAGCAATTCTGCAGGTTGGTAAAAGCTACAGTAGGAACTATTGCGCATTGCTGAAATTTAAAATGGATGCACAAATATTTTTTTTAATTCATCATTTATTCTGCAAATGTTTTAACAGCTACTGCGAGAAAAATAATTTTTAAAAAAAGTCAAGAAACTACCAAAAAAAGAAATATCAAGTGTTTTGGCTTGCAAGTGCATGAAGAGCCCACCACAGATTTATATGGATGTACAGGAAGCCTAAAGAAAATCCAAGAGGCTTTAATACCAGCTCTGCCACTACAGTTCAGAAGTTACTGTATAACCAACTCTTCCTGCCATTCCTTGGTCCTGGCAATCAGCACTAATAAATGTCAAAAACGGGACTGACCACCTTCCATCTCTTATCAAAGGGCAATGGATGTGGTGCCTCAGGTGTCACTTTGATGCAATTTTTCATCAAAAATAGTAAATTATGTAAAATCGTGTGCACGTCACTCTTACTGCAGGCGGTTTTACACCTGAAAAGGTGGAAGATATTGAAGTCTTGCAAGTAAATTCAGACATTTGTTTCCATGCTGACAAACTCCAATCACATTTTACACTCTTAT
>WEIT01023485.1:19135-97973 GCA_013389985.1 Dryoscopus gambensis | reverse complement strand
GGGGGGGGGAAGCTTATTTACTTTCCAGTCCCCACTGCAGCATCCCTTGTAGCTTAACAGCAGTTGCATATCCACAAAAGCGAAGGATGACCCCAGGTATGAGATTAGTCAGAAAAAAACTCTTAATTTATTGAATTTCTTCTTCTTCATGTGGATCTTGCAGGAAAAAACATAGAGCACACCAAAATTACACACACAGAGACTCTTGCTGACTTTCATCTCAAATTTGACATTATCCTCCTCACCACTGCTTTATCACTAAGTTGCTACAAAATTCATTCAAATTAGTTTCCCAAAACTACTGTAGAAGTTGGGTCTGGCTGGAGAGGAGTGTCCAGCCAGAGACTCCCCTCTGGCGGTGCCTTGTCCTGTCCTCTTCCCAACTAAATCCAGCTCTTACTCTCTGCTGCCCCTTTCCTCTCCCCCAAACCAAACCAGGTTCCTGCACCACAGACCAGGAGCTGCACCACCTCCTCAAGCCAGATTTAGCACGAGAGGTGCAACCTCCAGGCCAATTCCCAAACTTCTGGTGACTTTTGGACAAGTGATGGAAATAGGAAGAAGCCAGTGTGAATTCTGACACATCCAGAGTGCCAGCAAATCCTGCAGACTGATTCAACATTTCCTCCACCACTTCTACTAAACTCTGCAGCTAAACATTATTGGGAGTTTGCTTCATCTTTCTTGATCATCTCCCAGAGCATTTCCCCTTGACAAGAGTTGAATCCAAGCTCCAAGGAGCAGGATTTGGATGCCTTGGGTCCATCATTTGTGGTCAGCATCCTACGAGCCATGGAAGTAGTGCAGGAAGAGGAGCTGGGACATCCCCAGGAACCACAGTGCCCACTGTGTTCTGATACCCTTGGACATTAACTTTGACAAAGTTAATATTCCCTGGCTTTCCCAATTTTTATGCTTTCACAGTCTTCCCCTGCCTGTGACATAATTCCCAAATAGACTTGTTGGTGTTTTGGCTCGTGGGCAGTCCCACCTGACACAGCTTGGCACAGCCACAGCAAAGAGTGAAGTTTTTGAAGCACAACGTCAAAAATATGACCTTAGAGGGAACAGAATTCGTTCCTGAGAGTCACACCCTCCTGCCTTTTCTGAGAAACTATGAAAACAGGAGAAAACAAATGCTGGGAAAACATGGAGAAAAACAGGATGCCTAATTCTTGCCTTAAAGCACCGTGTTTAGGTTGAGGTCAGCTCCAATGGCAGAACACGATGATGGAACAAGTTGACCTTCTCTGGCATAGACATGATTTCTCAAGCAAATTAACCTTTTTCTCACCTACAGACAGAACAACAAAAACAAAACAAACAACCCATAAATCAACCAGTAAACCTGTTATTTTAGAAAAGACAGAGTAGTGAAGTAAATTCTTCCAAAATGCCCTTACATCATTCATAGAGACAGAAAAACAATTACAAAGCAAATCAGATCCTCTCTTTAATTGATTGCACTCAAGTTCTTTCCTCAAGTAGAAATGTTGCCAAAAAAAAAAGTAAAAATTAAGGAGCATTTCAATTCCAGGCATCAGTGAAAACATAACTGCCTCTGGATTTCTGGATTGCTTTCCAGCAATTTACACACCACAGGAAAGATTAAAACAGTCCTTGTTAATCCCTTCCAAAAATGAAGCTTCGAAATGTTGCCTTGGATTATTACACAAACATAAGAGATCATTAAAAATGCAACACGGAGTTCTGGAGAGGGTGTTGTGGGTGTTTGGTTTTTGCTATTTGGGAGTTTAAAACTGCTCTTTTAGCAAGAAGAGGAATAGAAGAGTTAGAGGAAAGCAGCAGGTTCAAAAAAAAAAAAAACAACCAAAACCCTCCTGTCGCATCTGTCATCAACCCTGGCCACGCCCTACTGACACAGAACTGCGGCAGGAGCTGGAATGATCCTATTCCACAGTGGTGACAGCTCTGGAACCCAGGCAGACCCGAGCTAAGTGAAGCAAAACCAAATTAAAGCCATGGGAAGCCTGGTTTTTCCACATTTAGCACTAAAAGCAAGGTCACCCATGCTGATGAGGAGTATTGCAGTTGTTCAGTTATTAATGATGTATTAATTCAAAGTTTTTGCCCTAAAGCTTTAGTTTGGTGACTCCAGGTCCAGCTTTCAGCTGTCACCATCCCAGCACCTCAGGCCAAACACCACTGAAAATATCCTTACACACCCTCTGAAAAAATGTCATGCTTGGACCTACACAGTGCTCCTCTGCTCCTGCTGCAGATTTTCCTGGGAAAAACCTTCACTCCTTAATGCAAACTCCACCTGTCACAGCACCTGCCCTGTGCTGGAAAGGCACGGAGATGAACTGCCCTGATTTTGGAGCTTATAACACTGCAGTGCCACTGTTGTCACCTTCTAGGAGTGCCAGAGCTCAGCAATGGGGAAGAAAGAAAATGGACTGAAGTCGGGTTTTGTCATCATTTGAGATTGTAGGAATGTAAAAAGTTGCAGCAACTTGCATTCCTAATTAAGGGTGTTTCTCTGGGAAGGCTGACATTCCCATCCCTCTGGCTGGGGGGATACAGCTCTGGTGCCCAGAAAAGCAGCTCCTGAGAAAAACCAGCTCTTCCTTTCTTAGCCCTTCACTGCAAGTCAAAATAAAATTCTTGTCATGATCTGTCCAGTCTCTTCCCATGACTTTGAGTTCCCAGACTCAAGAATTTGTTTTCATTTACTATTCCCTCTTTTCCCAGGTGGAGCTTCTGGCCCCTTGTCCCACCCAAAACCTTTCCAATTCTCTTGGCCTCTGCCTTGAATTTCTTGCTCTTATCTTCCAATTAAAACAAGGCAGGGATGTGGATTGAAATCCTGTGGAATCACCTGACACAAAGTGGTCTAATGGAAAGTGCAGCCAAACCCAGAAATACTTTTCCTGTGTCAAGTCCCCGAGCACAGCTCACAGGGCACTTTGGCCAAGCTGGGTGTTGAACTAATGACTGAACAAATTCCCAGGCAAAAGCCACCAGAAAGTGCTAATCCTTCTCCTGGAGAAAGTTTATCATGCTGGGGTTAGGTTAGAGCCATGGCAGGGAGACCAGATAAATCCTTTTAAATTATATTCCACTAAATGATTATCCATTAAGTGGAAGAGGTATCTTCTGCACTAAAAGCTTTGCTACTCAATAGAACTAATGACAAATTAAAGCTGACCATGTAAATAAGCAAGATGGGAGCTGATCTGATTTTGCACTTTGCTGAAAAAAGTGACAGATTAATCAATTCAAATTCACTACAGAAATATTTATTGTGAGGCCTAACAGTTACAATTAGAGCTTCCTCCCCCTCCAAACAAACACTTATTTGTGAAGAATACTTTTCCAGTTTGAATGGGAAGCACGGGTTCTGATTGCAGGCTTCCACTTGAGATTAAATACCAAATAAAGAAAAAGAGATTTAAGTTGTTTTCATTTAACACAAGAAACACTCCTTCTTATTTTTGTCAGATGCCTTTCTGGGAAAAAAGGCAGTAGGTGGAAGACAGAAAAAGCAATGTAGGTAAAGACAGGTTTTCATGTTGCACTTTATAAAAATTTAACTACATCCAGATATATCTTTTATTGTGCTTGAAAGAATTTCTGAAAAGCACTTGGCATTTCAATTTTATTTTCCAAAATACATGCACTCAATTTATGACAAACAAATGTATGTGATCATTCAATAGAGAGGAAAAAAAAGAACATGACAAAAAGTTTAATAAGCCATGACATTGATGAGGTCAATTAAAGTCAGTATTAAATGTGTTAATTAGATATAAGAACCAGATAAAGATTTGGAAGAACAAGACAAACACACTCAGGTTTCCACCCTGATAGAATTTTATATGCATTGGGAATTTATGTAGGTATAAAGAAGTGCTTTAAATGGAAATAACCATCAGGAGTTTCCTGAAAATCTCTTTACAGGTCTAGAAAAGTCCAGGGCTCATCCAGAGTGTTTCAAGACTCGTGCTGATTAACGTGAAGGCTTTGTGCTAGGCTATCCAAGTTGGTTCTTTTTAAGGAAATTTATGGAAGTGTCAGAACTGCAGCACTTGAGACCCACGTCCCAGTTGCTCAAAACCAGGCAGATGCTGTAATGTTCAGCTGAGACCACGTCGGGGAAAGACAAATCTGGAGAGGGGGAGAGGATTGTGAGCAACACCTGGTGATTTGGGGAAAAATTATTTTTTTTACTGTGCAGGGGGTCCCAACACATTTTTTTCATCATCTGAAGTACATCTGGGAAGAAGGTGGCTTTTTATAAGGAATAATTCCTGACCAAGACTCCTGGACCAGCAGTTATGAGTGGAGGCAAACGTGGGGGAGACTGGGCTCAGCCCTTGTGGATTTCACCAGGATTAATGTTCAACCAGAAGTTAGAAAACAAGTAGATTAGATTTTAGCGGAGCAAAGTTGGGAGAGTAAGTGCAGGGTGAAATTCAACATGATAAAGCTGGGGAGAGAAAGGACACAGAGGAAATAGAAAGTGTTCAAAGATAAATTAATGTATGCCCGGGGGTTGTGTGTGCCACCTCCCAGTAATTGCACTGGGAATGTTCAAGTTGTTTTTTCTATTTTTTTTTTCCTGTAAAGCCAGTGTGAAGGAACATCAAAATGTAAAAGTAATCAACAGTGGAAGAAAAGGCAGACACGAGTTATAAAACATCAAATACAGAGCAGGGTTGGAACAATTGCATAATGAAGTTGAGAGCATAAAAAGCGATAAGGAAAGCTAAGACAGTGAATGAAAAGAAACTTTACAGGGAGGTAAAATAAAATTAGAACAGTTTTCAGGTCCAGGGAGGAAACAAGAGGCTGGAAAAGCAGCCCAGGTGTCTGCCAGAGTCAGGACAAAGTGTTACCCAAAGAAGTGACAGTGCTCAAAGCCTAAAATATTTCTCTGTGATTGAGAAAGTAACTAAAATTTAAACCATCTCACAGAAGGTGGTATGGAAGAAATAAATCCCAAAGAGTTTTCTGTCCTTTGAACCACCAAGGCAGCCTGAGGAGGGCTCCTGGGCAAATGCCAGAACAGGCTGACCTGGTCCTGAGGATCAGAGAGGGGAAAACACAAACCTTGGACAAGGTCTCCCAACCTGGGTGAGCCCAGGCAGCCACCACCATCCCTCAGAGCCCTGCCAGACTTCCAGTGCCAATTCCTCTCCTCAGAAAGTCCTAATATGGAACAGGTCCCAGAGAAGCAGCCCTCAGAAATAACACAAGATGTCATTAACTTTTGAAGAAAGAAGATGGAATTTTGGCCTTGACAATTACCAATACCAGCTGGAAGGAACAGAGTTTGCACTTCACTCTGAAGTCACCAAGTTCCTCCTTTGTGGAAGACTTTCCAGTTCCTGGACTAATTCATGTGACCTCCCAGGTCAGGTACACCTTTCTTGTGTCCCAAGGATGTAATAATGTCACTAGAGATTCTGGCCATATTTTCTTCCTCAGGCCTTCCCAAGGCAGAGCACTCCACCCCCGGAGCCAGGTGGAACTTCCCAAGGACATGGGGGAGTCTGCACAAGTTCTACCCCCAAATCTGCCAAGGGCACCTCTTCTGCAGCCCCACATCAAAGGGGACCTGAGCTGCACCCCAATAACTTTGGGGTTGGGGATGTCTTGTGTTTTCTGTTGATAACAGAACATCTCTTGGCTCAAAACTATTTTCAGCACCAGAGCCTGAAGGACACACACTCTCCCTGAATTTAAGACGCAGTTTCAACCTTCTCTCCGTGTAATCTGTTAAAGTGAGAGTTTGCACTGAAATCCTCACAAGAAGCAGGGACTGAGTCGTGGGGGTGTAAACACCAATGACAGAGATTCAGAAGCCAACCAGGGACAAGCGTTTGCCAGACTCCCTCAACAGATCAACCTTTCTGCCCGTCTAAAACAAGTGGGTTTATGCTCTTCTTGGGTAGTTAAAGCATCATCAGGAGATGGAAAGCAGAAACAGAACAGAAGAGGGAGGTTTTACAGAATCCCAGAATGGTTTGGGTGGGAAGGGACTTTAAAGCTCACCCCATTCCACCCCCTGCCGTGGGCAGGGACACCTTCCACTATCCCAGGTTGCTCCAAGCCCTGTCCAGTCTGGCCTTGGACACTTCCAGGGATGGGGCAGTCACAATTTTCTGCAGTTCACTGTGCTTATTATTTGACTTACAGGTGCTGTTCAGCCTCTCCTTCTTATAGACACAAAATGCTTTTCCCTTTCCTATAGGGGCATGGGGGCAGTTTAGTCCTTGAGAGCACGTGGGTTTACATTTTACGTGTCAAAGAAACACAGCAGCCCCAGATATGATTCAAGCACTCCCCAGGGCAGTTCTCTGAATACCCCCAGCCCTCCCTCTCTGCAGGCTGTCCAGTGCCAGGCATTGCAGGGAGGGATGCTGAGCTAATTCCAGCCCTTATTCCCGGGTATGCTGCCTGCTCCATGGTCTGCCACCAGGAAATAGCAGGACACCAAACTAACCAGAATTTGTGTTTCTCAAGTTGTCTCTGTTGCATTTTGAGCCTCAAGGTCTTTTTAAAAATTAGAGAAACACTCTTCGGTGTGTTGGTTTTAAAGTATTTCGATGAATAAAGAGAACCAGGAGGCAGCTGCAGATATTTTGTGCCATATGAATATTTCTTTGAAGCTGTAAATAAACAGCAGCTCTTCTACCTCATATGATTTCCCAAAGGAAAAAAAAAAAAAAAGAAACTACCTGGTCCAAGAGTTCCGCATCTCCCCTTCTGCTGCCACTAGAGGGAGAAACCTATTCCTGGGATCCCACGGCTTCCAGGCTGTTTTTTGGAATAGAATCGGAATTATTTCCGTTACAGGGAAAGACGTTTGTCCCTCTGTGATAAGCAGGGATAAGGCAAAGGGAGAGCCTCTAAAATGAAGTGGGATAAATATTTCCTCCCCCCACCCTCAAATAAACTCCAATTACAATCCTCAAACCTTGTGAATTTAAACACTGCTGCAATTGTTCTTCTTTGTTGGAATACAAATCCTTCCACTGTGTTTACTCCCGTTGCATCCAGGGCAGAGGAGGCCAAACAGGAAGAAAGGAGAATACAGCGTTCCTATCAATATGGGAACAAAGGATGTTTTCTAGTGGCTTGAACTAATTCTGATTGTAAAACCATAAAATTTTCTATTAGCTGTAAGGAACAGTGGAAATTCATTGTGGTCAGGGAAAGATCCTAAAGTAGAATTTAAATAAACTAAAAATCTTACAATACCAGATTTTCACTTCTTTTTCTTGTTCTAATTCAACTTAAAGGATCACACTGATGAATATTTCTTATGTCACTGTATTTTAAATGTTTGAACCAATAATGATTGCTTTGGATAAGTGTTTATAGCAGTGGCAAGGCCATTTCACTGCTATAGAAAATATTGCATAACAGCCTCAACTGTGGGTGCAAAAACTCCACCAGTGAAATCTACCCACCCTAAATGTGAAATGTCTCAGTCTCAGACGTGCAGAGTAACCCCCAAAATGTGCTTTCAAACAGGCTGCTGATGGCCAACATTGTGCAACCAGACCTGGCTTTGTGACACAGAACCTGATGAACATGACAGAGGGTTAAAAAGTAATTTTTCCAGACAATGAGGCACTTTTCAGGCTCCAGGCTTGGCCACATCTCTTCTGGGGTACTCATTGTCCTTGTTCTCTCCAAAAAAGAACAGCAACACTGACCCTTAAGGTCACCAGTGATGAAGCTTTGCCAATATTAGACTTAACAGCAGGTGCAAACATTACCTTATTCCTAGAGGAAAACATATCCTGAATCATCTCCTCCTTTCCTTTAACAGGTCTGAAAAGTGACTAAATCCACCCCAGAAAAACCTTCTTGTGGTTCACCCGTCCCAACATCCTACTGCAATCGCCAAGGTTAGCAAGGTATCCCTCCTACAACCACTGTGTTTTATCCCAAATATATGAAAGTATCCTGCCTATGGTTTTGACTGGAAGAATACCAGTCCCCACCTGCTCTTTTGTCACTGTCCTACAGCCTGGGTACAATTACCTTGGATATTGTTCCTCACCAACACAGCCTAAATTCTGCCTCTCCTCATCATGCACTAAACAGAAAAACTAGTTATTCTGAATGTAATTTCAATTCTCTGACAAAAAATAGTAAAATTTTTAAAATGCAAGATAAGCAAAGCAACAGAAGGCTCCCAGGCTCAGTGCAGGGGCTGCCACTGAGGCTTGGAGAGAGGCACATCCTCTCTCATCAGCGAAAACCTGGGGAGCCAAAGCATCAACTACAACAAGCTTTTCTTTTCCTGGTGCTTTACTTGATGTTTTTTCAGACCAGCTGCAGTACTTCCCTCACTGAATGGGAGGTCACTTCAGTACTGTTTCTGTAAAAGAGGCTGGAATCTAAAATTGATGTTAAAAGTTCAAACTCATGGCCCATCACATCTACACTATTTTGTTGTCATTGTTGTGAGAGTGACAGGGTTTGGGATTTAAAAACTGCAGCTATATTTGTACAATCCAAGTCATTTTCTTCTTCTCTGATGATTTCATAGCAGAAAGCTTAAGACAACATTCCAGATTTTCCACCCTTTGGTGTGCATGTGTCTATGTACACGCACACATGTATAGAAAATAGAAAACATTCCCCAGTAAGTTTTCCTTTCTGAAAGGATTTTCAGCAGCCTTGCAGAGTAACAGCATATGCAATATGTGTGTCACTCAAACATTTCCCTTAACTGCAAAGTTTGTGTCAAAATCTGTTCTGAAACAACTCCGCAACGTGCACTTCTTATAACCCTGAGCTGCAGGTTAGGCTCCACTTTAAGTATGCAATATTAAGTGAGCTCATAATAGCTAAATCACTCCACTGTCATCCCAGCACTAACCCAGGTTGGCAGAGCTCACGCTCCATGATGTCACCATTTCTACCTTGCTGCAGTTGCCAGCAGAGCCCAGTTTGCATAAATTAGCTTTGATCGATGAAAAGTGTTAACATCTTTTATTTTTACCTTGGAGCACACTTGGAATGATCCTTTTTAGTGTTTTAAAAATGCATATGGGTGGCTTAAGTGCCAGGTTAGACTATATTGCAGTGCCAGCCACAGGAGAATGGTCAGTGACAACCACAGGAGGATGGGTCAATGCACTGGAAAGTGGAGAGACTGGGGACAACAAACACCCCTGGCCATCGGCAACACCTTGATAACATCCAAAAAACCACTTTCCAATTTGCAGGTTGGAAAGACTTTCGAAGCCAGCCCTGAAATAGCAAGGACAGCTGTAGGATGGATTTCACCATCCCTCCACACATTAAACCCCATCCCACTTTGCATCAACTCCCACTGAAATAAATAACTCAAGAACTACGCAACATAAATAACAGCAGAATGGTTCGGTGGGGGAAAAAAAAAATCATCTCTCCATCTTCTAAAAATAGCTTCCTTTTGGCTACGCTGCTCCTTTATGTCTTTCCTTGAGAAAGCAGGGATGAACAGAATACTGATTGGGATTCACTGGCAGAGGCAGCCTCAGGAGCAGCATCAGGGGCACATTTCTCCCCAGCCTGCTGGTTTTCAGAAGGAGAAGGTACTTTCCGTCTCCTTTTCCCCAAGGTTGGCTCCGTGGCTGCCCATCCCCTGCTCCTTTTTATCCATGTGGCTCTCGGGGCTCTGTCTGCCAAAGATGTGCCATGGGGTGGCTGAGCTTCTGAGCTCCCACACCAAATCCAGCATGGCCCCAAAACTGCCTCTGGGCTTGCAGGGAACTCTCAGAAGGACCTGCAGACACATGTGGAAGTGCAGGTTTATCCACCCAGCCTTCCACAGCCCTTCCCTGGTCATCTCTTATTATCAATTCTTACATTCACAAATGTAGTGGTTAAACCCTGACCTGGGTTAAGCTGAGGACGCCCATCCTTGCTCTTTTCCATTTCCAAATCCTCATGGATCAAGTGAAACCTCCCTCACATCGGCAAGTTTAAGCTTGGTCACACTGGGTTGGCACAAATCGTGGAGTCACACAATGGTTCCACAGATGGAAGGTTTGTTTTCCATCCAACCTCTCACTCTCCCCTGGAGGAAGAGCTTGAGCACCCAAAATTCCTTATTTTCCCACATTGTTGTGTTTTTGAAATTCCCTGAAACACCTTGAAATGAAGGGAAAATACCTGTGGTGGTGGTGGTTGAGCTCTACAGGCTGAGGGGAGCGACGGGAGTCAAACACACATTTACAGCCAAATAAATGGAGAAGAGGTCAAATCAAAGACTATCCCCATCCGAGGTTTATTTCAGGACCCCTTCTCCAGCACTACAAGGGGAGCCCCAGCCCTTTCAGAAACAAGCTGTTCCTGCTATTGCTGGCTTTGGACGAAAAGCACACTGCTGCTAACCTCTTACATAAAGTGAGCAGACAAACAGCTGAATTGCTGACCCCGTGTGGCCTTTTCCCCAGGATTTGTGGGTTTGCACAAAGAAGCCAACGTTTTACATGCAGCCCTTGATGGAGTTTGGAATTGTGCAGAAACCCTGGTTGGAGTGCACACTCTTAACCCAACTGTTTGTGTATGATGTTCCTCCACTCTGATGCCAAACACTGTAGGTCTCTGGGTTATTTTTTATATATATATATTTTTTTAAAGCTTTGAGTGCCTGCATGTACCTCCACTACCATTAGTATTGCAATAAAATACAAATCTGCTGTCAGGGATGATTTTCTTTCCTAGGATCTATCCTTTTTTTTTTAGCTGAGCACTCAGAGCTTGCTAGATATGAGCTCCAAAATCATTAAACACTTCTTGGCTCTGAGTTTTCTGTGCGGGCAGAGATATGTATCAGGTTTATTTTATGAGTGGGAGATACTTAGCAAGAGCAGTTGACTCAGTCTGCGTTTTGAGTAAACAATTCTCTTCATCTTTACTTGCAAATTGATTGATTTAAGATTTTTGGAGGCTTTTGTCAATTGGTAACAGATATAAAACATTCATAAGGAAGTGCCACTTCCCTTTGAGTGGGGGAAAAAACCTCAGGCACAAGGTGCCAGCAGCTCCTTTCATCAAGCCAGAGGCTGAACTGACTTCACCTCCCCGGCAAATCCCAGTGCCTCCAGCACTGCCCCCATTAGATCCATGAAAACCACTCGAGCACGCTGGGAAAAGCCTGTGCTGCAGCAGGGGAGTTCAAGGACCACACACTCCTGTTCCTAATGCTCTGGATGTTTAAATCATCCCCGAGTAATCAAGTCTCACACCTCGGAAGATGAGAAAGTGCAACTGATCCGAGAGCCCAACTGGTGGATTACACAAGGCGAGGATGAAAGCACGAAACACCACAATGCCCGAATTCAACAACAACAAAACAGCATTGAGGCATCACAGCACAAAAATCCCCATTGTAGGTCTGATTTCCAGCCATCCCAGCCCTGAGCTGCTAAAAACTACAGGATATACTGTTCCCTCCTCCCCAGCTATCCCAAATCCAACCTTGGCGTTTTTGTTTTAATTCAAAGACACATTGATTGTTGTGAAGGCACAAAGTATTACCTGGAATAACACTTCAAATGCAAATTAAGGGCTGTGTAAAATTATTGTAGTGCAAGAGTACCATGGTTTATTAACAGCAGATTTGCAAGGTTAATTTTCAATTATGTATTTCTTATTAGTTTTCTAGCTGTCTTGCTATTATTAAATTTAAAGAGGAAGATACTTTCAATGTGTCCAGCTTCTGTGGCTTTATTACTGATAATTATTCCTATTTTCCAATTTGTGTTACTCTCATGTCTTGCAAAATTTGTAATTAATGAGCAAATAATTATAGCAGCACTTACTAGAGCTGCTTTAGTTAAAGCTGTGTCAGCTTTTGTATTAGGATCCCCATTTTTCAAGGGTTTATAACTCAAGCATAAAAATTCACTCTGGGCAGAGCCTTGTCATAAGAGCTGTCTGCTGAGCATGATCTTTTGTTTTTAAATATTTCTAAGCAGCACTATTTTGTTCTTTTTTCTTTGAGTTATGGACATTTTAATATAGCTTAAGACTTCCAAGGGTATTAAGTTTACAGCACTCCATTTTTCTATGCTCCAGCATCTCAGAAATAAAGACATTTTATTTTAAGGTGAAGGCATCCACCTTTACAAATAGGAAACAAGATGCCTCATCATCTCCAAAGCCCAGAATCAGGTTTTTAATGCCTGGTGGTCATTAGCTTTAGAAAACAGACACAGTAGAGAGCTTGACATTCAGGGATGTTTGCGCTGATCCCAGCGAGTTAAAGCATTCAGGCACTGGCTCAATTACGGCACACGAGTGGTCCTTAGGAGTCAACAGGGCTGGCCAGGCTCTCTGGGATGCCCAAAGCATTCACTGCCCAATTCAGCAGAACAAAGCTCTGCTTTTGACGGGAGTTTTCGGCTGTCCCTATTCACTGCCACCGCTGTCCAACGCCTGGGAGCACTGAGCACCACAGGGATCACTCCTTCAGGATGCTGAGGGCCCAAAGCGCTTAAACAGCTCAGCACCTTCTCAGCGAGGTGCTCAGAACCACACAGGGGCCTGGCTGGTGCCATTTAAAATTCAGCACAAAACCGGTGCTTGTTTTTTTTGTGTGTGGAAGAGGAAACCCCAAGGGAAAAGCAGCAGATCCCAACACACCTAGTTTGCTGTGCACACTTCGCCACAAAATAAAATCGGAAAGTGACAGGTCTAGAACATACATCCTGCAGAATTTAGGCTCTACAGGAGAGCCCATCACAGCTGCTGCCTCCAAGAATTCCAAGTGGTCACTCATCCAGAAACACAGGACACATCCCTTCATCGCTCCTGATCTTCTGCACCCTGTCTCCTGCAAAGGGCCTTGGAGCAGCCACCCAGCTCCTGGAGAGCCCCTGTTAGAATCCTGGAATCCTTAGGGTGGAAAAGGCTTCCAAAATCATCACATCACTCTTGGAGTGCTTGACCTTAATACCAAGCTTAATATTGACCCTGTTTGACCTTAATACTGAGCTTAATTAAAGCAAGACCACCATAACTCAGCAAACAGGGAATAGCAGCAGGGCAGCAGTGCTGTGAATACCAGCTTTAGTACATTTAACTTCAAAGAGCAGAGTGGATTTAGGCGCTTCCAGCAGCAAACAAACAGCAAAAATGCCCAGCAAAAAACCCCCTGTTTTACTGGAAAACATGGTCAGAGATGAGATAAAACCAGAGAATGATGGGACTTACCTGCGTCAGCCACAGCAAGTCATGGAATGCAAGGTCTGAGCTCTTGAAAGCCCAGGGAATTTATTTCTTAAGCCTCTTAATCAGAAAAGGAGGCTGGGCCTTCCCTGCACCTTTTATTTACCCTTCTATGACTACCATCAACTGAGGTTTTTCACACTCTCATTTGGGATACTTATCTCCTCGTGTTTGAGTTAATTGCTGATGAGGGGGACCCAGTTTTTAATCTGTTGGTTAATCCAGATCTGTGGCATTGAAGCCTTTTACTGACCAAGGCATCCCAATGATTGAGAGATCCCAATATCCCTCTTCCCTGGAGCCACTCTCATAGCTAAACCATACTTTTAAAGCCTGTCCATCATTGTCAACCCCCCAGTCATTTGCAAACCCCTCTGTGTTACAAGAATCCTGGTATCTTTATTGTACATATATGCAGAGCCTGGTCCAAATATGGCTGATAAATATATTTTATAAATAATATAATAAATGTAATACACCCCTGCCATCTAAACCAGCTGTTCCCCCTCATTTTAGGGGACTGTTAATCTTGCAGATAAATATTTTCCCTTGCCAACCTGTGTCATGAGTTTCCCCCAGTTCAGACTAGTGTGCAAAATCATAGGAATCTCTATGTGCTGATATTCCCTGGTTTCTGATGGCACCCATTTTGGCTGTAGCCACGGTGCTGCTGGGTTTATCATGGCTGCATGGCACAATGTGTATCTCATTATTCTCTCCTGGCAGCTTTGTATGGCTTTTATTTAGCTGTAAAAATAATTTACATTTCTTGAGCATCTGAATTAAAGATAGAATAGAGCTATGACATTGAGAGCTGGAGATTTTATGCAAATTTATTTATAAATATAAATCACATTTAGAATGCAAAATTACACAAATGTCTTCTACAGATTGCCCATCTCTTAAAGAAACTATTTCTTTACTTTTTTAAGGATAATGCCTTAACATGTTATCCATGTATTTGCAATGGGAATGGAAACTCAGTAGAAAATGCCAAGTGAAATTTGGGAACCCAGTGGGATCAGTTACGTGACAAGGAATTTTTCCAGTTCTACATCAGTGACTCAACATCACTCCACGTCACCAGCCCGGGTCACACTGGGATGGAATTCCAGTTCTGCTGAAGTCACTGACAGATTCCTGCCTGGATTTACCAGGACCACAATGCTCCAGTGTGCCAAGGGATGTCCAGGAAGAGCAGTGACGGGTCCACCTCACAGTGCTCCTGTACCCACCTCACACCCCCAAGCACCTGTCCTAGAAGCTGTGTTACTCAAATATTCCAGAACAGCATTCCTGGGAAAACCCAGTTCCTTGCATCTAATTCCAACACTCCCGAGCATCATAAATTCAGGTGCTTTCCCTGTCTTTTGGGATTTCAGAACGATATAAACTGTACTTTTGAAAGTGGGATACAAGTGATGAGGGTTTTCTGACTATAGAGCTCCTCCCAGCAAATAATGTGACAGTAGCTCATTGGATTTCAAAACAATCATGGATTTTGAATACAAATATGGCTTCGTCAAATTTCTTTTACAAATTTTGATACTTTTTCTCTGCTCTAATCTCAGGGTTTCCCTTTTTTCCTCTTTTGGGGCCAGGCAGCTTTCTCATTGTCTTCTCTAACACAAGATCTCTGCTCTGGGGAAAAATTCAGTGGTTGTTTTCTTGACTTTCCAACAAGATAATCCATGAGGTCTCAGTTTTGATGAACAGTTTTAACATAATGTTCCTTCTACTCGATGGAAGTGACATCCAAACCATCTCAGAAATCTCCATGCTGCCCATTCTTCTGCCACAAGGAATTCTCCACTGAGCAGTCCTGTTCCCATTGCCCTTTATTCCCTCAAAAAGGGGAGAATGGTTTCCTAAGGAAAAAAAAAAGGCATAAAAATATTGACTGCCAGTGGCCTGCTCTTTCCTTAGCTCTGCTTCCACACTGAGGTTAAATACAACTTTGGAATCAAAACTAACACAGAAAATTACTTTCCCTAAGGCAGAGCAGCTCCGCAGGGTGTTTGCTACCCTGAGCCTCTGTAATTCACACCACAGAACCACAGAATCACTAAGTTTGGAAAAGAGCTCAAGATTATCCATTCCAACCTTCGACCCAATTCCACCATATCCACTAAACCAAATCACCCACTATTTTACCCATGAAAGCATCCAGCTGCATTTTCGTATATATATATTTTTTTTTTTTTTTTAACTCCACCTTCTGAAAAATTGCAAAGGGAAGAAACTCCAGGATTACGATTGAAAAATTCACGAAATGATTCTCTGGAATTTACCACATTAGAAACTTCCTGTCAGTGTTTTTAACCATGCCACAAAATTCCTTAAAAGGCACATAATTTTTGGTTCAGTGTCATGAAAAACTTTTAACACAAATAAAGTGGATATTCTGGTGGATGAACACTGAGGATATATTTCTAATTTCATACATTTAGGGTGACAGAAGGAAAATACCTTTTCTAGCCAATTACTCCTTCATCAGCATACTCAGAATTTGCCATGGTGTTGTGGGCAGAATAAAGTCCTGTTCCTCAAAATCACATTAACCTGGATGTTTGGAAGACAGCAACATCTACTGTGAAGAGCAGGAGAGTGATGGCAGTGGACATTCAGCTTTGCATCCTGCCTGGTACTGGACCAAACACATTCATCAGGGCATCAGAACTTTGCAGAAGAGATGAACATATTAAAAAGAAAAAGGAAAAAAGGCAGGTGTAAGGATGAGAAAAGTTGTAACTAAGAAGAGCCGAGTTAACTGGAGACAGGTTTAACAAATGTAGAATAGTTTTACGCCTCAGGAGGGAATTGTGCTGGTACAACCTCAGGAGCAGTTGATGTGCCCCGGTCGTTCCTCAGACAATTGGATTTAAGCACGAGTTTAAGGACAAAGCTGAGCTGGGACAGTTTGTGAGATCACTATAAAAGCACAACCTTCCATTCTCCCAAACCATATGGGTTTGACTTCCCATATGGAGTGACAAAATAAAAATATAGTCTAAAAATAGCTCTCAAAAATGCACTGGCTGAAGGCTGCTTCCTGTGCCACAATTTGATTAGCCTAGTGTTTTATTTCTTCAGCAGCGATTTCCATTTATCTCTGATTTGGAGCATGAAAAGCTGCTTTTATAGTTGTAAGCAATGGAGAAAAAGGCATCCGGGAAGCAAACATAGAGAGAACTCTTCTGGCTTTACAGGAGCTGCAGGAACAAGGAAAATGATTTTAGAGCAGCACAAAACAAAGTGATGCAGGGAGAGGATCTCTCCTTGCAATCTGCACTGAAGTTCCCTGTCAGCCCAGTGCAGAGCATTACATATTCCGTGCAGCTCCGGAGGAACCTAAAGGAGCCAAAAATTGTCAGAGCAGAAATCCCCCGTGCACAGGGCCCGGTGCCAGCACGGCTCCCAGCCCGCCCGGCGCGCCGGCCCTGACAGCTCCTTCTGGCCCCCAGCGCAGCCCGAGGAGCCGCTCCCGCCGTGATGGACGGCACCGAACGCGAACAGTCCCACTTGGGCTCTGCTGGAAGGTGCCTTCTCAAAAATCAGACATTTATTTCTGGGTTTTTTTAGAGGAAAAGGATACCAGCCACTCCTCAAATGCTGTGTTCGGTGTTGGGCCGCTCGCTACAAGAGAGACTTTGAGGGGCTGGAGCATGTCCAGAGATGGGAATGGAGCTGGGGAAGGGGCTGGAGCATGTCCAGAGATGGGAAGGGAGCGGGGGAAGGGGCTGGAGCACCAGGAGTGGCTGAGGCAGCTGGCGGGGGCTCAGCCTGCAGAAAAGGAGGCTCGGGGGGGGATCTTCTGGCTGCGCCCAAGTCCCTGACAGGAGGGGGCAGCCGGGGGGGGTGTGGTGTCAGGCTCTGCTCCCAGGGAACAGGGGCAGGAGGAGAGGGAACAGCCTCAAGCTGTGTCAGGGGAGGTTTATATTGGCTATGAGGGAAGATTTCTTCATGGAAAGGGTGTAAAGCACTGGAATGAGCAGTGATGGAGTCACCATCCTTGGAAGTGTTCAAAAAACCTGTGGATGTGTCAAGTGAGGACATGGTTTAGTGGTGAACCTTTGGGTGGTGCTGGGCTGATGGTTGGATTTGATAATCTTAAAGGTTTTTTCCAACCTCAATGATTCCATGATTCTAAATTTTAAATTCCTTCCTGCTTCAGCTGGTGCAGGGACCAGACCATCATCCAAGCACCTGGAGATCTGCTGGTGGCATCCAAGACCTGAAACCCCTGGCTCTGGAGGAGGAGAAGGAGGGAAGATCAGTCTTGGTGGGAGCCTCCTACCATTGAGGAAGACCTGAAGACAAGAAGGAAATGTCCCAGCTGGGCTCCTCAGGGATTACTTCCCCCATGCTGGAGAACCCAAGCTGCAGTGAGGTATTTCTCATTATTGGGTCTTTTGCCTAAAAAAGTGAAGAAATAAGCAGCAGATAACTGAAAGAATTCACATACAGCTTTTCAGGATGACGGAGAAAATAATGTCTTGCTTTTTCAGCATTTTAGTTTTCCCACATCCATGGGTTGGCCTGGGTTTATGCAGGTTTATGGTTTCCTGCAGGCTCTGACACTGCGCATTCTGCACACTCTGACACAGTTTCTGTCCTGTTTCTGCATTAATATTTGTTACTGTGGACGCAAAAGTGAATGAAACCGAGAAAAAAAGGGTGTTTGCAAGAAAAAGATGCCCCGCTCCTCAGCATAGGAGGGAGAGAGCAATGGCAGGGTGGGGTTGGGGAGGGAGGAGCAAATCCCGGCTCTAGTTCAGCCCAGAGGGAAAGAACAGCCAGCAAAGGTCCAACCCCTTCACTGTCCAGGAATATGGAGTGAGGAAAAGCCAGACTGAAGTCCAGCAGCCTGCTCTGGGCGCTGGTCAGGCTCTGGACGCACATCTCCACACCACAGCCCAACATCTGCAACAGTGCACAATAAAGTTCTTCTGTTTGATAATTTTATCTCTCTCTCTCCAGTTTCTTAAAGCTCTAGGGGTGATTTTCCCAATCTGAGCAAAAGCTCTGCACTCCCACTTAAAAAAGATTTTTATAATATCTAAGAAATATTAAAATCCAAAGAGGGGAAAGAAAATACATCTGGAGTGGGAAAAGGCTGTAAAAGCATTGGCAGAGAAAGGATTAGAAACCAGCTTTTCTCTAAAGAATTTATGGTGAGGAAAAAAACCCCAATACTTTGGAAACAATTATTTATGAAGTTCAAAGTGTTTGGTACCCTTTGCTTGGGTAAGTAAATAAGGGGCAGCAAATAGTACCCACAGTCACGAGGAGTTTAACCCAGCTACTCCTGTCAGCAAAACTGATTTTACAGAGCACATTTCTGCCAGGAAGAATACTCTCCTTGCTTCCAATCCCTTTTTACATTGCTAATAAGTCTCTTAGCAGTCGATTAGAAGTGCCTCTTCAGCCAGGAGCAGGCGCATCGCCCTGAGCGCAGCCAGCGGTCCCTGCTCCGGAAAAAACCTGATTGGAGCCGAGGGGAATTTCGCCTGAGGAGCTTCCCTGCAGGTGTTTGGTGCCGTGGCTGTAACCTGTGTCATTACAGAAACTGCTAATGGTTATTACACGCTGACAGCTTTCAGGAGCGGGATCTGGGACTGTTCTGGCCCTTTTCCCTCACTGACATCCAGAAATCAGGGGGGGGTTTTAGGGCTACATGCACAGAGAGGGGAAGAGGACCCACCTGCCTGACAACTGGATAAACCTTAAAAATTTGTCCCAGATGATCGAAAATCTATCTGAAGCACCCCAAATCCTGTCACCTGCTGAGCCAGGTAAACCCTTTAAGGCAATGTAATTTCAGAAGAATTTATTTTCAGTAAAAATTGATGGATGAGAGACAAAGATGATCAAGGACAGCCCTCTCCGGGTGGGTGCCACTTTCCCCAGCTCCACAGATGGGGAACATTTCCTGAGGAGATGCTGAAAAGCCCCTGGCTGTGCTCTCTGGAAGTGAACAACAGCAGGAGCTGCACCAAGGCAGGAAGATGAGCAGTGGATATGGGAGATAGAGAAATTGAACTTTTTGACACATCCCCAGAACAATCTGAAAAAAAATCAGTCTTTTTGTGGACAAATACAATTTTATCAACTCTGCTGAAGGCAGTGAGAAGCTCCAGGCTGCCCTTGGCACCTCACCTACACCTGGAAAGTAAATGCAGTGTCTTAATTCATCCAGAGAAACACTCAGGCAAAGAAAATATTGAGATGGTGGAGAAGAGGATCAGCTTCTAGCTTTGGATATTCTGGGCAACTCTGTGATCCATGTGTAGGCACCTCTCTGGAGAACAGGGATTGGAGGTGTCCATGTCCATCCCAAACATTATAAGAAATCATCTGACATCTAAATCCAGCACATAGAAAAGAAGCTAAATTCTTTAAGTGAAGTAATTCCATTGTAATCCTCACTTTTTGGTTTTTGTTCCAAAGGCTTTGTGGCAATTCATGTCAAAGAGCCAAGTAAATATTTTCTTGTGCTGTGTGGAAGATGATGTCAGGCAGCGATGGGAGTGAAATACTGACTTTGTAAAAGTGTTTGTACCTCTGATAGGATTGAGTCATTTTGTGAGATTATAGGAAATGCATTCCATGATTATATACACCCCTCAAGGCCCCGTGGAGGTGAGATTCTGCATCTCACAATGTTATTTAACCAGAAAAAAAAATGGGCTAAGTAAATAAAAAATCTGCAGGATGTGACTTCATCGTGCACTGTTGACACCTGCTTCTATGATTTAAAGGATGTTACTAAGAATATCAGGGTTGCTAATGTAAATGATGAAGAAATCAGAGGTCAATCATATAATAATAAATATTAGCATAGGTTTCCCAGGGCCAGAAGTGGCTGCAATGGTAATTGGAATTATGAATTTACTCTTGAATTATGTGATACTGAAAACACTTTGTTCTCTGCTGCTTTCCTGGAACTGCTCCATTAAAGCCAAGCAGACAAACTCTCCAATTTTTCTTAATGCAAGAATTAATGCCCCCTTTTTATAAGGATGCTTTTTCTTTCATATAGGCACCCCCCTCACCCTGTGCGTGAAGCTGTTGTGTTAGAGGGGTGTGCTGGGCTGCGTGGACATGGTCCCTGTGCTCCTGCTGCTGGTCTGAGGGTGCAGCACCCCAAATCTGCCATCATCCGTGCTGGATATTCAGAATAAAGTGGAAAAAGAAGAAAACTCCTCCAAACAGCGCTGCAGGCACAAAGGGAACATCGAATCCTTCCTCAACTACAAGCCACTTTCCTACAGAACACCAGGATAAAATGCTCTCAAAATGCATAAACGCAATAGCCAATATATTGAATTTGATGAAAGACTGGTCCCAACAATATGGTTTAAATTGACAAAATAGCTGAAGCTCATGGCACTATTTACAGCATCTCTGAATTACTCTGGACACACAGAAAACACCAAGAAACTGTGGCTGCAGCTTTAGAATGATTCATTTTGGAGTTATCTGGCAACATCTTGTGCAGCAAAAAGTCAGCCCAGCAGCCAGGCTGGTGAGGGGCTGGCAGTGGCTTTCAAGCACCGAGCAACATCCTCCCCCTGCTTCCCCAGCTCCAAACACCCCTCCCTGCACTGAAGGCTGCTGTCCCAGAGCAGTCTGAAAGTCAGAAGCAGCTGCATGAAAATATTTTCAGGAACAGGAGTTGCTGGGTGCTGCCTGTCTTACCTGGGGATTCCTGCCAGCACTGCAGACAGCTTTGGAAATGCTGCTAAATCATATTTTTTACAGGGCAAAAACCCTCACAAACTAATCCTGTAAGGCTGCCTGAATATTGTTGGGCTGTTTTCCTTTCATGCCTGTAACTCCTTGCTGACGGGCAGCTCACAGAAATCGTGTTGGAGCTGGTGTCTAATGCAGGAACACTCTGTGTGAAGAAATCGGGATACGCCACGAGTGTTTCAACGTGGTTACACAAAAGTCTAAAATTAGGTCATAAATTACATAATCTTGCAAGGAAACAACAAATTTAATGACTATGCCAAACCAGAGATAAAAGCTGAGGAAGGAAATAGCATCTTGCTCATTAAATATTAAGGATCAGATCCTTCAAACATTTTCCAGTGTTGAGCTCTGTGGGAGTTTGGCATCTGTATTTGTGTGTGTTCTATAGAATGTGCTTATACATCACATACAAGTGCTGGGTGTGATTTATGGAGCACACACACATAGTAAGTATATTTATAATGCATAAATACATTCCATCAAGAGCAGAGAAGGTGATTAGTGAGAGTTTCCTAAGAGGTTTAATCAGATATTTTGATGGCTTATTTCCAGTGTTGCTCCAGAAGCATTTCTCATTACAGGGCACTGGGAGAGAGCAGGTAGAGGCATCTCCTTTTCCCACTGACAGCAGCAGCAGCTTTCACAGACACCACATCCTCGGCGGGATTGGAGAGCCCTGTAAAGGAATAAAGATTGCCAAAGTGTAACAATGGATTTGAAAATTCCCTGCAACCTTTGAATCCCTCCCCTAATGCTGCTGTGCCCCAGCCTTTCTTCTCACCTTACACGAGGCAAATCGGGTTTGATCTGTTTGAAACAACGCAGGGGCGAGGTCTTGTGCATATTCCCTTAAAAGTTGGAAGCGATTCCCTCGGGCCGATGGCTGTGCTGATGTCCTGAGTATGTTAATCAGAGGGAATGGGAATCTCTGATGGAAAAAGGCAGATAGCACTCCCGTCCTTGCTGTCGTCAATGCCTCTCTGATAACCATGTCCTTTTCTTCAAAGATTTGAGTCATTTGTGGATTGACTACATAATCCTTGTGCTGGAGCCTGGGAAAACTGCTGTTGATGCCCTTGGCAAATTCTTAGCCTAAAAAAGCATGAAAAAGAGGACCAAGTAATTTCAATTCCATAAAATACATTAAATGCAGCACACAGGTATGTAAATGGGAAACTCTATAACTGTAATTTGCCCATTTAGAGCCTGATCTAAGGGCTATAAAAGTTAATTTGAAATCTTTTCATTGATTTTAATGGCCTTTAGATCAGGCCCATATTATTCACTGCATATCATGTTTGTTTCAGTGCAATAGTGTATTTATGTAAAATGTGACTTATGTGGATTATAACACATGCAGATCCACTGCTTATTGTGCAAGGGCAGAGCTTGTGAAATTTATTGGCTTTAGCAACACACATAAAATACAAAAACCAAAATAAAGTCCCAAATAATGATTAGACTTTTAAAAAGTGAGATTAAAAAAAAAAAAGAGGAGGCCTTCTTTTGCTTATGTACTAATATAACCTAAATGTATTTTAAGGATCATGAAATCCAAATGGAAATTCACACAATTCCTCATTTCCGACTGCAGCGGTTTGACAAAAAAAATTACGTGTAAATGATTCAAAACGTCTCAAAGAAACAGCATTTTTTTTTTCTAATTTGGGGAGAATAAAAAAAAAGGTTTCAACCCAAGCTCAGCAAGGGATAACAGCATTACAGGCGCTGCACGGAGAATTTAGCCACTCATAATTCCAAATCCTTCTCAAATGCTGTATTGCTATACGGTGGCTCATAGCAGCCTCTACACAACAGGACTCCCATAGCATTAACCATGAGAGATAGGCTTCCAGAAAGAAACTATAGCAAAGTAATTGTAAATCTCTAATGATGCATAAAACCGAGCTGAATTGGTCCTGAATTCTCAGCATAAAAGAAATGAACCATCAGAAGAACCAATTCTGGTGGCAGTATAACACACCCCAGTGTGGAAACTGTTTATGGTGTTTGCTGCAGTGGAAATATTCCCGCTAATATGCAAGGGATAGGAATTCATTAAAAAGGCCTGAATGCTGCAGCTTCTTGGGATGCCACATGTGACACTAAAAACAAGCCTTCAGCCAAAAAAGACAACCTCGTCTGCAGCAAAGCAGGTCATTGGCTCAGCCAGTGCCAGTTTGCTGTACAGTAAATGCAGCGGGACCTGCAGGGTTTCAAACCCACCTTGCAAGGCTTCCAGCGTGGTTTTCTGCATCTTGATGGGTTCAGCTGCACTAGGCTGGGCTTTGTTGGAACTGTGCCCACCAAGATGTCCCCAGAAGTGCGTGGACAGACCAGACTGAAGCCTCATCCCCCTCCAAAAACATCCTGAGCCCAACAGGACACCTGGGCTGGGACCTCCAGTGATGGCCTTCAAGGGGACATGGCCATAGGCAGCACAGAGAGCTGTCTGTGTTAAAACCCAAACTCTCCCATTTTCTTAGAAACTTTAGCCAATTCCCACCAGATAAGCACCCAATAAAATCTTTAAAACCGTAATTAATGATACTATTTAATTAATTAACAGCTCAGCCCACAAACTCTACCAACATACCTGGCTCATTCCAGAAACCTCGGTGCACAAACCTGGACCATCACCCGTTAATCCATCACTGTCCAGAGGTACCTTGCTCCAGGTGGATTGTCTGGGAGACCAGGAATCACTTACTCATGCAAGAAGAAGAGGCTGCACACATTTCCCCACTCAGCCTCACCCAGGAGCTCCAGCGTGGCCATAAACACCATTTTTTTGAGGTGAGGAACCGTCACACTTTTGTGTCCAGTAGATCTCTGGCTTTTTCTTGGCACTGCCAAGAGGTGTGGGATCATGGGATGAAGCTTTTCTGGCACCAGGGCATCTGTCCACCGAGAAGTAGATTGACAGGGCTGGAATGGCTGGGTTTGTTTGTTTTCTCATTTCACAACTCGGAAGAGCCAGACATCTGAGAGCTCGGATGCTTCACTGCACGGTGTCAAAACCGGCGGAGGCACAGATTTGAAATCTGCATACGTGGACAAAAAGAGGGCGTATTTGAAATTAATTACAATTTCTAGGCACTACCCAGAGAACAATATTTACCCATAATAAGCATGCACCAAAGAATGGCACATGTACTGCACGGTTTTTAGTGAAGCTGCGGTTTTCCACACTTGTGTGTAGGACTCCAAGGCTTAACCAGGGCTTCTCATTTTATGAAAGCATTTTAAAGAATTCTCTTATTAAAAAGAAAAAAAAAAATCACTGATTTAAAGTCAAGCTAAAATGAAATGAAATGCAAGTAACCCACTGGGGCTTCCTATGCTTGCAGTTGCATTTATCTGCATCACACACTACACATGAGTTATAAAACATCCCATAACTCTGCATAGGTGTTACAGCCTTATCTATAACCCCCATGAAAGTTATGGGAAGAAAAGGTAAACAATTTTTCAAGGCATTAAAATAATAATAATAATAATAATAATAATAATAATAATAATAATAATAAATTGGTCTCACTCTGTTTCAACTGTAGATAATGAAATAGATGAAGAAATGAAGTTTTCCTAATAAATATATTCCTTGTACATAAATATAACAATAAACGAACGGGGAAACTGAGGAACGAGGGGTGACCACTGCAGGTGTAAATGAAAAATTAATTAATTCACGCTGCTACAAACTTTCTTCTCATTGGTGAGGTTCTGGCACTGTAAACATCCTTTTATTTACCTCTGATTTAGGGCTTGTACCCTGTGTGCAATTTATAACTGCTCATTTTGGAAATAAAAGTCCAAACTACTTGACCCATTTCCCTGAGGATCCCACAGCAGTAAGTGCTGTCCAGGTTGCTCCAGCTGACACCTCTCTATTCCAAGGTACCTCCATTTTTCCCAGTCAAATCAGAACAACTCTAATTAAAGGTAAACAAGAAGCTAAAGTGAGATGAATAGGTGCTTCGTGCTTCCTTACAGTGATTAATAGATAAAGAATTCATCCCTCCACCAAATTAGTTGACAAACCCTGCTGTAATTACTCCCTGTACATGATGATCTGGAGGCACGGGGAACTCCAGTAGGGACTGAGCTCCAGCTCCCTCCAAAGATATTTTGTGCTGGTTGGCTGCACCCACCAGGTATTTACATTCCACAGATCTTGTCTTTGTATTCCAAGTTTTTCAATATGGTTTTCGTTTGAAAATTAAAGCAGGGGTGGTCACTCTTTCATGGAATACCATTACTTGTGAATCAGGTTTGCAGCATTTCCAGCTGCCCTGGACTCTGCTGTTTCTTGGCTTTGGGAGTTTAATTTTTCCTTTTGTTTTCCCTCTTGTTGTCCTGCACTTTGCTCTGTAAGTGAGCAGCAAATACAATTTTCTTTCACCTACGGATGAAACTTTGAGAAAGCAGAGCATTTGCCACCTCAAAATCCACCCCAAAGTTGATCCAGAATACACCTGACCACTCCTAAAGCAGAGCACTACAAGAGAAAGGCACTTTGGGGCTGCACCAAATATTCCCTGGCCACCATGGGCCAGGCTGGAGGTGTCCAAAGATGGGCTCCAGTTTTTGGAGAATGCATTGACTGAGTTATTTTTAAGGAGTTTACTCTTAGAATAATTAGCAGTTATTAGGGTAGGAACCAGCAGCTGGGAAAGGATGGATACAGGGCTTAGTCTCATTCATTGATTACTTTCCAGTTCAAGTTTTGCAAGGGGGATCCAGTCCTTGAGATGGAGATCTCTGTGCTGGAAAAAATGGAAATCAATAAATCTATTCGGAAAAACATAATTTCATTTTGCTTCTTAACCAGAAATTGAGATACACACATTTCTCCCTCCCTGTTTTTCCCTGACTTAAATATATCCTGTGTTATGTAAGTAATTGTTTTGAACCCACTCTAGGACACAGCCAGAGACATGACTCCAATAACACATTATCAGTAAAACAAAGCAAAACAGTTTCATGTCCCTGCTGGGTTTGTATATCCACTCTTAAATGAGCAGATTGTCTCATTATTCACCCTGATCTGGTCATTGTATGCTTAGTCACAGCTGTCACAACAGGTGCCCGAGCGACCTCCCCCTCCGTGGCACTGCCTTTGCTCTCTGGAGTTTGTTGTAAATTCCTCTGGTGGCTTTGCTGCTCCCTCTCTGGCTCTTTCCAGGCTCACCTTTGTCATTCCTCCTGAAATCATCCAGGGTTGGCTGACTCTGGGTATAACAAACCTTTATCTTAGCCATCAGTTCTTTACAAGTTGATGTTCCTCACCCCATCACACAAAACCAGTTTATCCATCAACTTCGGCCATGGTTCTCTTGCCTGGACTTTTCCCACCTCTCTTGATACCTCCAGTGACCATTTCTCCTCATGGAATTAGATATTCCTGGACTAGGCAGGGCTAGAGGCTGATTCCTCCACTAGACCGGATCATGCCAAGCGACAGCAGGAGTGTCCAGTGAGTTGAGAATATCCATGGGCTCTTGTCCAACATTATATTTAACAAGAAAATTCTTTGAAAACAGCTTTTATGCCTCAAGATATCATCTCCTCCCTTTTATTTCTCTTTAATGTCCTTCAGTGGTGGTTTGGGGTTCCCAGGGTTGAGTGCAGAGCTGCTCCCCTCCTGTTCCTCTGCTCTCACTGCAGATTTATACACCACATTTTCCCACTGAGCTTAGCACTCACTGGGGATCTTTTACTGCCGAAAATCCTGCAAGTTCTTCAATTATCAGCACTGTGCCACTGTGCACTAACAAACTTTATCTGATACAGCAGCATTTCAAATATTTTTAGTTCTGTAACAAATGTTTTCTTAGCTGGAAGCAAATCTCCTCTGATATTAAAGTACCTCCAAATAAAAAGACAATTTTATATGAATCTTGTTTCTATTGTCTTCAAGGAATATATTGCAGGTTGAGGGCAAAATATACACAATTCTTTTATGTTTTGTAGACATCAGAATTTAGGGCCTAATTCCTGAAATCCATCACTCCCACTGAATTCCAAAGGCTGGTGAGGGAGAAACTAGATTGAAAGCCAGGAATGTAACCTGTATCAATCCCCTGAAGCACTGAAAAAATTTCTATAATTTTCCTTCAATAAAATTACAAAAGAGCAAAGAAAATATCCAACTCTTCATCCAGAGAATAAATAAATTCTGTGCACCACAACCAGCATTTGTTTTCTCTCTAAAAACCCAGAGTCAGGTGTTAAAACAGGTATTTCTATCTCAAGTTTCATCCATTTGGGATTGAAATCTTCTTTTCTCCCTAATTTACCCTTCCAGCCTGCCTTCCCTGTCCTGCAGCACAGGCTATCCCTACAGAAACCCAACTCCTTACAGCTGAGAACAAAGTTTTGCCAAAATCTTCAATGCATTGCCACCATTTTTAATGCAATTTATTGTCTGAAAACCAAAAGTAGAGGCAGCGTTGTGTTCATCCAGATTTCTCTTGGTCACCTACACTTTAAATAATTCACCCTCTCTGTTGTTACATTTTACAGCTCTTTGGGAGTATTAATTAGCACAGGGATCCGAATTGACTTAAATTCTTGCTGCCTCAAAACTGAGTGAAGAACTCATTCCTCTCTTATTCTCCCTCTTTTCTCACGTTACTTAAAAAGCAAAATAATTATTTCTGGTGTTTGTGCCTTGACCTTTTCCAGGATGGGGAGTGCCCCACGCTGGCATTGGCTCACCTGTTAAACTAAATGGGAGCAATAGTACCTGAACATTGTATCCCACAAGGATGGTGAAATTGGGCCCATAGAGTCCAAGACAAAAACACTCTGCTGGTGGGATGCCCCTAAGAATAAGACATCTCCCTAGGACAGGGTGAGTTCCCAGAGGACTTTGCAATAATTAGGCTAACATATGTATTTCCCCAGTTCGGGATTGGTTTGCTGTTTTCGCTTTGTTCCATGTACGTGCCTCATCCAGAAAATTCTTTTGAATTGTACTTCCCACTGGCTCCTCTCCCTTAGTCCCTCCTTCCCTATACCCCCATTGGCTCCCTTACCCTTCCACCGCCCCCTGGCCCTCTACCATTGGATCTGATGCTCTGCCCGCCCCTTCCTCCCCATATATAAACCTGTACCGTGTAGTGGGTTATCTATATTCTGATTGCCATCGTCATGAGCTCTTAAAACTAGGTGTGGCAATGGCAGATTATCTTTTGTTAATGGCTGTTCCCTACCTCCTCCCTCTGGACTATTTTCTGTTAATAGCTCCAACAAATGACTCATAGATAAACTCGATCCTGGACTATCTCCTGTTACTAGGCCCATCAATCCCATTGTGAGGTGCCCCACCCAGGGGGAGGGGCCAAGCATTCCCACCTGGATAAAGTTTGGAAATTTTGCAACAAAGGTCAGAGCTCTCTTCCAGAGGAACAGCCCTGCTTCCACTGGATTTCCCAGTGGAGCAGCTTTCTTCTTTACTGGATTCCCAGAGGAAAATTCCTTCGACAGGATCACTGCTTCAACAGAACTACATCTGCCAATTCAGGAGGACTGCAGCCACCGTTTAATTGGACTGCTACCAACACACTGACCAACAGAGCGTCAGGTTGTTTTTCTGACTCTGTCAGTGGTTTGTTTTGTTTTGTTTTGTACTGTTGCATTTGTTCTTGTTCAATTTTCCTAGTAAAGAACTGTTATTCCTATTCCCATATCGTCACCTGCGAGCCTTTTAATTTTAAAATTTTAATAATTCAGAGGGAGGGGGTTTTACATCTTCCATTTCAAGGGAGGCTCCAGCCTTCCTTAGCTGACACTGGTCTTTTTCAAACCAAGACAACCCAGGCCCTCCATTTTGTGTGTATGTCCCTGGACGCCTCCTGCGCTGGATCCTAATAAAGCCCTCGCTGGACCCCCATGCAGAAGGCCCTTCTCTCCTCCTTGCTGCCGGCTGCCTCCTCATCTCCTGCGTGTGAGTGAACGCGCCCTGCTCCATTCGGAGCGTGAGTGCCGGAGCTTTGCCTGGCCCCTCTGCTCTGGAGCGGTTTCCCCTGGCTGGGACCCTTCTAGAAGGCTGCGGCACCTGAGTGCACCTGAGTGTGGGTACAGACTGATGGTCAAGAAAACATAAATCTACAACAAATGTAAAGAAATTTGGAGGGATGAACAAATTACAGGGGTGATGTGGGGGGGAACAAACCAGAACAGAAAGTTGGAACCTTACAAAACCAACAGTACAAAGGACTTGAAGGAAAGGATCTTGGCCACTGGGGGTTTTTTGTCTTTATTGGGGTTTTTTTGTATTGGTGGTGGTTTGGGGGGGCGTTTCTTTACCTTGTTCTGATTGCTTTATTTCATGGCTTTGCTTAACCTACTTTCTCCGAAAATCATTGGCCAGGATAAGAAAAACCTTAATTGCCCCAGACATCCCTTCACCAAAGGGAGCGGGACACAACCCTTCCCACAGGGCAGAAAGCAGGAGTTTTGAACCCGCTCTCATTTTCGACATCTCTGTATTGCTTATAAAACCTTTATCTTCCATATTATTAAGCTTTTCCTATTCAAAGATCCCAAAAAGTTGGCTGTGTCAACTACCCAGCCTGGACTTCAGGGCCTTTATGGCTGAGGAGACATCTTAGAGCATAATAACAACACAAAATCTTTATCAAAGAATGTCGGAGAGTTGGAATTACCAGTGGCTATCAGTCAATAATTGTTAGAGTAAGTGATGGATAAGGGATAACCCTTCCCAAGCAGTTCTGCTGTGGGAATGAGAAAAGCAGCTGGAAGGAATTCATAACTAGAACCTTGCAGAGCTCAGAGAAATGTGATGTATAAATAGATTATTATTTCCTGTGGATATTGATGATAAATGAACTGTATTGGGTATGTCTGGGAAATATCACCACCCTCTAAGCCACCTCAGCTCCCTGTGGCTGAAGGCAAAAAGCTCTCCTGTAACTTATGAGAACTTGGAAAAAAAAGAAAGCACTGAATATCTGGGTCGTTAGAAATACAAAAGTTGCACATTCCTCTTGCACATTTTTCATTTAATTAGTATTTCCTGCGGGCTTTCAGTGTAATGAGTCATTGATTATTGCAAGGAGTGCTTTGTAGGGTAAATTAATTCGTTTAAGAGAAACAGTAAGAAGTGTTAAGTAGCTGAATAAATAAATAAAAGGCAAAGTGTTTTGGTCATTTGGTTGCAAGTTAGACCCAGGGGACCCCCGTTTCTGAAACCAGCTACTCAGTGAGAACACCAATACCTTCCCTCCTCTTTCCTTATCTTTACCTGTACCTACATCTTTTATAAAATATGAAAAATCTCTATAGAGAAAGCAAAAATAAAGAAAACTCTGTTCCTCTGCTGAAAATCAGATTACCTTTAACAATATGATAGCTAATTACGTGAGAAAATATATGCAAAAAATGGATTTTCCAGTTAATTTAGAGAAACCTTCCATTTGCTACGTGTTCATTTTGAGTAATTAACAGAATTTCTGAAAAGAAAATAAAGCAGAAAGAGTACATTAACATTTATGGTTAAAAAGAGAAAAAGGTGACGTTTGGAAGAGCTGGTTGTACCTGTGACATTAATCTTAAAACATGGACATGGGACAGGACTAAGGATATTTAAGGATATATTACGTGGCTTTTCACAGGGCTTCCAAAAAGATGATATTCTAAGGAAAAAGCCATCAAAACAAGAAACCTGTTCAGTGCAAACAAAGATGGAAAAGGAGTCTTTTTCATCCTTGGGATTCATATATTCATCGTATTCATCATATATTCATCTTCTTTAGCTGAAGATATATCAGGTATTTATCAATATATTTATACAGGGTGGGATTTACCAACCCAGTCAGCAGCTGGCTTTTGAGAATTCCACACAGGTGAAATAAAGAAACAATATAATTCCTCATGATCTTACCTTGAGCCTATTCCCACCACAAATGAGCCTGCATCACAAAAGATTTGGCAGTGCTAAAATATGGGTTACAGCTTGTGAAGATCCCAAACTCCCTGCAGCGTTAAACTCCATAAATCCAGGGGAAATGTTGCCTCATATTTGGACTGAACACACAGGTACAACATCCACACATACCATGGTTCCTTTGGTGATTTTTATTGTTGAGAAGGGTTCCCAGTGTGCTGAGAGGGAATTTATTTCCACTGGTCATGTTTTGTCCCTGCAAAACCTGCCTTTTGCTGCCTCCAGCCTTGGAAACTGAATTTTAGGTGTTGGCCAGAAACACGCCATGAACACCCAAGCACAGAAAGGTAACAATCACTTCAGCTTCCAAATACTTCTTCAATTCACACCACTTCTTCAATTCACACCACAAAGAAAGAGAGAGAGAAAAAAAATACCTTTATACAGGAAATTATTCCTAGAAATCACAATTGAAGCAGGGGAAATGCTAAATTCGAGAAGCAAATTAGTCATTTATAATATGCACTCAGATCTAGCCTGAGATGTGCTATTAACTCATTTTAAGCTGCAAAACTCTGGGGACAAGAGCCACGTTTTCCATGTTGGGACTTGCAGAGTCAAATTTAAACCCATTAATGGTACTCACCAAGCACCAGCGCTCTGAGGTGGCCTCACTGAGTAAGGCAGAGCCCTGACAGAGCAAATTCCATTTATCCAAGGTTCTTCTTCCAGTAAGGAACAGTTATCAGGCTACGTAAAACTGAATTAAAAACCTCAATTTAAAATAGGGTGTGCAAAAAGTAGCAAGGAGTCCTTCCCTCCCTGCAGATCCCTGTTTTCCCCACAAACGGGCGGATTATAAGGAGCCATTGTGTATTATTTTCTGCTGGTAAATGACTTGGTTCCTGTGTCTGCAGTACTGCTGGGGACACTCCAGCTTGGGGACAGATCTCCAGCTGGACTAACGCAGCTCCACTCGCTGTGTCCAGGAACAGAGCCTCTCCCAGGGAACACAGGGAGCTCAGGGAGTTTCATTCCTTGGCTTGAAAAAGATGGGAAAGAAAGGTGCTGCCCCAACATCAGCAGGCAGGTGAGTAGGGACGTGTTTACAGACATGAATTTTGGGGTGACTTCAATGACAGAAATTTACTTACTGAGAACTCATGAAGTTGGGGGTGTCTCAGAGAAGAATGTGGAGGTGGGGAGGCCCGGGCACAGGCTGCCCAGAGAAGTTGTGGCTGGCCCATCCCTGGAAGTGTTCAAACCCAGCTGGATGGGGTTTGGGACAACCTGGTCTGGTGGAAGGTCCCTGTCCACAGCAGGAGGGTTAGAGTGAGGTGAGCTTTGAGTTCCCTTTTTTTACTCAAACGCTTTTGTGATTCTATGATTTAGATTTTTGACCTGGGACTGATGATGCTGAAATTAAAATGGCTGTTAACATCAGGGTTTTTTTCCTAAATCTGTTTGATTACCAAAAATAATCATAGAATCCTACACTAGTTTGGGTTGGAGGAGACCTTAAGGATCACCTAATACCAGTATGCAGTGAGAATGTTCACAAAAAGAGCTGAGTTCTGCCCTATTATTATCTTCGTAAAATATTTTTTATTTTCTAGAAATTGCATATGTTGATCCTTGCAATGCCTTACAAATAATGCATTTATCCATCATTTAAACCGTACATTATAATTTATAGGTTAGTTATTTTATTTTGGTGTCAATCAAAGTGGGAAGCTGTATGAAAGAGCTTAGATTAGGAGAAAGAGATTCTTTGTGGTAAGCTTTAATAAACTAACGATGACATTATAAGAGCTATCAAAGAAAAACCTGCCATCTAATAATAAGCTTGTTCCTGTTTGTTTAAATGCTCCACTTTGTGCTTGTTTGTAAAAAGTTAATCATTCCAGCAAAGTTCAACCTGTGGAAATAGGTGAGTCTGCCCTGGCTAAAACCTGCAGCACTGAGCACTGAAAAGGGGGTTGGAGATTTCAGCCCTCTTTATTCCAGAATAAAACATCCTTCTGGAGATGCACTGGAGGTTTTGCCCAAATAACTCCTGTAGTAGGCAGGGTAAGGATGATCCTGTCCAAGCACAGCCCTATGCAACCTGACCTTGAATTTTTCCAGGGATGGGGCACCTACCACCTCCCTGGGCCACCTGTGCTGGTGTTTTGTAAAGGAATTTCCTCCTAAATCTGTCTTGCCCTTACTCCACCAGGCTGGAAGATCCAGGGGCTCCCAGGGATGGTCCTGCCGGGCAGCCACCTGCTCCTTTGCATTCCACAGATAAAATACATTCAAAATTTATTCATCAAAGTTATTCTTGAACCAACTCTCCCAGCATCCTGAACCCCAAAACATACCCACGTTCTCTGATCCCAGGGGAGCATGTTCATTCTGACTGCTCCTCTCCAAAGCTTCCCATCAGGGACAAAGCAGGATGCTCTGACTCCTGGAGGTTGCTCGAACACTCTGTGCCTGCTGCCTGTGCCACGGAGGTTAAACCCTGACACTCCTGAGTACATGGCAGAGCTCTGCCAGCTGCTGATAAATGAGATTTCAGGATGGGCAATGTTAAATCACAGATATTTGGACTTGTCACACCCTCTCCTGCTGTGACCCAGCCAGCCATGGCCATATGGAGTGGTGGGAGCACCGCTGGCCACACACGCTGGTGGCCTCGGGTCAGCTTTGGCAGCAGCCCTGGCCAGAGCCGCTCCATAAATCACACACTAAACTCGTGTCTCCGGCCATCTGGAAGGATCCCGGCTGGACCATGGGCATGGAGCTCACACCTCTTGGCACTGCGGTGGTGGGCAGAGGCAGCATGGGATGCTGAATGTTCTCTGTGGGAATGGGATGTTCTCCATGGGAAAGGGATGCCCTCAGAGCAGTGCAGGGCACCAGCCCAAATCATCCCAAGACCTAAACAAACCCTGGATGTTTTTTCCACCACACTGTAGGGGAATGAGTCCCCCTCACCTGACACCAGCATTTTGGCATACAAGTGCCTGGAAAGCAAAATTTCCTCTTTTGAAGAAGAAAACCCCTCTTAGCCCCACCTCTCACATCATTTTTCCTGTCTAGAGCACATTGTTATTGCTGTTGGTGTTGTTTTCCTGTAGAAAGGAGCAGGTTAACCTGTGTCATTTAGAAATACCATTTGCCTTCTTCCCTCCAGATGGAAACTCTTTGGTTTCTGCTATCACTAAACACACAACTAAATCAAGATATGATCTGCTAACATATTCAAAATGATGTTTGGCCTGAATATTTTTTTAGCTTCAAACATCAATTTCATTTCATAATGAATACATGCTTCATCTCATAACATTTCATTTTACATACATTTAGCAAAATTGCTTAACTGATACTTTTTTTTCCCAAACAGCTTTATTCCTACACTAAAGACATGCAAATCAGACTTGCACTCTTATATAATGTGCAGAATTCCCTACTGTTGGTTCAATTGCTAAATTATAAAATATTCATAATAACTATATCTTTTTACAATATTAATTTGGTATCCCAGTTCTTTTTTTGTGGAAAGCACACTAAGATACACAAGCAGAATTTTACAGGTCTCTCTGTTCAATGATTTTCCTTTTTATTTGCTCTCCTCTCCGGAGGGGAACCTCCCCAGCACCCTCCATGTGCTCCACATCCCAGGAACGTTATCAGGAACGCCGGCGAGGCACATCCAGCCTCACTTCCTAAGCCTAATGCCCTTTGCAATTCTTGTCTGAGCAGTTGTTAGCTGAAGACAAGACGACTTATTTCCATTCACTCCCCGCATAATCCACCTTATGAATTTCCACCTCACCTACCCGCACAGCCACGGAGCCAGAAATACAAAATATTTCCTACTGTGTTTTAAACCCACATCCTCCTGGATACATGATAAGAGCTTAATAGCTTTGACACTGCACTGTTTTCATATTCATGCCTAAGTTATGGATACAGCAACAGATCAGCACTTCTTTGTGCTTGGCATTGGCTCTGCTTCGCTGCCTTAAACTGTCTGAGTCAAGGCCACGTTTTAATGCCATAGAGCTCTATTCAAATACCAGTATGACCACATTTTAAAAGCCACCCTGTACCACTTCATTGCCGCAGATGTCCTTTACATCTGGCAAGGGCCGTTTCTCTGCATGTCAACAGTAATTCAGTTTAACAGCTGTCTCTTTTGACAAGCTTAGTGTCAGACTCTAAAATGACAGGGTGACAGTTTTCCTTTTCTTTAACAGAACATAGTGCAAATTAACTGTTTGAATGCAGGAGCACCGAACGCCTCCCAACTACAGTTTGAAGTCAAGGGAATAGGATTGGGAATTGCTGGTATTAACAACACAAACTGGGAACCTAAGGTCTGACAAATCCCAGCACTGCCCCTGGAACTGGGATTTTTACCTGAAATCAAAGTGTTCAGCACCCAGAAAACCTTAAATTGAGTTCAAGTAGATGTCAGAGGGAAACACCAGGAATTTGGACACTGGCATGATGAGTGATTTTCCTGAACTGCATAAAGACACAGGACTATGTTCCATGTATTTAGTTAAAGTGCTTGTTAACAGAGCAACTAAAGATACCCCATGTCTCAGCTTTCCAACATCACTCCATACAGGCAAGTTTTCCACGAGTTTCAGGCCTCCAAAAATACCTCAGCATAATTTCTGTAGGATTACAACCGTTCCTGGAATAATACCGTACATCTTCATGATTGAAGCCTTTAACAGCAAAACCAGCCTGTGGACAGTAACAAAATGCCACCATGATTTATGAACCACCAATAAATGCTACCAAGACACTGCTTTAATCTGGTGCAAGAGTGAGCTTTATGAGGCTGCTTGTATTAGGCTCACATGAAAGCAAATCAAAAAAATATAAACCTTACACTATGTGTATTTAAACCACGTACTGATGGCAGCTGAACATGCGGGCACCTCCTTGTGTCCCTGTTCTCCAGGGCTGAGCAGTGAGGATGGAAGATGCCTCCCCAGTTCAGTTCTTGGCCAAGCTCAAAGTGACTGCAGTGATGCTTGGTTCCATCTCACACAATTTGCTTTAAAGAATTAAGAAAGACTTTCTGTTGTTCGTTTCTGGGCGAGCAGGTACAGCTAAAGCACCACAAAAAAAAGAATAACCAACAAAAAACAAACAGGTTGAAAGGATGGAGAAACAAACATAACGTTGAAATGCCTTTAGTAATTGCTTTTGTTTGCTTAATGTTGTCATAAGGAAGAATTTTTTTACCAAGGTGGCAGAACATTGGCACAGGTTGCTCAGATAGGTGGAAGATGCCCCATCCCTGGAAACATTCAAGGTTATCTCGGACAGGGCTCTAAGCAGCCTGGTCTAGCTAAAGATGCCCCTGCTCATGGCAAGGGGCTTGGACTGGATGGCATTTAGGGGTCCCTTCCACCCCAAACCATTCTCTGATTCTATGGTAAATATTTGTATGCAATACCCATGATTACAACATGCGGCCACCTCATGACATTTAGAACAATTCACACTCAAATGCCTACAAATACCTCTAAAAGCCATGCTCATTTTCATCAGCTGGGACAGAGATTTCCCATTTCTCAGTCTCATAACACATCCCAGCTCTTCCTCCTTATTCAGCCCTTTTAAACCCAGCCGGTCATGACCTACAGGAGTCACTTATTGTCCACCACTCTGTATCCAGGTCTCTCCTACAGCAAAACCTGTGTCCCTGTGCTGCAGGGGCTGGGACAGAGATGCTGACAGTGCCACCTCCCTCCCCGCTCCTTTCTCACCCACACACCCCGTGTGCTCATTTCCATATCCCGGGAGTCCATACTTTCATAGCCAGAGGTGAGTCTCTGCAAAGAGAACACGTTGCTGGGGTTTTATTAATATATCATGAAGCTCAGTTAGCTGCAAACACATATTTTTAGCACAACATCAGCCCCGAGGGACGTGCAGGTTGCTGCCTTTGGAGGGGTGGGTTGTTATTAGTATTGCACTTAGAGCTCAGCTACACAAAACGTAGAGAATCACTTTAAATACTTCATCTCCCTAAAATCTCTCACATGCTTGGAACACCAATAATTCTATAACTTAAGCTGAACAGAGTACTATTCAGCTGTAAATTTTATGGCTACCCTCTCCACCTCTTATGAAGTGTGAAAAGAGGCTTCATATCTGTCAGTCTTTGCTCAGAAATGACTTTCGCTGATTACTTAAACTTTCGTTAAATAAGCTTTCCACAAGCTGTAAAAACAGAACACAGTAGGGAAAAAATTGGCTCTCTTTTAAAAGTGCTGTAAAGTCTCTTTTTGAATGAGTAATTAGAAATGTGTAAACTCTTTTATGGATATGTGAGAAGCACACACAAAAAATTTGACATTCCATGCAAGTATTTCTGTGTGCTATCAGATTTCATTGTATTTCACAGAGACCCAAACTATACAGACCCAAAATACACATACATTAGTGGACATGGGTTATTTGCCAAGGAGGAATTTACATACAGTACAAGTAAAACATCCTAATTTAAATCTACGACAATGGATACTCACATTCTTAAAGAGAAATCAGAGCTGTTTGTCTTTCCTCTCATATTTATACAGATTGCAAAGCTGTTGACAGAGCACGATTTGAGCTGGGCCTTTCCAACTGCTTACTGTTATTTTTATTGCCATTGTTAGCTATCTTTTCCATATCAAGAATTAAGCTTCGATGAAGAGGTTCTGATATCCCAAACCCATACAGGAACACCCAGGTGGTCAGGCAGGGAGTGGCAGTGACAGATCCCAGGTCCCACTGCTGGTCCTCGTCCCTTTGAAATTCCCAAACCCCTTTAGTTAAACCAAGTTTCCATCTCCATTTCCCACACACACACAAGCTGCCCATCCCCAAACCAGACTCTGCAGATGCTCTGCAGCCCCCTTATACCTTCATTTTTTAGGGCCCTTTCCCTCCCTTAAAACTTGCATTATTTGTGCTGAAAACTTGCTTTGCCTCCGAGCCTCACGCTCGGCTCCGCAGCAGGGGATGAGCATCTCATCTCAACAGAGAAGGAAGAAGGGCAGAGATGAGGGGAGATGGGTGGTACCCCTGTGTGATTTCCCACCTCCCTGGGAGAGGGGACAGGGCATCTCGGGGCCATGGAGCTGGAAAGCATCCCACCTCCAAACTGGTAGGATGTTTGCTCGGGGACGTCCCGCTGGGCACACGTACTGTGCACTATAAATAGTAATGTCTTCCATGCTCCTCTCAACGGAGAAATCTGCAGGAGGGGAAATAGTCTCAAATCTGTGTCATTTTCAAGGCAAACAGAGCCAGCCTCATTCCCTCCTCGGCAGGGAAGCCAGAGGTAGGGGGTACTCACCCCCAACCCTGTGGAGTTGGGAAAAAGCAGGGCCCAGCTGATGACTCTGGGGGTGAAGAGCTGCTGTACCACCCACTCCCAACCCTTCCATCCCAGTGTGTCCCACAGGTTATTTTCCTTCCCCTCCATAGGCAAACTCAGCCCCTCTCCTGGGAAGATGATGGTCACTGCAAAAGGTTTAGGGGGTGACATGAGCAGGTGGCATTAACTGCTCCCCGAAGCATCCCTGCTAGAGGGGACTGCCAGATGCTGCTCCCCCGCTGAATCCCACGGATTTCCAGCATGGAAATGGTGCTGAGGAGAGCAAAGAGCACTGCAGTGCTCTCTCCTCAGAAGATAGTAGTAAAATATCTCTCCCAGTAAAGATATTACAATTGTTGTTATTATTTTAATCCTCCAGAGAGTGATCTGCACCCCACCTGCAAAGTCCAGTAATGCTGTTGGTAGCAGAGCAATGCCCCTGCTCCTGCTTCCCACCACTGCTCAGAGCCAGTTCTCTGGCAAAGCATCCCCAGGCCCAATTTGGTGCCAAATCTGTTATAAAACCAACCACGGTGCAAATGTTTTCAAGGAGAAGAACAGAAGTATGAGAAAGGAAAAGGCTTCACACATCTTTAGCACGGAGAATGTATTTAGTGCTCCCAGAACCTATTACGTGGGGTGATCCAGGCAATTTATTGTTTTGTCAATACCTTTTATTTTGATTTAATAACTTACAAACCCCACGGTCTATCTGTAGCGCAGCCTCAACTTTCTTTACACAACCCCACTTAACTTCCAAACACTTTAACTTTCAGGTCAGATCTCTGTCATATTGATAAATGGGTCTATTTAAATTTTTATCACCGAAGAATTCTCCCTGGTGTCTTTTTCACTATCAGATTTCATGCCCAAAATAACAGGATACTTACTATTTTTTGTTATCCACCACACACACGAGAAGAGTGGCTGCAGAAAGCCCAGATGTGGTGGGGAAACAGCTGTAATTTGTCTGCAAAAGTCTCATTCCTAGAGACATTTCATACAGAGGGTGGTGCAATATTTGCAAGAATACCGTGTTAAAACGGGAAAAAAAACTCAGTATGGCATATATACACTAAATTCAGTCTGCCCTGTCTGCGTATTTTACCCTCCCAAGGCATTTCTGTGCATGATGTAGAGGCCCTGGACAAACTTTGATCTGATTTGGCCATTGCTTCGTTAAGTGAACTAAGAAAAACTGCTACAAAGTCAACAAATTTTTAGATATTATTAGAAATAATCACCTGGTTTTCCTGCCAATAATCAGGACCAAAACTGCAATCCTTATAGCCCTAAGTAGGCTACATATGTGTTTAACCTCTCCTTTAAATGGTACTAAAAGCTGAATTCTGTGGCTACTGTAAAGATAATAAAAACAGATACTGCACGAATAGAGGAGTGTTTAATGGTGAGTCACAAAGAGTTCTACTGAAGGGAAAGCAAGAGCAAGAAAGGTTAAATAAACAGAACCCACAGTGCCTCCCATCTTTCTTACATTACCTTTCAATAACTCCAAGGGAAAATTTCCACTAGCCATGATTTGATTTCCAAGATCTGTGCATTAAATATTTACTTCTAACTATAAACTTATAGGAGATGCAAACAAAAACTAATTTGCATTATTAATGATGCAAGAAATGTGATGCTTAGTCCCTTAAGATTCATAATAAAGCAGGAAATGTTAGAGATTTACTTTCTTTTTCATTTTAAAAGGCAAGTTAAAACGATAAAACTTATTTAATTAACAGAGAGTCTATTTATGAATTAGTTGTTTCTGCCAGCAAGAATGTTTTTTAAAAAAAAAACTGTCTGAAATGAGGCTGAGACTACAAAGAGTCCATTTTCAGCTTGGGAGTCTCAAGGGAAAAATCAAAGGGTTTCTTTCTTTCAACAGTTTGGGTGAGATGATATTTTGAGATGTTGACAGCTGCCAAACTGCAGAACCAGTGAAGAACTACCAAATTGAAGTCATTTTTATCTTTTTGAATTTCCTCAATATTCAGCTTAACTCCCTTTAACAGCTCACGACTGAAATTTCTGCTTGGTTAAAGAGTTTTTTCTCTTCCTTCAGCGCTCGTGTCGACTGCTCTGGGCCAAACATGAACTCTCTTCTAAAATCAACCATAAATAATAGAGAACCATTATTATTACTCCTAGTAGTGTTTTTCTTTTAGTAATGCATTAATTGGCATCCTTTTCTCCCTTATGTGCCCAGTGTGGAACCCAGTTTCAGTGGTTCATCATCTTTATCATCACCAAGTTTTCTCACTCTGTTTACTTACAAGACATTAGCAAAACAGAACTAACAGTCCTTAATAAACAGGGTAGAATTAAAAGTCAACATTTAAAACTTGTTTTCTCCTTTTCTGACAGAAGCTTTTTATAAGATTCAAGTCAGCCTTTAGTTAATATAATAATAGTAATAATCATAGTAATAATAAGTAATAATAATAACGATAAACAATGCTTTCCATGTGGCTCAGAGTAGTCTTAATTTTCCGTTTTCTTGCTGGTTCCTGTTTCCACTGCTAAAGCCACGCCTCCTTTTCTTACCCTTTTATTTGTGTTAGTCCCTTGGCCAACCTTGTGGTGGTTTCTCCTCTGCCTCACACAATCTGCCCCATGTTTCCTCTTAAAACCTCTGCCCCCAGATAATCTGTGCTTTTTTTGTCTTCACCACATACTCATTGACCAAATCAAAGTGGAACAAACCCCTTCCTCTCATTGTTCAAAGTTTCAGCCTCAGCTGCAGCCTCTGCTTCAGCTTCCTCGCCTGCTTCTGCTGCCTTCTTCCTTCTTCCCTCTCAATGTCACGTGTCCTGAAGAAAAGCTCTTTCATCTTCCTCCAAGCTACCATTTATTTCTAAACTTGTCCTTGTCCCAGGTGTCCTCTGTCCCCTTTCACGCCCTGGGCACCCTTCCTTGACGAGACTCAGGTGGCCCCACCTCATTTCAGCTTGTTCCCACCAAAACCAGCTCAGGCAACCCCGGACTGAGCAAGGAGCAAGTCCAGAGTCGTGTTCCAGGAGGGGAGGGCAGAGCCTCTGACGCTGCTTTAGCACATCCAGTTTCTGATGTATTTTGTCTTTATAGCACCGAGCACGAATGAGCATCTTCTGAGCCTGATCCCCACTGAGATATTGAGGGATTTCTGGAATCCTGCAACCAACCAAGCCCTGCTCTGCCTCGTGGGATCTGAGGCAAATATTATTTGGAAACATGAAGTGTGACTTCTGCTGGCACAAACGCCTCAGAATTTGGATTAACTGCACTTTGGGTCACTCTTATAAGGAAAAAAAAAATTTATATCTAATTTAAAAATGTTTCAAGAATAGAAGTTCAAGCATTGATCACTGCAGACTTTGGATGGCTTTTAAAAAGGGTTTTTTATGAATTCTCGTAAGAGTTTAATGCCCAGCAAAGGTAGTAGAGTAAAAGAGAATATCCCCAGCTGTACCACAGACGTGTTCCCATCAGTGACCTAAGGACTAATTCAAAACTGCATGATCAATTAGAAAGGATTTATATAATTAATTTTCTTTTTGTTACTGCAGATTCTTTTGGGAGAGTTCCTGTCAACACTAAAGAAAAACTTTCTCCCCTTTTCAGGAGACCTTCCCACACCATTATGCTCCTAAACTGGTGAGACACAATACACCAAGTCTTCCTAACTCTGCAAGTAAGACAGATGTAAATGCAAAGATTATTAATCTAATGATTTTAGGATTAATAAACCACATGAAGACTCTCCAAATGATGCCTCTAATTCAGCAAACCCAGATCCAGCTGGGCAGCCCACACAGGCCAGGTGGGTGTCCAGGGGTGAACCCAGCCTTGCCCGCTGCACTCATTAATTAATTTTGCGAATATCCTCTGAGGATGACCCTTCTTTAGCACAGACCTGAGGCGGAGCAGTGCCTGCATCTCCCTAGGGCCAGCAGCAGGACAGATCACTACTGGATCCCAACATTCCACAGCAACAGGAGTCAAAGTTGTGTTCTCCTCCCCTTCATCCCCCGCCCTGCTCTGGACATTTCCATTTGAAACCAGCAACTGTCACTCCCCCAAACCAGGTATTTTTCTTTTCTGTTTGAACCTGAATGAAAAAAACCTGAATCCCCGGGTGTCCGGCATCAAAGTGTCATAGAAGGGAGCTACTGGGATGGTGTTGTGGCATTAATGCTGCACTAGAAAGGAAGAGCAGATGGGCAGCGAGGAAGGAAATCCTGTTGAAATATGATTAAGTGACATTGAAGATAAGGAAAACCATGAAAACTAAAGGGCAGGTAAGGAGATTTTAAGTGCAATATAAAAGGGGATTTGTGGCACGCGTAATTCTTCCTTTAAATGTTTATTAAACATAGAATTTTTTGCCTCTCAATTACAGTTACAGATCATTTTGTTTCTCTCTGTGCTGACAACAGGGATTAGCCAAAGCTGAAGGTTCTTGGTGCTTTTGTATCTACTGGGTGTTTGTTTTATTCTTTCTCACAAAACCCATTTCCAATTAGAGATGAAAACAGGAGGCATAAAGGGAAGAATGTGCCATGAAGTATCTCCAGCATTCCCAGAAAAAAGCCCATGATTTCCTGGAAGATAATGGTTTCATTGCAACCATGTTCCAAATCAAGATTCATCCATCTCCATCTTTGACCAGGCAAATCTTGTTTCTGATCATCTTGTTTCTTACCTGTTGTTTGCCAAATTTGAGTCTTCTGTATGTATTACAGGGTGGAGAATGTTGATTTTTTTTTAATATATTTTTAAATTATTTGTGCTGATGCAATCAGTCACACCTTTCAATAAATTACTAATTGTGGGCGAATCCTCGTTCTCAGCACCAACAGAAATAGGTTTTGTTCTCATATCCCTGAGCATGCCCACGGCCACCAAACCCAGCCCTCGCTGTGCCAGTTTTCCTGGGAGCCCACTTGCAGCCCTAAGTGACCCAGAACATCCAGCCCTCCTGCTTCTCGGTGGGACAACCTCCTCCAGAGGTGGCCTTTCATCTCAGGTGGTGCTGCTTCATCTCAGCATTTCTGATTTTTCTTCTGCCTCCCAGAGAAAAAGATTTAATTGGGTCCTTAAATTCAGCAGGATCCCTGGTGGAGGGGGAAGACAGGGAAGGAGCAAGCACAGAATGGATGGATGGATGGATGGATGGATGGATGGATGGATGGATGGATGGATGGATGGATAACAAAAAAACCTCATGTCTTTTTTGGCAAATCCTACGTATTTTCCTGTACTTTTCCACAATCATAAATCCAATGGGCTCCTCAAACCCCTCTCTGAGCTGTGCTCTTACTCTGCTCCAGCACAAACTCGGGATGAAGAGGGACAGGGAACGGCAGGTGAGTACAGACCCAGCACTCGGGAAGGAGAGACCTCCCCACCAACCCTGCCAAACCAACGCTGCTCTGAGATAAATATGCACCATTGCCTGCATATAAAATCTGCATTTCTTTTTTATTTGCATTGGAAATCCTGGCTCAGGCCTGTGGCTGGGATTGGGGTGGTGTGTGCTCATCTTGTGTTGCTTGCAGCCAGTTAGAAAAATCACATAATCCACCGCAGGTTTAAAACATAATTTAAACCTGCCAAGTCTCATAACTTCCAAGAAGGCAAATTTACCATAAAAAAATGGTTTCCACTTACTAGATTTTATATTCAGATCTCTGGCACACGGGCTTGCCACCAAAGAAGCCTTTTATGCAAGCACATAATCAACGGAAGCCTTCATTTTCACTGCGGTTGGATTTAATGTGATAATGAATATTCCAGTGTCAGCTCTGGGTAAACGGATGGGGTTTCACCTCAGATTCCCTCCTCTCAATATCTCAGGCAGGCACATGCTTGCTGAGTGGTAAATAATTTAGCAGCACCAGCAGAAGGACACCTGAGATGTGTTCCCAAGGCGGGCGGATCTGCCGCGCTCATGTCCTGCCCCGTGTTCCTGCTCTTGTAAACAGCAGCCGTGGAAAGGCTTTATTACCTATTTATATCTGGCCCTTGCAAAGGAGAATTCTTGGAAAAATGCATGGCTTCAGCGAGCTGCCTGCGGAAAAATCTCCCTTGGGTGGCCCATGGGCACCCAGGAAGGTCTGTGGGTCTAGCACACAGTTCTGGGCAGGCAACTTTGGTGATGCATCCCAGACCAATGCCAGAGCCATGAGGAGGGCACATTCCCTAATTAGCAGCACTTATTTTTATTGTCATTTGCAGAGCTATAGCTGATATTTCACATTCATGTGAGAGTCTCTCGGCAGTTTGCAAACATTTACCCACCCCATACGAGTCAAATTCTTTCATGCTCATTTTCCAGATATGGAATGTGGCTGAATTAATGTTACTGTGAAACCTTCCCTGCCAGATCCCCATTTGTCCCTAGATTTAACCCTTATTATCCAACCAGGCAGCTGGGGGAGCAGCTTTCCAACATTGTTAGGGATCTGCTCTTTCTTTGGGCTTCTCACCTATTTCCCAGTCACTGGCTGAGGTTTTTCCTCTCCTTTTTGCCAGTTTCAAGTTTCCACTCAGACACCAAATGCTTCCCTCTTTTCCTACTGCTGTTAACACCAGGCAGATCAAACAAACACAAAAGTGTTTTCTTAAAAAATAATCATTAAGCGTATCGTGGAGTTTGGTTCTAGTGACAGCTGAATATTTGTTTCATTAATAAGTCATTTGCAATTAATTCCTGGAGTCATTTCTAAAAGAACATTGTGATGTTTCCATGGTTTTAAAGTGGCGAAACACCAGTCATTCCCTGACAAAATTTCAGTGCAAAGTGCTCATAGGCATCCACTGGAAAAACCCAGCCTCCCATGAGGAGTGTCCCTGGGATGTGGGAATGTGGCTCCCATTAGTGGTGAGGCACCTACTCCCAACATGGAAAGATCTGCAGGATTTAAGGTTGGAATTTCAGGTGCATGGGTGCTCATGCTGCTCCATTCAAATGATTAGTAATGAAATTATCATCGTTAAGGGTTGTTTTTTTTTTTCCATTTAAGGCTCATAAACAACTTCTCTATGCTGGAAACATAAAATCTCCAATACAAATGGTTCAATTTCTCTCTTTTCAATCAAAAGGCTGGAGGAACAAATAATTGTTATCCTGCCTTCTGCAACTGAAGATGTTCCAGCTCACAAAGGTTCCTGAGGCTCTAAAATCACACCAGGATGAGCATCTCTCCTTGGGAGTCACAAGGGGCTCCATCATCAACCTGCCAAAGTCACCTTCTGCTGGGGATGGAATAGGCACCATTTGCATTGATGTTTCATTAAGAATTAAATAACAATTTACCATCTTTCACAGTGTTCTTTCTAACCTTACAAACTGGCAGGATTTGGGAATAAATAGCGCAAGAAAGTGTCTCTAATCCTGGGCATCAGCTCCACTTTCACTCTAAATCCCAAATCCTGACACGTGGCCAGCAAAGATGAAGGACATTTCTAAGCCATAGAAACAATTACAATTGTTGTCATCTCACCTTGTCAATAACCTTCCCCCAAAATTACAGGTTAGAGAGGTGTCTGTAATCATTAACAGCCTGGAGGAGAAGCACATTACCAAAGCAACAAACCTCTAATCAACAGTGGGAGTGGGAGCAGTGCAAAAGAGAAAAATAACTCCTCAACAAGCCAGTTGCAATAATTTTGTTTAAAAAAAAAAGATCTTACTTGGTACATATAGTTACCACCCCACAGTGGCAAAATTGACATGTTGGAAAAAGTGAACATGATAAATTTCTGCCTACTTGGGAATGCAATTTGCTGGAATTACACTTTTAGAAGGAAGTGCTTGCAGGTTTTCATATTCAGCAGCAAGAGGACTAATTCTGTCCATGAACTGACACAGCTCTGAAATGAGAGAGCTGGCAAAAAAAAATTGTCAAATATTTGGTTTGCAATTAAAAATGAAGACAAAATATTTTTAAAACCTAAAAATGCCCAGTTTCAAGCATCCTAATGGAGATGAACCGATAACAAACTTGGGGTCTGGTAAGCAAAGTTCTAGACTCGCTTAAAAAATTCTTCAAGTGGCAAGGTTCTTAATTTGTCATGAAAATCAGGTTAAAATGCCATAACTTATGGGCTAAAAAATTAATAAAGCTGGATAAGAGAATCTATAAAATATCCAGTAAGAAAAAATGGAAACAATCAATTTTGCACCTTCCATCAATACCCTGGGAGTTGCTACACAACTATTTCTACAATAAGATGTGCCTTTGCCTTGAATGCAATTTTCAATCTATTAACTTGATCCAGTTTCCACTGAAGGAAATGAAAAGATTACCATTGACTCCAGTGAAAGCTGGATTAGACTCTGTTCACATTCACAGTGGGGAGAGAAAAAAAAACCCTTAATGATTATTTATGCCAGAAATTCCATTGTAAAAAGCAAAACTGGTGCAAATGTGTTGAAGAATTTGAAGAGGAAAATGAACACAGTTGATATAAAATATAATTCCAGTAAAAAGTAGAAGATTACTAATTACTCTGAATACACTTATAGAGAAGCTATAGATGTAATTAAATGGCACAAATATACTTTGAAATCCAATTATAGCAATGTAGCAATGATTGCACAGTTGCATGAAGAGTTAAAATAAAATATGATAACAGATAAATGGGTATATTAGAAAGGTATTATTAGATTTCCTTGCATTTATCCACCACTGAGTGCCACCAAACCTTCAAGCCAGGGACAAATAGGAGAAAACAGATAGAGGAGAGAGATTGAGGTCTCTTGCTAAATATAGACAGCAACAACTGAGATACTTCTACTAAAAAAGATAAAAGGAGAGATACCAGCTACCAATACATGACATACAACAAATCAAAATCCTGAGTCTTATTCATCGTCCTGCAGTTCCACCAGAATTATCAACTTTTGTAAACACCAAACCATAAAAGGAGTAAAACTCAAAAAAAGGATTTACTGCAGGAAGTCAAAAAATCTCCAAGAAAACACAATATACCAATAAAGAGCCAATTATTGCACCATCAGTATTCAGCAGTGGGCTATCAGGGCAAAGATATGCAGATTCCATTAGGAAAAAATACAGCCATGCCTATCCTTTGGCAGGAGAGCATTACTTAGAGATGGGAAAAGGGATCCGCACTTTATTTGTAGGTTTAAATAATAATTTGATACTTCACCCATTATGTTGAGAAATTAACATTTAGAGGAAACAAATGCATGTCCCTTTCTGATTTAAAACTAAGTCAGTTCTTGCTCTGCCTTCTCCTGTCCTAGGAATTCACATTGCCTTAAAATACATGGATATTTATGGTATGTAAAAGGTATTTATAGTATATTCAAGATTTGCCAACTTCTGAAATCCGAGGGAAATATTCACCAATTACCAGTAACTTGCTCATCTCTCTTACAACCTTACCTGGTTTTAAAATTCAGACATAAACCAGGCATGACTTGCAAGAGGTTTTTGTGAGAATTCCTCTCTGGTGAACTGGTAAATGCTTCTTTGGGAGGTTCCCAATTAATAAACACCTGCACTCAGCCCTGTTTCCCAGTTTATCCCCATTTTGTAGTCACAGAGTGAGGGGTCAGAAGGGATTTTATTTTATGGGGTCACACAGACTGTGTTTGCCCCTCCCCAGTTACAATTTGTGCTATTAACTTAATCAAAGAGGGAGAAAAATGGTAGAAAATAAGCCCTAAAAATAGTCTCTTATTCTACTTTTGCTGCAACACTACAAAGGCAAACAGAAACATCCACATGCTCAGCTCTGCCTCGGCTAAGCAAATCTCATAAATGTCTGAATTTCCCATTATGGCCATGATTTCTAGAGGGAGATGAAATCTTTACCTCTCTCTAAATTGATGGGAGTCTCCCTCCTCCCTTCAGATGCCAGAATATGGAAGTAGAAGACTCTCCCTCTGAAGGCTGTATTTTATAATACTCTGATGAGATGCCTTTTGATTTAGGGTTGGCATGAAGGAAGAAAAAAAACCCCGTGTAGTCTGCCAGTTCATCTAACCCAACTTTAATCACTTACTGTGTAGACAGCTATATCTGAGCCACTCATCTAAAATCCCTTTAAAGTCAATGGTGAGAAATAGATGTTTTTAGGATGCAATTAATTGATTGGAAGGAAGAGGGATCTATCACATATGGAAGAGAATTATGGCCCAGAGGGTTCTGCTTTTCCTCATTTACTTTAGAGGAGTTCACACATCTGCATTTGAACAGTCACCCAGAACAGGTGAGAAGAATATCACCGACTACTGTTAACAAACCTCTCTGGGTGTTTTTTAATCTGTTTTCCTGCTCCCTTCCCTTCTGTTCCCTGAGATATCTCCTGAGATATCCATTCCGGTTTTTTGCATTACAAGTCCATTAGCCCCTCAAAGAAATGGATTCATCCATCTGATGCTAATGAAAACTTTTGGATCACACACTGGGGCCAGAAGAACTGATCCATCAGGTTTTAAAAAGACCCCAGTGGATATTTTCATGTCAACTGTCACGGAAATATTCTTAATAAGACAAGTAACACAAAACTTCCTATAGCTGTTCCACTCCCACAAGGGCCCTTCAGCTTCCAGGACTATGGGTGGTCACCACTAAAATGTACCAGAAAATCATGGCGGATACTGAGAGTTTAAGGAGCTGGGATGAGGATTTTCATGGAGACAAAGGAAAATATTCCCCCTCAAGAAGATGTAGCACATCTGTCACCTTGAACACACAGCAAACTTCTGGGAGAAGGAGAATTAATAAATTTCCCTTCGTCAAGCAAGACCAACGAAGCCAACTTGAAACAAGTTTTGCCAGACTTGAATATTGTGGAGCCCCCCCCAAACCTTTCTTTTGCTGCTCTACCACCCAAAGCACAACCCTGTGCGGTTTTGCTCTGCTCTGACAAGCTGGTGAACCACAGCCTATTTCCTCTCACCCACCAAAGAGCACCATTGTGCTGCAGGTCTTTGAGGAATCTGCTGCTCACTCTGACATAAGGGAGTCAGTTTTGTTTCATGTTTCCCTCATTCTGGGCATTCATCTTCAAAGTGCCTCACACGCAACCGGGGAGCCTTAGAAGCCTATCAGGGGCAATTCAAAGAGCTTTGCACAGAGCAGGAGGGGGCTCCTGTTCAAAGCTGCAGCTTTGCATCCGCCAGAGAGGAGCAGATTCAAACCCAAAGAGGTCACTTCACCTACCTGTAGTGGGATCTCATATTCAGAAGACTCTAACTAAAAATAAGGGATATTTAGACAGTGTGATAACTGAAACCCTCGAGGCGATGCTCTTTCTCTTTCCCTCACACACAGAGAGCAATGGCTCCTTTAGAGAAAACCTCAAAACTCTGGGAGACATAATGGCCTCCAGAAAACTTACTCATGGATTAGGTCCAGCTGTAGCATCCTCCTGGTTTGAGCACAAAAGTTTCCAATGAGCTGGACCACCACAGACCTCTGTTCAAACAGCCTGAAACAAGGAAACTACAATAAACCATCGTTCAATACAAGATGGAGTAGCAAAACCACTGATTTCTTTCAATTACCTAATTTAATGCAATAGAGAGGAAATATTTTGTTTGGTTCAGAAATTACCTGTTCTGTGGTCAGACCTGGAAGCCCTTGGATAAGATAAGGGCTCTGCTTTGATGAGCACTGTCTAAACACAGACTAATTCAGAGCTGCTTGCCCCAGAATTTACCACTTACACAGGAAATACAGAAAAGTACAGAAGAAAACCCTGCTGTCTGAAATTTATCCACGGAGAACTGAGACAAGGGGAGATGCAGGTTCAGGTACAGGTATTTAATACCATTGATGAGGTTAAGAAAATCAGAAAGGGATTAAGAGAAAGAGAAGTGTACTGGTTTTACAGATTATCTGTGGAGTCTTTGTAACAGACACTTGAAATTTTTAAATGCTATTTAGATTAAGGCATTGTAACACCTGGTTTTATGAGATGTAGTAGCTTTGCATCTGCAAGAGAATCTCCTCTTTGGTACTGGGAGAGGGCAGTGGCATCTCTGGGGTTTAATCCCCCTGCCCTGAGTTAGCAGGGTCTCTCTCCCTGCTCCCACTGCCATCACACACCTGATGTGGCCACATTCCTCCTCCTGCCAACATCCACACCACAGACACAAATCCCACCTCTCTACAGTTTCTCTCACCTGTAACAATTCTACCGTTTTAGTTGTCTCCAAGGACTTTTTTTCTCTTTTTTTTAAATACTAGATTAAAATGCACATCATCTTGCACCGCTTTCTCAGCCTCCTCTTATTCACATTGTATTTTTATTAAAAGCTGTAAAGCCTTTGGGACAGTCTGTGCCTGAATGGCACTTCAGAGATATACTTGCATTACTCCCCATATCAATTTTTTCTTTTTATTAGAAGTCCCTGGGTTTGTTTTTCTTTTAACCTCAATTTAAACATCCCCTCCATTGCCATGCTTCATTTTGCTGCAGTGCTGACTGTGGTGTTTCAGGTTCACTGTGCTCCCTCCACGTTTGGGTTATAACAGCAGGCCAAGATGCATCATAAACTTTATGTCTGATTCTGCTTCTTATGTGACATTTGTGGGATTTTTTTCACATTTTTCTACTTAGCAAATGCATTATTCCTTTAAAGCACCTGATCAAGTACACCGAGATCTGTGAGATAAAGCTAAAATTTAATTTAATTGCCAAACTATGCTTGTGCTGCACACACACAGCTACAGCCCAGTTTGGACAAGGCATCTCTCCAGAAGAGCTGGGTGTTTTGAGGCCCCTTCACACCGTAAGGAACACACACTGCGCTCAAACTCGCTCTCAGAGGGTTTCCAACCCTGCTTTTGCAATGTGTTTCCTTTTGCCACATTTTATCCTCACTCCTGTTGCTCTTGCACTGACCTCACCTGGAGCAAGGAGGCTGCAAGGCCTCTGTGGCTCTTTGCTGAAAGAGCAATTGATTTATGCCCCGAATGTTTCCCGGGTTGTAAAACAGCATAAAAGTACAAATGAGGAGCCTCACATCATTTTTCTTCCTGCTGTGTGCAATCAAGCCAGAAAGTATCCCTTACTCCCAAAGAACCCGCAAATTACCTCGGCATACCTGAGCCACCAGCAGCAACAAGACACTGGGAATATTTTCCCCCACTTGTTCTCCCCCTGCTGAGCTCCTCCACAGGTCTGGGATGCTGCCTGCTTCCACAATGCCTGGTCAGAAACAAAAATCCTGCCTGTGAATGAAATACTAAACCTTTGCCACCAAAATATGTGAATAATTTTTAAAGAACTTCACATCACTTCAGATATTGCGGAGTTGACCCCGTATATCTGTGGAGTCTGAAAGGGAAATAGATTTAACACAGCCAAGAAATAATCACGGGAAAGCATTTTGGATTCAGCCAAGGATGAAGTAAGGCAGTCTATTTTCTTCAAAGCAAGCTGGGCCACTGCTCACTACATTCAAATACATCAATTAGAGACAGCTCTAATGGAAAAGGATTAAAAAGTACAAAGGTAAAACAAACAGCTTCACTGCTGTGTCCAGGAGGATGAAACAACTTCCTTCTGTGGTGGGTATGATTACAGAATTGCTAAAAAAAGAAAGGGAGGAGGAATGGAAAAAAAGGTTCCGTGTACCTTGACCAGAATTGCTGTGACAGTGACATAAACCCAGGACACTGCAGCCATGTGCAGGGTGGAATTCAGTCCCCACACCCCCAGTCTCACTTCCAGCACTCAGATCTGAACTCCGATTCTGTATTTCCTCTTTCCTTCTAGCCAGGGAAGTACGGTATTTCATCAATGCAAAGCTTTAGGTAAGGTTATTTTTCTTTAGGTCTCTTCAAATTGTGTCTGCCCTGTCCCAGGTCATTGCAAATTGTTTCCTTCACTCTACTTCCATCCACATTCTCATTTCCAAGATCTGTGCCATTCAGTTCTATCTTCCTTAAAAGTTTTGGTATTGAGTTCTTCATATGCCTAATTTGGTCTTAATTCGAGCTTGGGGTAAATCGTTACAACTCAGATGAAGTCAATAGAGCACAGTGACTTACATCAGCTTTGTGTCAGTAAATACTGACAAGATTGATCTCAAACTTTTTCAGAACAAAAGATTTCTGAAGATGGATTAAACAACATAAATGCTGAGCTGTTTTGCCAGACTGCAAATGGCATAACACAAGCTTTGTGTGACATCTCTGAATTATCCCTTCGTGGTAATGTTGACATTACATGGTATTGACTCATGGAAGAAGCTTAAATACCCTTTTAAGTTTTCAAGACTCTTTGACAAAGCACTATTTCATTAACAAAATGTTAATGGAATCCAGGAAGCCTGAGTCTCCAGAAGAGCCTGCTGGCTGCAAGGGGCTCTGCTGGCTGGCCAGGGGATGTGGCTGCACAGAGCAAAGCAATCCTGATTTTTAGGCAACAGGAAAGGAAGCATTTCAAGCAGGGCACTCACTGGTTGAGGGAGAAGGACCCGAGGGCACTTCCACAGCCCTTCACTGAAGGACTACCACACCTTCTGCTGGAGAAGGTCAAAATAGCACAAATTAGGAAATGCATCGCACAAAGTGAACTGGCAGAGGCAGCGGGGTTGGCATCGGCTTGGAGATAAGGCTTCTTGCTGGGAAAAGAAGAAATACCTGGAGGTATTATTGCCATGGGGATCACCCGCTCTGGGGTCGCCTTTGGAAGCAGCTTAATTATGTGCTAGAATTTCTCTAAGAATCCTGCTAATCACAGAACCACTTAGGTTGGAAAAGACCTCTAAAACCGTCAAGTCCCTCTGTTAATGACATAATGTCTCTTAAATAAGTACAGGGTTTATATTTGATTGATTTGCTGCTAGGAGCAGGTCTTGGCTTTCAGGTTCTTGACTCATTTCAGAGCAGGGACTTGGTGGGGAGGCAGGGGCAGCACAAGTGGCACAGGGGTCCCCTGCCACCCCCAGGACCATGGGGGGAAGCACACCAGAGACTGCGTCTCACCCCAGCGAGAACGTCCCTCCTGTGAAGAGCAGAGAGCAGGTTCTCTCCTTCAGAGAGCAGTAGATTGTTTATGAACAGCCACTCACAAATATTTTTATCAATAAACTTAGAAGTATCTATAATTCTGCTCAGGACTGTGCCATGCTCCCAGCACCTTTCCAACACTGATCTCTGTAGAGAAACCCTTTGTAAAAGTCAAAGAAAAGGTGACAGACCTTCTCAAGAGCAAAGTTTTCTACCGCACTGAGTAGTCAGATCTTCAAAGTTTAGCTTTTCTCCCATTTTTTAGGTCTGTGATTGCTTTATGTAATAAGGCAAGTCATTCTTAACCAAAAAGATTGGAAGGGCTGGGCAGGGGAATACTAAACCTCTGTCCATTTGACAGCATTTTGTACACCAACAGCTTCCACATTTCCTCCTAATGGTTCATTTCACCTGCTCCATGGCCTCACATAAAGCAACAAGTGCAAGAAAATAATGTGAAAAAAAAAAATTGAAAGCTCAGTGCATAAATGCAACACTTGACTGTGGCACTCAAGGGCCACCTTGCTGCCTGAAACCACTTCTTTTTAATTGTTTACATTTCAAGTTGATAAAATTCACAGTAGAAAGATAACTTTGCCTGACTTCCAGTAGAAGCCATGATGAGAAGCTGATGGGGAGGGGGGGAGGTCTCTGAGATGTGTTTGTGTGCATTTGTGCAACATATTAAAAATAAAGAAATAAACAAAGAAAGAATCACATGGCAGGGCTGTGAAACACAGCTGCACTCGGGTCCTGGTGGCTGGAGTGAGGGAGAAGCAACCCAGGTGTTAGTGAGGGGGGACCCTCATGGGACTGCACTCCACGCCTGTCATCACCTCCAGCATGGACCAGGGATTGAAAAGGAAGATAAAGATCCTCTGGCACTTCTGAACGATGGACAAAGGGCTCAGTCCATGGCTGAAAAGGCATTTGGGGGCAGTAGCAGAAGCTTCCTACACATCTCCCCAGCTCCTATGTAACCAAGGGTGTGAAGTGATGCTGATGGTCCCTTCTGCTCCCAGGTGAATGCTCCCCTCAACAGGACCTCACCCTCGTGGCATTGTTGGTTTGAATTCAAGTTAAATGACCTGTGCCTTGAGAGGTGAACAAGCACAACATCAGCAGTCTGATGCCCCAAGGAGAAGACAAATACTCCTGCAGAAAGGGAGGAAAGATTTTGTGCCAGGAGATGATTCATTTTTCCAAGTATCTTGCTGCTCTCCAAAGGAGAAAAGGAAAGCTGCACTGCCTGAAGGCTGCTTGGCTGCACTGCACCAATGCCAAGGAGCCTGCAAAGCCTCTGCTCAGGGGATTTGCTCTAGCAAAAGGCAATCCCACCTCTCAATTCACCACCAGAACACAAGAGAAAAGTGCCCAGAGCAGATCCCTGGTGGGCAAACCAGCTCCCAGCCTGCTCTCCAAAATTCTCTGGCTAAGAGACTTTCCTCAAATTCTTGATCTAACTAAATTGGAAATCAAAGACTGAAGCTCTTCAAGGATAGCCAGAAAAAAGTCCTGAGTTTGCTATGGTGATAATGGCCACACCAGAGCTCAACCTCTGCGCAGGATGAACACAGCCCACGAGCAGAGGATCCAGGTGAGCTTTCAGGGCTCCATATTCCTACCAGTGTGGAAATTCAATAACTTAATAAAAGAAAAAGGGAGAACCCACAGAGCCTTCCTCAAAGTTTTCTTGGATAGTACTGTAGGTTTCGATATAAAACAATTTAAAGGACTTTTAGAAAAATCAAAATTCAAGAGAATTCGAGGGAGAAAGGCATTTTGATCTCAACTGTAAAGTGGGGCACTCGCTCAAGGACACTGAACTTTGTGATCTCTCCGGGGTCACGAATTTTCCACATGAATTAACAGACATCCTTTGAGCTGCAGAGACCGAGCAGGATTTTTATCCCAGCTGAAGATCTGCCCCACGATGTTCACATCCCATTGCCAGGAAAGCATCTCCCACCCTCCAGATAGCCTTGGTCAGAGCCCTCTGTGAATAAGCACTTTATAATGTGAGACACTTGCTGTGCAGTGGGTCACTGGCAGCAGGGTTGAGAAAGGGACATTCACATCAGAAGTCACAAATCTCCACAGTCAACGCTGAAAAAATTAGCTCAGTCTCAAAGGCTCTTACAGACCTAAGAGAACCAACACGCTCAAAGAACATTGCTGCAGTGTGTTAGCAAAGGTTAGGGAAAGCTGGAAACCCTCAGGTTTTGGAAATCAATCTGTGCATGGCACAAAAGTTTCTCTCCTTCTAAACCCGAGACAAACGCAGGTGGTGTTTGTCGTGCTCTCAGAGAAACCTGTCATCAAAATGTCTCGCTCTCATTTGAACTGGACAACAACACTGCAGAGGCACAAAGACAACTGGAAGGCAGCATTTCTGCAGAAGGAGCATTTTAATTCTAGAACTCCACTGCATGCCCCTCGTGATTACACACATTTGTGTCCACTCTCTACACTTGCACCCATCATTTTTTATCAGCTGCCACGTTTAACCACAACTGCTGTGACCATAAATTAAAAAAAAAAAACACTTAAAAAAAACCCAAACCCAAACAACAAAATCAACAACATTTACAATTTCATTAATATAAAACTCACTAGACACAACTGGCACTACACAGGAGGATTTTCTTTCTCAGTTCTAGGAAGGAGTTTAGTTGAACAGAGATTAATTTAACTGAGCTGAGCTGTTGTCCACCCTCCTTCCGGCTACTCAGGTGCCTCTCCCCAGCTGTTCCCCAAGGAAAACATTCATTCCTCCAGAAGGAAAACACCTGTGTAGTACCAGGCAGTGCTGATTGTCCTGAGGTGAGAGGGTATTTACTATCTCTGTGGGACAATTTTAGGAATCAGCCCTTTTGTTTTAATCTCTGGATGGGTCTCTAAATCAAAGATTAAAGAAGCGAGAAAAGGTTTACAAAAACTGATAATCCCAGCCCAGACACCTTCCAGTCATAAATACTTGTCATTCTTAGCATAATATGCAACCTTCAATATACTGTTGTTTCAGGCACGTTTAGGTACCCCATAGAAGTGATTTTATGCTGCTATTATTCCTAAAGAACTTCAGATGGGTTTGGATCCATCATCACTCATCATGTCAGCCCCTCTACGGGTAGTTACACACACTTTGTCTGCTCGGGTTTATCTAACAGCCAGCCTTGGGTTTTATTAATTTCCACTGGTTTGCACAAACTACAGAGCTCCTACACTCTTTTATAAATTATCTCTGAACTTATATCCATTTTCCATGAAAACCTAGCAGTGCTTTAAAGGTACTTCAGCTCTTCCAGTGCTGCTGCTTCCTTAAGAAGGGCATCCCAAATGCCTGATGTGGTTTGGATTTCTCTGGTGTTTGTTTCCTGGGATTTAAACTTAAGGAGAAGCAGTTTTTAGGTGCTTCTGTTAAATGGATTCCCAAGGGCAAACAACGGATTTGTGTGGTGGGTTTTCCTCATCTTGAATGTTCAGCAGCCTGAGTTGAGCTCAAACCTTTTACTCCTCAGTTTTGCATCTGTGGGATTAGGGAGCATCCCTATGGAAGCAGAGATAGAGGAAAATCTGAATTCCCTTGTCATGATCCCCTTGCCCAGAGAAGCTGTGGCTGCCCCATCCCTGGAAGTGTCCAAGGCCAGGTTGGATGGGGCTTGGAGCACCCTGGGATAGGGGAAGGTGTCCCTGCCCATGGCAGGGATTAGAACAAGGTGGCCTTTGAGGTCCCTTTCAACCCCAGACCATTCCATGACTCTATGACAATTCAGGAAATAAATTCCCTTGTGCATTATTGATGTATATATGAAGATATACAAAATATCTCCTTTTCTATCAGGTATAAATCATATTTTAGATACCAAGGTGTAAGCACAGGAATGTGTTAAATCACTACAATTTTAGTTTATGTACTTTCAGTTGAAATCCCCTCAGTTTGCTGCCAAAATCATAATTGTTAATTTAACAGTTCTGCTGCAAAGAAAGAAAAGGAAAACAGAACAAATATTTAGTGTGTGTGTATATACATGTGTATATATGTATGTGTATTCAAAAATTGTATAACTTTCCTCTAGAACGTTACTTTATTCTATTTTATAGAGGATTTCTCTGCTCCTCAGTGAGATTTTGCTCTGTAAAAGCTGTGTAAGAGGCAGGTGTAGATCAGAGCACGGCCTGGTGCAGGGAAGGAAGGCTGCCATGGCGTCCAGAGTCGTGGCCATGGGCACAGCCACCGTTGTGAGGCCACACGGGTCCCGTGTGGCTTCCACAGCATCTATCCCACGAGCCAAGGCTCCAAAGAAACAGCTCCTGCTCAGGATGGGGACCCCACTGGGGTGGCCTGGGCTCTGTGGCTGCCGCAAGCCTCCCCTGACTCATGTCCAGCCCTTGGCCCACCTTGGGAGTCTCTGGAGCTGGAGCTCCTCCCTGCCCTGGCGGCTCCATGGGCACGGAGAGTCCCGGAGGTGCTTCCCACCTTCAAACACTTCCCCTTGGAGCACTCCAGCCACCTGTTCAGCACAGTAAAATATCCAACCCATTTAATGAGGCTTCTGGTAAAATCATCCCTTTGAAGTCCCTCCGACCATGACAGCAATTAACTCCAGACCCATCCTCACTTCTGTTGTTTTACCTCAGATCATTCAAGATCAACAACATCACCGAGGGTGCAAATTATTTCCCTGCAGAGGCAGTGCAGGAGTGTCTCACATCCAGCGGTTCCAGTCAGCTGGCAAAGTGACCTGACCGCAATCACAGCCACAACGTGGGGGTCCTCCAGTGTCCCTGGGCTCATCCAGGATTTTTAATAATGGCCCTTTTGCAGACTGAAGCCCGTCAGGAAATTCATTATGTTTAAGATGGGCAGTATTTAGGGATGAATCTGCAGCAGGTACAGAGAGGGCAGGTAAGGCTGGCATCACAGAACAACAAAATGCACAAATGAGATCATGAACTGTGGCACCTCCTATGGACACTGTCCCCAAGCACACCCCACTTCAGCATCACGTGCACATGTGGATATTCCAAAGCTTTTCCCCAAATGTGCACAATTATGTCGATTATTTCCATTGCAAATTGTTTATAACAATGCACATTAAAAGCAAGTATGACATCAAGTGGACTATAAATAATACAATTTTGAAAAGGAAAAAGGATATAACTGAAATATGTGTTTCTCCACATTAGAAATGGGAGAAGTAACAAATGAGGAAGTTCATGAGCAGAGGTTGTTAGTCTAAAATTACCCTTGGAAGAAACTTCTTCAAGGTTTTCTGTTTGCTTTATTTCTGTTTCTGGTTTTTTATTTGCTTTGGGTTTTGTTTTTAAAGCGAGCAAAAATAAGGATAAAAGGAAATTAATTCCCCACTAAAGGGCCTCCTACGGCCAGAGCAGGAAGACCCGCTGGCTCCAGGAACCTCTGCCAGGGGAGGGGACACACAGCCCCCCAAATGGGGCACCAGACAATGATCCTCACTGGTGGCAACACAGGGAAAACATCAGAGGATCCAAATCCTTCTCTTGCTCTGTGTCTGCGGACACCCCCCACATGCTGATCCACTGGCCAAGATGGCGCTTCCCAAACCCTGAGGGCAGAACAAGCCACTCCCCAGTTAAAAAGGCAGGAGAAATAGTCACAACCTGGAGTTCTGTTCAAAATCCCAGTATTTTCCCAAGTGCAGAAGATTAAAGTTTCTTAAAAGATCTCTGAAAATATTCCTAAAAAGATTGCGGCAAAGTTGAGTTTGGGAACGCATTTTATGGAAATGTTCCATTTTAATGAGGTGCAGTGGGAGGCTGAAGATGTTCCAGTTGCCCAACTGGAACAAAATAGAAGGCAAAGCACTGGGAAACAGGAAAACTACACTATAAATAAATAAATAAGCCAAAAATAAAAGAAGCCTAAACAAACTAAAATATTTCAGCATCATCAAAACGAAACACCTCAACATTATACCAACAGAGATGAAAGTCAAGTGGTGCATTGGAACATGTTTCCTCTCAAAAGTCATTATAATCAATAAAATTCCAATAGAAATTTTCTTTTTTGTTCAGACTGGGGTCTGGATTCTGAGCTGTTGGAACAGTCTTTGACTCCCTTTCCCCCCAGAGAAAATTGCTGCCATCCCGACCTCCTGTGCAAAGGTGATGCAGAAAAATGGAATTGTTACTCATTCTTACTGAAAAAAACCTATGTTTTCTATAAAATTGGTGCTCTTGGCTGATTTCTCAGCAAAAATGCTTTAAGGGGAGGCAAAGCACAGCTATTGTTACCCAGACTTTCTTCCTGTAAGGACCCATCCTACAGTGCATTTACTGGTATGCTCTGAAATACCATAAATCATTCTGACAACATGATACTTGTCAAAATAAAGGCATAAAATACATCTTGGAATAAAATCTCCTCAATCATATTTATTTGTTTGCTCGCTGGTGCCATTTGGCTTTTCTCAGTGGGTTTCCCAGTCGTTAGGGGGAATTAGTGAGATTCTGCTGGAAAAACAGCCCCATGTGCATATTCACACAGAATTTCTGCATCCAGCACTGTGCACTCATTCAAGAGAACTAAAAATAAAGCTTTCAAAGGACACTTCAGCTTTCCTGCTGTATTTTTTTTCCCTTTTCCAGCTTTTTCCCCCATCCCCCTCGCCAAATATTCCACTAATGCTCAACGGTGGCGTGGTTTAAGGGAGTCCTGCATGGAAAGCTCCTTCAGCTGCTTAGCCCAACAGCATAAATTTGATCTCGTAATTAGTATTCAGCTCAGCATCTTGGATAGAAACCAATGTTACAGCCAAGAGGTGGTTTAAATCACATAAATCATAGATCAATGACAGAACTCTAAGCACTGGATAGATTACAAAAGTAAGCTTTAGTTAAAAATAGATTAACCATTTCCCTGCAGGAATTCCTTCAAAAAAGCCCTGAATATAAAACAAATAAAATTATATCTGATAATTTTTTTTCCTAATGTATGCATATACTAGATGAATTGTTCTTTCCCTTGACAGTTACACACTGATTAAAGAAATGTGTTAACATGCTATTTCAATGGAAAATATTGTAAATTGTGGGGACTTTAATTTTTTTAATGAGCCTTTAATAGCCAAAAAGTACATCCCAGCAATATTGTGTACAGCCAGGCTTTTAACAAAAACCCAGCAGCTAACAGATACTTCTTCAGCTGATGGTTTAGTAAGAAGGGTAAAAATCATTCCCAAGCCAAGAAAAATGTTTTTGGAAAGTGTTCTTAAAGTATTTTGTGTTTTAAATTTAGCTAAGGAAGCGCCCAGTCGTAGGACACATCACGAGCCATCGGCTGTCCTGATTAAGTGCCCACGGGGATACTCAGCATCTTGAAGAATTGTGCCTGAGATCACCAAACTGTTACAAGTTCAAGGGACAAGGAAATATGAGGCTGAATCTCTTCTCCTTGACTAAGAAATGCAGGAGGGTTTGGCTCCCGCAAGGTAGCTCTCTCTCAGTGTAAACCCTGGACTGAGGTGCTCCAGGACAGAGAGCGTCACCCGGGAATCTGCCCTGGAAACTGCAGATGTAAATTAAAAGTGTGTTCCTGCTCCTGTACATTGCACCGTGTTTGCCTTCCACCAGGTCACAAATTATTCCAAAGAAGTAAAAACTAAAGAAAGAAAATTTTTAAAAAGAAAAAAAAAAGGAAAAAAAAAAAAAAAAAAAAAGACTTTTTGGTATCTGAAGGACAATTTGCGTGTCTGTTTTCTCAGTTGCAGGATTGAAAACCAGGAATGCCTCAGCAGCACCTCAGCCATTCCTCAGGCCAGAGAATTGCAGAATTTCAGCCGTCAGGTCTGGAATAACACCCTCAGGTTGCTCCCGGGGACCAGCACAGGGAAAGAGCCTGGAAAACTCACACGGTCCAAGGCAGCCCTGGCCACATCAGAGAGGAAAAGCAGTCTGAGCATCCTCACCAGTCCTGCCACCTCCTGTGCCCTTTTCCAGGCTGGAAATGCAGCTTCAAATTAGTAAATAAACAAAGGGAGAGAAACCCAACCTTTCCTACCCCTGGACTAGCAGATTATGATTGAATGGAGAACTGAAAATACAGAAATTCACCCCAATAAAATGTTGCACGATTCTTCAACTGGTAAATAACTTTTATAGCCACGATATAGTGAAGCCAAACTTCCCGATCACTGATACTGGGTTGTATATTTAACTTCCTACAGGTGACAAAAACGTGAATGTAATTGGTGTTGCCACAGCTCGAATTGTAAAAAAATAAGTAATACTGCTTTTATAGACATTAACATTTGTTTTCAAATACACCAGCTCCTTAAAAAAAAAACACTTTTAAACTTTGAGTGCTTTATGGAAATGACTACTTTCAATTTCCAAGGATTTTTTTCAGTGTAAGAAGAAATAATAAAGCGAGCTAGTCGATGGTTATTTGAGGAACAACATTCAGATTTCAAAACTGGCTCCCTGTGTGATAGAAGACTGCAATATGTGCAATCAAGACAGAGATTCAAACAATAATAACTAGCAGAGGCTCCAGGGCATTGCAGAACGTGTCATTTACTTCAGCCCCGTTCCTTTAAACATCAGTCCTATGAGTAGTTCAGTAGAAAATAGATGGGGCTGCTCATGTAAGTATAGACTGTTCATACAGGGAAGTTTTCAAAGGCTCTGCATTTTCCAAAGTGCTGAAAAATGCATATCGAGTTTAGTAAAACTAAAGAAGAAAAAAAAAAGGAGGGGAAAAAAGGATCTCTTGTAATACGCCAAATTGTCGGAGAGATGTCAGGGTTAATTTTTAAAGGCACATTTCCCTCCAGCAACAATTCTCTTTAATTATTTCAATGTGAAACACATTATCAGACATGTTCCTTGCCTGTTCTCAGCTCGCTGACACAAGATAGGTACAAGATGTTCCCTCTCCTCCGCCGATGCTCACACACGGTGCTGGGCACGCCAGTGATGCCTGCAGGGGAGTGCGGGCGGCTCCTGCTGCACCTCCAGCCTCCAGCCCCTTCTGCCAAACCCCTGGGGCCACCTCCCACAGCCACAGCACCCAAACAGGGGAGGAGAAGGTTGAGGAGAAGCCACAGGAGTTCAGAGTGTGGCCTTGGATATGAGCACCAGCAGCAAGAGCAGCACGGAGCTGCAGCCTCAGCAGTTTAAGGGTTATCAGGTAACTGTAACACACAGGCCAGCCTTCCAGCAGGTTGCATGGGAATTTAATTTATTTATTTAAGATTTGGGGTGTTTTTTTCCTTTACTTTGGTGTTTAATAGTCATGTAGAATAGACAACAGATCAGGCAAATCCCAGTGAGGGAGCTACTGGCCCACCACAGCACAACGAGCTGCTGCAGGACACAGTCATGTTGGATTCTTCTCTAGTGATTTATGAGAAATGCTTTATGTTCCTCCCAAGTGGGAAAGGACACTGCTCAGAGACCCAAAATAAAATATCAGCTCAAAATCACAAGGGACAGTGGTTTCAAATTTAGACATGCAGAAGGAACCTTGATCTAACACATGGGCTCGGTGTCGCACGGCAGTGTGGTTGGTCAAGTATTCCAGCTGGGAAAGGGGATTTCTGTTTTCCCACATAGTTTCAGTCTTGAGAGATATGTTTTAAAGGTTCTTAAATATGCCAGAATCATATCAATCTATTCAACCCTTGTTCTGGTGCAAGGAAAGTCTAATTCTTTTCTTGGGAGGGAAGAGGCTTCAGACCAACCCTACCAGATCAGCTGCAATCTAACGGGCTTTTTTATCCCAGCCCCAGTAAAACTCACTATAGAGCCAGTCGTGAGATTAAAAGCTTTTTTAAGTTGCTATCTTGGGAAATTTCTTTCAAGGAAATTACTACAAAGCCTTGTTTTACTGTGTTCCCCTACTGTGAGTCCTACTGTGTTTTTTTAATAAGGAAAGCCATCCATCCATAGAGGTGTATCCTGTTCTCAATGCTTGAGTGTCTAACAGCAGGCACATACAGTAGACACTCTGATGTTTTGCCTCTTTAATTTTCACTCCATAATGTTGGTGCCTGGTTCTCCTGACTGCACCTTTCAGAGCAGTTTAATTATGGGCGTGCACAGAATTTTGAGAAGGGATTTTCAGTGAAAATATTCAGATGTTAGGAACAAGTTTAGTACATGAAGATATCCAGATATTTTTTTTTAACCATAAAACAAAATCCTTCTATGCGGTAACACAGGATGGAAAGTGAGATAATATTACCAAGGGAAAAAAATAAAAACACTTCAAGGCTAAACCAGAAAAGACTATAGAGATGCTTCATTTAGTCTTTAAAAAATGCTTCATATAGAGATGCTTCATACAGATATAGAGATGCTTTGTATAGATATAGAGATGCTTCATTTTAGCCTTTAAGAAGACAACCTTATGCTAAATCTTTAAGTATGGCAGATCCATCACCAAACTTTAAAGCAAATAGGACACAGCCATAGGTTTCCACACTTAAATTCCCAACCAAATGAAAATAGCTCATGCCACTGAATTTATTAGCCCAAGGATTTTACCCCTGATTTTGATAAATTTTTTTAAATTGAGCCCAGCAGCTCCCTGATAAAAGGTTACTGTACCACCCAGATATCAGGCTTAGAATGTTTTTTTTTATAATAAGAGGCCAGGTACAGGGTTATAAATGAGCCCTGCTCCATTGACTCCAGACAGGGTATGAAAATTGATTCAATAGAGCACCATCAGTCCTCACCAGCTGAGTATCTGTCCCTCTAATCACAACTAAAAAGATTTTCCGAGTCAATTAAAGGCTTGAAGCCTTTACTCACTCACACAAAATCCCTGCTAACAATGCCTTCATTTAAATCCTAGCGAAGGGAGCACACGCTCTGCCTGGTGCCACGGGTGCTGCTGGAGATTGAAATCCCCGCTCATCCCGAGGCTTCGGACTCTTCCCTCCTGGCTCACGTGGGCCAGGATCACACCTGACTGCCCCCCAGTCCTGACACCTTCCTTGGGTGTCTGACACGAAAATTAGCACATTCATTCTTTTTGCCAAGGGGACGGAGCCCGAGCCACGTGGAGCAAACATGTACCTTTGCTGCCAGAGTGGGAGTACTTTAATTTCCAAATTACACCCATAAATAAATCAAACCGCAGAAGCTGATAAATGAAAGATTATGAAAATAGCAATATCCCGCAAAATCTTGAAAGGCATCATAATTCCTCAAACAATTATCTTCTGTCATATTTGCGAGTAGCCCATGTAGTTCAAGAACAGAAAATACAAATGTGCTCCTTTAAAATTCATGAAACCACTCATTCTGTCATAAAAGCAGGCATCTTTCATGGCTACTTATTTCACACAGTCTCATAACTAATACTGACAGATACTTGGAATGCAAAAAAAAAAAAAAAAGAGCACTGGACAAAGAACTGTGGCTGCTCAATTCTTACATTTTAATGCTCAAAATGGAAAATAAAATCATATATTATAGACGGCTGCAGAATTTCTGGTATAATTAAATCAAAATTTGTAGATAAAAATGAGATTGTACAAAGACTGGTGGTGTACTGCTCCCAGGATTGGACTGTGCTGCATCCATGACAACAGGATGGAAGGTTGCTTTTAATACTATTATCTTACATACCCACAGCTGAATGCTAATGCAGCTATACTGAGGAAATCAAGTTTCAGATCTGTATCCACTGAACTTACATCCACCAGGCAGGGACTTTAAAAGCCAGGCGAGCACACAAAGACCAATATTATAGCTCTGTCAACTCCCCAAAGGTCACAGATTTCAAAAGGTATACACAAATATTAATTGTCAGGTAGTTCTGTGCCGAGGAGCAGAACCGAGGCAGAAATCAGGTTTTGTGGCCATAATTCCCTGCCAATTTCAGTTTATAAAATGGAGGTGCGGAAGGAAGCAGGGAAGATTAACTGGGATCAGTTCATGTTCCCTGCACTGACACTCGGTGACGTGTCCCTTGTGAACACTGGGTCGAGAAGGCTTTTCCCTCTTTTCCTCAGTGAAGGGGATAGAAAATGTGGGAAAGCAGCTGGGCAGCCTTGTTTTCCAGCGCTTCTATTGACCCAACCTTTGGGTTGTGGACTTCCCATCCCTGGAATTGCCCAAGGCCCGGTTGGACAGGGACTGGAGCAGCCTGGGACAGTGGGAGGTGTCTGCCCATGGCAGGGGTGGCACTGGATGAACTTTGAGGTCCTTCAAACCCAAACCATTCCATGACTCCATCCTGGCTGGGGGACAGACAGAGCTCCTGGTCCCTGCTTGCCCTCTGCCTGCACAAGGAGCCTCTGCTCTGCCATGGGAATCTCCATATCTGCCCAAGCTCCTTCTACAGACATCACCTCCAACTTCTCAATTCCTCTTGCCCCGATTTGATAATATTTTGCTGTAAAATCACATATCTACATTAAAAGTATCTATTTTTGGTTATAAAATCACAAAAACATAAAAAGTACTGTTTTACTTGGGGGCAACTGGATTAGTACTCCTAAAATTAGAGTTCTCAGCTGTCCTGTGAAATCAGGGTATCCTTTCTCCTCGATGCCAACAAAAGCAAAAGGGTTCTGTGAGTTCCCAGGTGCAGAGGTCCTCTCAAGCCTTGTTCTGCCAGAAGGGACCCCATGTGATGGACAGCTCTGATCCGTCAGCGTTCCAAAGGGGAACACAGCCTCGCAGCGCTGGAGCCTCTCCTCAGCACTCAGGTCATTTTCACACACCTCACACTATTTATTTTTCCTTCTCCTACTCCCCACACTTCCAGGTGGAGAACTCCAAACTATTTGAGCTGCTGACCACTCTCCCAAAATAAGTTCTAACCTGTGGTTATCCAAATCCTTCTTCCTTATAAACCATTGGCTCATACCCTGAGCAATTCAATTTTAGATGCAGTATGAGGTTCCTGCAGGAAATTCTGGATCTCTGCTACTCTGGCTCTATCTCACACAGTCAAGTGTATGGACAGGTAAAAATGCCTCTTTTTTTTGTCTGAAAGCATTCTTAGAGTTACCTTACATTAAATAGAGATGGTAAAATAAATAATACATAAATAAACCTTAAAAACTAAAGATAATAAAGTAAACTGAGTGAACTGAGCTAAAATATTGTGAAGAGACACTTGTGGTGAGGCTTTGCAAGTCCATCAAGACCTGCAGATCGAGCTCATGGGGTGCAAACCACTGCAGAAGTTCAGTTCCCAAGGGGTTTTTTCCCTGTGCAAAGAACGCTTTCTCCACAAAACCATGGCTTCAGCGGGGCAGCAAAAATTGCTCCACTTAAGAAAAGTAAAAGGGGGAAACAACAGTCACAGTGATGAAAGCCTTGGCCTCTAAGTGGCAGAATGTCAAAAAAAAGTTGTAGCATTTTATGATACTGTAATTGAAAAAAGTATTAAGTTGTTAGTAGAAGTGTATTTAAGGGAAGCCCCACACGTGGATATAATAGAAAATTAATCCTCAGAGCTCAGAAAGTCCCTGAGGATGTAGAATCCATCATGAAGTTACCTCCTGTCCCAGATTTTCTTGTTGCTTGCCTCTGCTGACAACAGTTGTCTTTTCATTAGAGAATTTGATATCAATTTACTCAGACACCAGGGGCAAGAAAGGATTTCACTTTCTTCATCTGAAAGACACTGATCCACAGAATTAGGACTTTGAACAGATGCCAGAGTAAAATAGTGACACATTCACTAAACCAGTAACCACAGGTGGCCTCAGCAAATGGTCCAAAGCCTCTCAGGGCTGCCCAGGCAGCCACGACCCTCCCAGATTTCTGATGATTTCAGTAGGGACAACATCCCTGATTGCAAAGGTCTCCTTCCAGGCAGCTCATGTTTCCAAAGCAACCCCATAAAGAAATGTCCTGGTTGTTATTGGTTCTCCAGATGGTCCTCCAGACCATCACAGAATAATGGGAAAGGTTGGAAGCACCACTGGTGGGATCATCTGTTCCAACCTCCCTGCTCAAGCAAGGTCTTCCTGGAGCTCATGGGACAGGGTTGTGTGCAGATGGTTCTGGAATCCCATCCTCCTGCAGCAGAGAGTGCAGGGAGTGACTGCTCCCAGTGCGCTGTCAGGTTAAAATCCATCAGAACTGGTTTGTCTCTATTTTAAGCATTAAATTAACTTCAAGTGATAGAAAAATAACCTCAGGAAGGGGGTCTACCTCCCCTAATTTGAAAAGAAAGCTTTTCTGCCTTCTGCTTCTCACCGATTCCAGAGCTGCAAGAGCCAATGGATAAAACACCAGGAGAAGTGATGACCTAGCAAGTTATCATGGGATAACCCATAATATCATGGGAGATTATTCCCATCTGACTGGGCATCTGGTGAAACCTAGACTTCACCCCAAGCTCAGTGTGAAACTTTCTCACTTGGAAATGTTTTCAAAGGCTTTGGCTCCTTTCTTTTTCAAACCTTGCTTACACTGAGGATTTATCACAGAAACCTTCACAATAAAATGAGGTGCCATGCAACAACTCGTTCTCCTCCCACAAGGGATCTGATTTGGGTGCTCAGTGAGACCCCAGTGGCTTTGTGGCAGCTCTGGCAGGGGAACAGCCCTGTCTGAGATGTGAAGCTGCTCCCACTGTGCTTTCTGCTCACCCAGAACTGGGCTCAAACGAGAATCTGAGTCTGCAACTGAAGAGACTGGCAGCAAGCAGAGCTCGTGCTTTGTTACAGCCAGGAGCAACCTAAACTGGACATCTAAAATGAGACAGCGTGAACTTTCTCCTGAGCATCCCTGCATCTTGATGGTGGAAGGGTTGAAAATGAAGGTGGAAAGCTGAGAGCACCAGAGACAAACCCTCTGTTTGCCAGCAGGCACTGGAGCCTCTGAGCTCAGCACATCCCTGACCACCTCTGATCCCCCACACCCAGCAAAGCCCTGTCAGGGGTTGGACTCAACCATGCTTCTAATAAGGTACAAAAACACGGTATTTTTAACAGAAGGCTCAGGATCAAACTCAGACAAGCAATTTTTTCCAACAGAAACCAAGACATCACCTGAGAATGCTCACATGGAAGGTTTCTCTCCAAAAACAGGGAGCGAAAGGAAATGCAAAGCCCTCAGTTACTGCTGTTCCTCCATCATATTTTATCATATTCCTTTGATGATCCAGTGAGGTTCCTCACCCTGAGCCTCCCTCTCGGGCTGGTAATTTGGTACAAGATGTTAAAATCAGCCTGAAAAACTGAGACACCGAGCAGAGCTTCCCCTCAGCCTGGCTGCTTCACTGCCCTCACCTCAGTGGCAGCAGAGACCAAGCATGAGACCCCCCTTTCTGCCCACAAACCCCACTTTCTGCCCATGGAGAAACTCTAAATGCTCATATTTTATCCCACATTCACTTTGCAACATGGAAAATACCCAAACTCATTAATCCAGCTACATTCAGATCACTACTTCTTGTCCTAACCAGCAGCCCTGATCTGAGATGGGCTCCATGGGCAGGAAAGGGAGTGATGATCCCAGTAGTTGGAAAAAAAATGTTCAAACCAACTTGATCTTTTCCCTACTTGAGTAATTTGGGCTTGCAGGAATATAATAGATTGAATATTTCTACTGGATGCTTTAAAAATAAAGATGTGATCTGACTATGATTCTTTAGTATTTATTTCAGCAAAATTCTGAGGTCATGTTGTTTGTTAAAAAAGAAGCACAGAATGATTTGGTTTGGAAGGGACATCAAAGCTCATCCAGTTTCAACTCCCCTGCCATGAGCAGGGACATCTTCCACAAGACTGGGTGGAAAAATCACATTCCCTCAGTCCAAGAGTTTTCCAGTTGTCAGCAGTTAACACTGCCTTCAAATCAGGTACTCAGTTTTCATTTTAAATGATCTCGCTCACTTTTGTTCTTTTTCTTAAGCAGATATTCCTGTTTTGCCAAAGACACACCAAAAATCACTTGGATTTCTGTTAGTAGGCCAGGGGTTTAACCAGACAGGAGAGTTACAGGGGCAGAACTGGCTGCTTGGGCCGAGTTGCAAAATGCCCTCCATAAACCTGACACTGGCATTGTTACAGCGTCGTAAAATCCCAGTCAGACCCTGTCAACATGGAAATCGCCGAGCTCCTCATCTCCCCGTGCCTGCAAAACAAGGCGCTTGCTGCTGGGAGCTTCTGCAGTCCCCGCACGGGAGCCCAGCCTTCCCCACCGTGTTCCTCTCCCCTTCTCTGAAAGAGAGCTCAGCCCAACTCAACCTTTGCTCAACGACTTCTGATATAGATTTCCCGGTTTTCCCAGTTTTTACACTAAATCCCTGACAGGATTTTCTCAGCAGTGTTTGCAGGGTGGGCAGGGCTTTCCCTCCTCCTCCTCCTCCCTGGCAAAGAGCCCATCTGGCATCCATGTGGCAGCTCTTGCTAAGTGGGATCTGACGGAAAAGTGCCACATTCCCAGTGGCAACCCCCGGCCACAGCAGCACAAGGACACACAGAGAAATCACTTCCAGACTATTTTATTTTCTTTCCCCAAAGTGTGGAGCATCTCATAAAATTCCATTTTCCTGCAGCTCACAGTGGGGTTACTCATTGCATGGGGCTGCAGGGATGTGTTTTTAAGCCACAGGTTCCTCTCCAAAGGCTTAAGGTCTTGCCTAAACTCAGCTCAAGGTCCTGCCTAAGCTCAGCTCCAGCTGCATCATTCAAGGGGCTCCGTGCACAGTGCTGATGAAAAGAGCAGGGAGAACACAGTTGCTACACCAAGTTACCTCAGTTAAAAGCTGCTTGGGTTTAATCCATCCCCTTTAGGACCCTTTGTGTTAAAGGGGGAAGGGAGTCTATACAAACAGACTTGAAAAAAAAAATGCATTGCTCACATTTTTTAAAAGTGGCCTTGGGCAGTTATAAGTTACATAAAGTTGCTCCTGTTCCTGTTGTAGTTATGCCAAAGTTATCTGAGGTGACGGGCGTAAAGTGACAACTCCAAACTCAGGGAAAAAAAGTTCCCAAACGAGGCCTTTTCACATACACAAAATCAGAATATAACCAACAGCCTGCAAATTCAGACGTGACTTCACAGTTTCATTGCAATCATGTGGATTATTCTAATATTTTTTACAAAAAATATACAAAATACCTAGACTTAAAACCAGAACAATAACTTGTAGATTAGCAGAGTGTGAAAGAAACTATTCTTGTTTCCACTAGTTGCAATCATGAACTTCACTTAGCCTGACACTTGTGTAATAATGTGAATATTTAGCTTTTCTGAGTATTTATTCCCTAAACTCATGACTTCTAGAAATCCTTCAAAATCTATCACTTGAGAAAGAGAAGTTAAAATGAGAGATATTCTGGGGAAAATTACTCCCTTTTCTTAACATTCTTCTTCCCCCCACACACACATTCCCAATTTCCCACACACATCTTTAAGGCACTGCAATGCAAGTTTTCAGGAGCTAAATCTATGAGAGAAATCAAAAAGAAAGGCTATTTTAAAACAATCAAGACAAAAATAAAAGTCATCCTTAACTAAATACAATGGCAAAAAGTTGGACATTTTTTGTGTCTTTTATGAGCGAGAGAGAGAGGAATGATTAAAAATGTACCAGGAGCCCTGAATGCCATTTTACTGTCATTTCCTTTGATTAACCTTCACCTGACCTCAATCCCTAAGGCAATTTCAGTTTCTTTTTGTTCTTCCATTTAAATTCTGCACTCCACCAGGTGAGTACAGCCCCGTCACTGCAGATTGGCTTGGGGGAGGATTGCACGGAAAACATTGGGGTTTTTTCTGGAGAATCATTTGCAAAAACCTTAACAGGGACAATAATGGGTCCCATTTACTCCAAAAGTGGGATTTTTACAGTTCCTGTAGAATTATAGAATGATTTTTTTAGGTATTCGTTAAAACGGAGTAGAACCAGTCACACCAGTTCCCACCAGTGCAGGAACTTGGTGCTGCTGGTCAGTACAGGTTCACCAACCAGGTCATGCTGGAACTTCTCACCACCATCCCCACTGTACCTCTGCAATATCTGCTTCCACCTGTTTTATAAATGTTGCATTCCCACTGGAATGGTGAAAAAAAAAGCCATCATGAATAAAAACTTAAAAAATAGATTATAAACTCTCGGCAGAAGGAATGGATCTGGTGTTTGCACAGGAATCCTACGCTGCAATTCTTTCTTGTTCTAAAGCTGTTTTCCAACAGGTCTCATGATCGCAGGGATGAGTAGAAATCATGGAATGCTGCACACTTAGACTCTGTTCTTTAAGTGTTAATGAGATAATAAAAAGAATGGACAAACTGGGATTCAACGAAAAAGGACTTGATGGTCTCAAAGGTCTTTTCCAACTAAACATTTCTAGGATTCTATGTCTACAAAAATCCTGTAAGGTCTGTGAGTTATGCCTGGTGATGAAATATTGAGGAATTTTCTGACCTATTTGCTACATCACAGACTGATTTAAGGGATAAACCATCCTCATCCATAGGAATTGATGTGATGCTGAGGCATCTGATGCCACATTTTTAATCTCTCAGCAAAAAGTATGAGATTTAACTTTGACAAAAGTCAAATTAAGCCTAAAACCAAAGTGCTTAGTTTCAGCTTGTGCCAATGTACCAGCTTACCTTGGGATGAAGAGATACTTCATCACACATGGCCTTTATTATCATCCCAAAATATATTTGATTCCATAAGCAGAAGTTAGGGATTCATTGCAGGCTTCGCTCTTCTCTGCTGTCAGCCCAAAGTGTGATCTGACTCGATTCATAATATCTCAGTTCCATTTTGTTCTCTCTTGAGGAATTTCGGGACAAAAAAGTAAAATAAAATTGTCCCAAGCTGACACAAACATCAGCACTTCTTGTAAACCACCAGGCAAAAAAAGCTCAGTTTGGAGTAACTGAAATTTTTATAGGGATGCATCATTTTGAAATATTTTATTTCTTCTGGTCTTCCTAATTTTCATTTTCTTGCTACCTGTAGATAAAAATTGAGATTAACGCAGATCTGTGGGGTTTCAAAGTGATAAAATAGATGGCCCTGGCAATTTCCAAACTCTGTTGTTGTAAGGAGGTGACTCATTAACTCTGATCCTCTCCTTTGTTTGTGATTTTATTCTCCACAAACAGGCCCTTCCTGAAAGCATGAAGGAGTTACAACAGCAAAGTCTCGTAGCTCTCAGTCATGAACCTTTTATGATCTTAAATATTTCACAATATTCATAGAACACTTCATAGACACTTTTCAAATTCAGGTTTCTTCACCTGCTCTTATCCGAGCTGTGTTTCCTTCGCACTTCCGGACACATCCAGCTCTGGGTTGTGTAATCCAGGGCAAATTCTGCCCAGTTTTCCATCACAACATCTCCACCAGGTTCTCCAGGAACGTGTCCAGCTCTTGAGTGACAGAGGCACTCACCTGAGAGAGCAGCAGGCTCAAGCGGAGGAACAAGGGGATCGGAAAGCGCCTCGGGGAGGGAGGTCAGGTGAAGGTTAATCGAAGGAAATGACAGTTTGATGGTATGCACGGCCCTGGAGATCACATGTGTGCATTTCGTTGGGAAATATTTAACTGTTTTATCTCTATTTAGGAAAAAAAGCAAAACAAAGTGCATGGAAACGTGGGAGAAGACATGGATGCCTCTTAGCCTGGCAGAGCTGGCACAGGGGGGATGCAAACATTCCAGCTGGGAGGCAAGGAGAGCCAAAAGATGCCAATTCTTCCTGTGTTTCTCTTATATCAAACATCTCACTCCCATAAAACACAGCACAGTAGCTGGGGAGGCAGGGAAATTCAATAAACCTCTCATTTACCCTGCTCCTGTATTTATCCCAATATTTATTATTCTTCTCCCAAAACAGGTGCTGGAGCTAGGAAAGGAAACTTTGTAGAAGTCTCAAAGTTATTTGTGTCTTGTAATGGACTTGGCTTGGCCACATTCCTGCCTTATTTACGTTTCCTTTCCAACAGTTTTTGTGCACTCGGATTTTTACTTTCAAGGGTTCTTTTAAAACCTGATTTTAAGCTTGTGTGCAGGTGGAAAGGGATTTTTAAATACTCTCTCCTCAAATATTTAATCATGAAATTTATTCTAGTATTTGTCCTCAGTTAATTGGGGAATTAAACCAATACCACCTGACTGATCAACCACAAACACATAACACATCCTGAATTACGATTTCTAGTTTTGATTAATAAAAAAACCCAACAAGTCACTTGAAAAATTTTGACAACTATTTTCTCTTCATCCTTCCTACAGAATAAGAGGCAAAATTCACTGAGTGAATTATTAATTCTGAGTTATTCATCCAGCCCTACTAAAAGCTAATCTGTTTCTTTTTTTTAAGCATCAAAAAGGTCTTTCAAACGGAGGTTGCAATAATGAAATATGGCAGCAGATCTTGAAACGTGCCCTTAGCCAGGCTGCAGATATGGAAAAGGTTACGGAACCAGAGTTATTAATCCCCATCACTCTGACAATTGATTTTGAACACAGTCTGTTGGAGTCTTTATAATGCAAGATCATAAATGTTCAGAACTAATTTACTGCTCTTTGTTCCACCTGGCAAAAGCACACTGTCAGATTGAGTTGTGTTGATGCAACAACGCAGGGGAGGATTTAAGTCATATTTTTATCCACATTTGTAAATTTGTTTGCCATACCTGTGTGTGGTTAGAAGAAAAGGATGTAGAAATGTCCATGAAGGAGTTAAAAACGTCCACAAAGGAGCAAAAACAGAGGATGAGGTTATGCTGTCTTTCATAAATGGGAAATGTTTGCACACATAGCCATATATTTGAAATTTTATGGGGAAAAGTCCTTATTTGAATTTGTCAGTATCGATATTTTTGGTTTTCACCCTGCTCCCTGGTATCTCTCAGATTTCCATAAGCACACATGTAAAAACATTTGCTTTATTCACACACTGACTTCCACGCCAGGCAAGGGCTCCCCACACACCAAATGCAAAACCTTTCATCCTGCGTGGCTTTTTCCTTTTTTTAATCAGTAATTTTGAAGCCTGAACCAATTCCATTTGTCCTGAAAATTCCTCAGCTTGTCTCTTCTGCTTGCAGCAGTTGCCACCACTCCTGCCCATGCCAGGGAAGTGCCAATCCCAAAGAGGGACAAAGCTGGAAAGGAGGGGAGAAGGATCCCCTTTACAGTAACATAAAACACTCATTTGTAAAGATTAAGGGGTTTTTTAAGGATCAAAAGGAATGTATTACAAGAAAGCTTATTTTAATAATAAAATCCTGTCCCATAGACCAAGAATTCCATAAAGGATGAATTACAAGGTTTCCAAGGCCCTATGGAAGCAGGGAAGTAAAAAACAAAAAATAGAGATGGAGAAGAAAAACAGGAGAGCGTTTCCAGGTCAAAAACGCTGCTATCCCAGCGGCTGCCTCCCAGGCTCCAAAGTATTTTTCCTCAGTAGAAAGGCAAACTTGTAAAATTACCCTTCTTTTCAAAATAACCACACCATACTTTAATAACACTTTTCCCTCTTACAAATTTTACAGTCCAAGAATACAAAATTTGTCCTTCCATTATCTTGGGGCAGAATCATTTAATTGTCCTGGCAAGTTTATTCCTTTTGAATCCTTATTTTTACCACAATTATGAACTAGGAGAGCTGTGGCTGCATGCTAAAACTGCTGCATTCAGGACTTGTAGGCATCTGTATGATATTGAAATTAATTTCCAGTATAAAACAGTTAACAGAATAACCCTAGATAAAGGCAAATATAATATTAATTCCATTCTTTTTGTTGGCAATGTTGTAAAGTCCATTGCTCAAGTAAAGAGCACTTTGCTGAGCCAGATACAAATTAATTTTAACATTCTTCTTCAAATAGGAATTTTAAAAGTCAAGTAAAGGCTGCAATAGCTTTGAAACATTTCAGTGATTGTTTTATTTCCTATCACAGAGCTGTGAGACACTGCAGAGGGAGGGGTGCAGAGGGAAGGGAGAAAAACACCTGGCGTATTAACAATCGTTTTTCTGACATAAAGAAGAAAAAATACTTTCCAAGCCCCCGGACCAACAAAAAGCTCCACAAAGTCAACACAGATTGGGGTTTTGTCAGTGTATTAATGTTGTGATTTTATCCTGGACTACGTGTTCTTATTCTGTCAATAACAACTTTCGCTGTTAAATAAACCCACCAAATCTCCAAACATTAAATATATGAATTCTGACAGCTTTAAAGCTCGTTTTTCCACCCAAAGCTGATGCACACGTGGGGCTTCTTTCCAGGGTCTGGCTCTACAGTGAGTAAAAGGTCGCTTCACTTTTACCACAACTACACAAAAAAAATATATTTTTTGTCATTCCGACCCTAAATAGAATTGGAAACTGGAGGTTATTGGGACTCCTGCTGGCCTTTGACATCCAGCACCTCGGGAATCAGCAGTGCTGGGGGAAAAAAAGCCCCCTCAGAGGAGGAGTTGTCATCCCCACCCTCCATCTGTGGCCGTGCGGGGAGGAAGTGCTGACCCCATCATTCCACCGTAAACACTGCCGAAATCAACAACAACAAATCCAGAAATGGAAAAGGAAACGGGGTGTCAGGAGTCAGGTCAGCCCATTTTATTTGCACATGTGTCAGTAAAGATAGAAGGAATCACTGAATTAAATTAAATCAAAGCAAACCTGCTAATTAAAACAGCTAAAATTATGTTTGTGAAGATGTGTGACTGGTTTCCTGCTTATCTGCAAATAAGCCTCCCCATAATATAAACATGTTTCTATCTCCACTTCATTTATAATAAGTCTTTAGGCAGATTGTAATTAGTATTTTGAGTTTCTAATAGAAGATCTATTGTGCTGCTGGAGCAATATTTTTCCTGACCATCAAAATACTGATTATTTCTGCATCAGTCTCAAGGGTTCTCACCTGTTCTTCTCATGCTGGTCAAAGTCTTGCATCCAATTTATCAGAATCAAATCGGGTATTTGTCTGTACACCAGCATCTTCAGAACATATTGCTTGTAGTTAACCACTGTATTCAACTCCACCTACAAGCCAAACCAGAAATTATTACCAGCTCTGCTTGAATTTATCCTGCACTTGGATTTTCATCCAACATTTAAAGAATGATCATGATATGGAATAGAAAAATGGAGTCAAACAGAAGTTTTGCATGAAAAAAAATGGTACTGTTTACAAAAATCAACTTTTTGTTTCTGTTTTACTTATTCCCAAGTTTGCAGTGCATAATTTTACACAAACCCAATTACATAGCTCAGTGATTTACTGGCAAAGCTGGCCAGGAGAAAATTATCTGGCTTTAGCTAATGTGTGTGCCTATTTACAATCAAAACAAACCCAGAGAAAATTGCAAAATGGCCACAAAGAACAAAAAAAAAAATAGTCACGTCAGAAATGCACCAGAGGTGACACAGTTTGCAGGCTGAAAAAAGTTCACCTTGTATTATTATTTCACTGGATGAGCAACAAACTGTGCTTCTGGGTACAGATTCAGCCTCTCAGATCATGCACCATTTATTTATTCCAGTATTTACCTTGAAGCCTGTCCGGGGTTTCACTGGTTTGGAAAACGAGGTGGGTTTTTTTGCCCTTTTCACCATTTTTTAGGGATTACTTTGCACAGTTAACGGGCGTGTGGGCTCTGTTCACCAGGGTCACTCTGCTGTTTTCAGCTGCACTGGCTCTGGGCAGGTTTGGGATGCAGGGTTGGGATGCAGGTTTGGGATGCGGGTTTGGCAGGCAGGGTTTGGGAATGCAGGGTTTGGGCATGCAGGGTTTGGCAAGGCAGGGTTTGGCAATGCAGGGTGTGGGCATGCAGGGTTTGGGCACGCAGGGTTTGGCAAGGCAGGGTTTGGCAATGCAGGGTGTGGGCATGCAGGGTTTGGGCACGCAGGGTTTGGCAAGGCAGGGTTTGGCAATGCAGGGTGTGGGCATGCAGGGTTTGGGCACGCAGGGTTTGGCAAGGCAGGGTTTGGCAATGCAGGGTGTGGGCATGCAGGGTTTGGGCACGCAGGGTTTGGCAAGGCAGGGTTTGGCAATGCAGGGTGTGGGCATGCAGGGTTTGGGCACGCAGGGTTTGGCAAGGCAGGGTTTGGCAATGCAGGGTGTGGGCATGCAGGGTTTGGGCACGCAGGGTTTGGCAAGGCAGGGTTTGGCAATGCAGGGTGTGGGCATGCAGGGTTTGGGCACGCAGGGTTTGGCAAGGCAGGGTTTGGCAATGCAGGGTGTGGGCATGCAGGGTTTGGGCACGCAGGGTTTGGCAAGGCAGGGTTTGGCAATGCAGGGTGTGGGCATGCAGGGTTTGGGCACGCAGGGTTTGGCAAGGCAGGGTTTGGCAATGCAGGGTGTGGGCATGCAGGGTTTGGGCACGCAGGGTTTGGCAAGGCAGGGTTTGGCAATGCAGGGTGTGGGCATGCAGGGTTTGGGCACGCAGGGTTTGGCAAGGCAGGGTTTGGCAATGCAGGGTGTGGGCATGCAGGGTTTGGGCACGCAGGGTTTGGCAAGGCAGGGTTTGGCAATGCAGGGTGTGGGCATGCAGGGTTTGGGCACGCAGGGTTTGGCAAGGCAGGGTTTGGCAATGCAGGGTGTGGGCATGCAGGGTTTGGGCACGCAGGGTTTGGCAAGGCAGGGTTTGGCAATGCAGGGTGTGGGCATGCAGGGTTTGGGCACGCAGGGTTTGGCAAGGCAGGGTTTGGCAATGCAGGGTGTGGGCATGCAGGGTTTGGGCACGCAGGGTTTGGCAAGGCAGGGTTTGGCAATGCAGGGTGTGGGCATGCAGGGTTTGGGCACGCAGGGTTTGGCAAGGCAGGGTTTGGCAATGCAGGGTGTGGGCATGCAGGGTTTGGGCACGCAGGGTTTGGCAAGGCAGGGTTTGGCAATGCAGGGTGTGGGCATGCAGGGTTTGGGCACGCAGGGTTTGGCAAGGCAGGGTTTGGCAATGCAGGGTGTGGGCATGCAGGGTTTGGGCACGCAGGGTTTGGCAAGGCAGGGTTTGGCAATGCAGGGTGTGGGCATGCAGGGTTTGGGCACGCAGGGTTTGGCAAGGCAGGGTTTGGCAATGCAGGGTGTGGGCATGCAGGGTTTGGGCACGCAGGGTTTGGCAAGGCAGGGTTTGGCAATGCAGGGTGTGGGCATGCAGGGTTTGGGCACGCAGGGTTTGGCAAGGCAGGGTTTGGCAATGCAGGGTGTGGGCATGCAGGGTTTGGGCACGCAGGGTTTGGCAAGGCAGGGTTTGGCAATGCAGGGTGTGGGCATGCAGGGTTTGGGCACGCAGGGTTTGGCAAGGCAGGGTTTGGCAATGCAGGGTGTGGGCATGCAGGGTTTGGGCACGCAGGGTTTGGCAAGGCAGGGTTTGGGCATGCAGGGTTCGGGATGTAGGGGTTTGGGGATGCAGGTTTGGATGCAGGGTTTGGGATGCAGGGTTCGGGAATGCAGGGTTCGGGAATGCAGGGTTCGGGATGCAGGGTTCGGGATGCAGGGTTGGGAATGCAGGGTTCGGGATTGCGGGGTTTGGCAATGCAGGGTTTGGCAATGCAGGGTTTGGGATGCGGGTTCTGGATGCAGGGGTTTGGGATGCAAGGTTGGGAATGCAGGGGTTTGGGCATGCAGGGTTCGGGAATGCAGGGTTCGCG
>WEIT01023485.1:0-18953 GCA_013389985.1 Dryoscopus gambensis | reverse complement strand
GTGGGTCGGGGGTGCGGGGTTTGGGAATGCAGGGTTTGGCAATGGAGGGTTTGGGATGCGGGTTCTGGATGCAGGGGTTTGGGATGCAAGGTTGGGAATGCAGGGGTTTGGGCATGCAGGGTTTGGGGGGCTGAGCAGATTTTGGGGGTCTTGGAGATGAAAATCGTAACCAGCAACCCTGCACTAACACCTGTGTGTTGTTTATGCTGACAAATCCTATGGTGTTTGTTGCTGAAACATTTCTGACCCAACACAGAACACCTTCAGGGAAGCACAGGATCTTTTTTCATTCGTAGCAAGTGAAATTTCCAAGACAAAAACATAAACCGAACCTTTATAGTTTTTTAATCACACTGCAAGTGATTTCAGATTATTGTTTGATTTTCCCTGGCCCTTGGCACAGCTGTTCAGTCAAAGATTTTGCTGGACGCGTCCCAGAGTTCATTTACTCACTCACCTCCAAGCAACAGCTTCCTAAAAATACAGTAAATTGCAAATATGCTAAACCCCAAATTTTGCTGTAATTGCATGTGCCAGCACTAAGTCCTCCATCAATAAGAAACCCCACTGATGTCAGCAGGACTTGTGACAACACAAGATTTCCCTCCCTTCAGTACAGCTCCAGAACTGGATCCTGGGAGAGCATATTTGAATTATGTGGATTGTATGTGATTAAACAGATTTGGATTAAATCACAGCAATGGTTGTCTCCTCGAGAACACCCTGTCGGGACCACGCTGACGTGCAGCAGTCAAGGTGACCTTACAGACTTTTACAACCCAGAGCAAACTCTGAACAACTTCAGTGAACGAGGATTTTTTTTTTAGCTCTGCAAAGATCAGGTTGCAAAATGTAAGGAGTTAAAATGCTGCTGTCCTGATGAAGAGTTTTCATGCCTTAAAATTATGATTCAGGTGAGAAAGAGAAATTTTTCTTGCAGGGGAAGCCAATCTCAGCTCAACTCCTTGAGCTCTGCTTCGTTCATCAGGATGGAGAACACGGCTGCCTGTGCCTTGTCCTAACACACAGGAAAATTCAAATAAAGGAGAATAATGTCTGAATACAGAAATCCACCAAAATGCCACCAAATCCCAGCTCACCCTCCACTGCATCACTGCACTATCTCACTTAATTTTTAAAAATTATCTCTATGAAACCTTACTTTTTATTACTATGGTTAGTCTTCATTTAACTCAGAAATACAATCTATAGTTTCTTATATAAATGTGCAGTAGGATTAACCATAAACAATAGAAACTGACTTCCTCCTCTCTAGAGGACACAGCTGAGAACAGAACTTGGTGAAACGACCCTCTGCAGTAACTTCCAGCTCACCAGAGCTAAAGTTTAACTCCAAATGCTTCACACAATTCCAGTATTCTGGAATTCTTCAATACTACAGTGGCCTGGGAGCATCTGCCCTGCGGATGCTGACACGCAGCCTCATATCCAATATGGGTAACTTTTGGCAAATGCAGCCACAGAGGTCATGAGGGAGGCAGGAATAAAAGGCCTAACGGATATAAAAAGACCCAGGTTGCCAAATTCTGAGGGTTTGGCAGAGTAACAGAGATAAACTAATCAGCAGCACAGCCTTCCTGCACCGAGGCTTTCCGAGTTCCATGCAGAACCCCGTGTCTGCCTCCTTTGGATTAAGAAGCCTGGGAGTTCCTGGATCCATAGATAACATTGAAGAGGAAAAAGGAGAACAAGGGAAAGTAATGGGAATACTTTTCTGAAGTTTACTTCAAGTCATCCAGCAGCTCAAAAAGGTTTTTAGCCTAAGATACTTTATAAAATTTTCCAAAGGCTTGGAAAGGCTGGGGGTGGGAAGCTGTTACATAATCCCTTAACACCTCCAAGAGTTTGTGCTGCTCTCTCTCCCACATGGACACTGTAGTAAACATTGTGCTCTGAACCTCTGGATTCACATTTGAGCTGAAGGACTTGGCTTAGGCTGCCAAGCTGTGGTGAAGCCACAGGTCTGGAAACTTCCTCCCCTTTAACATCCACCCTCTCCCACCCCGTCCTCTCCTCCACCAAGGACATTTTTAGCAAGATTGCTCTGCAGCTAATTACATTGCCATGGCATCCAAGTACCACACAGTCACGAGACCTTCTTCTTTTAACAGCCCTTGGGTTTGCAGAGAGGAGTTCATGGGGAAACATCCCTATATTTGGAGAGCTAAGACACCAGGTCAGGGCCTTTGCCCAACATCTCTGCAGGGGAGGCACCAGCCACGGACCTGCCCAGCGCCAGAGCGGCCAGGGCGCCAAGGCAGCTGCAGGGACACCAACTTACCCACCCCTGTGCCCTCAGAGCTGCTCCAGGAGGCTTCACTGGGATTCCAAGGGGAAACCTTGGGTAGATAGAGCCAAATACCTGCTCACCACTTGCACTCTGCAGCCTCCAGCAGCCCTCAGAGCAGTGCCAGGCTCAGCTGGTGGCCCCGGAGTTCTCCTGGAGGAGCCCTGGTGCCCTGTTCTGCACAGGCAGGGAGGTGTTGGGGCAGCCTGGCCCCAGGCAGAGCTCACCCTGCACATGGAGAGGGGGAGATGCCCATGCTGACCATCGCAGGCCTTGGCTCTGTTTTCCCTGCACCAAACACATTTCTGGGGCAAACCTCAGGGACCTGGACTTTTAACAGGGCCACCCTCACCAGGCCTCTTGTCCAGCCTGGGGCTGGGGTTGCACCGTGTGTTATCCGCGTGGTGTTCCCTGACTGCGGGTCTCCTACAGTCTGAACTGAGACAACTTGCCAGGATTTCCCACATGTCCTCACTCCTGTGACCTTGCCTGGAACTTGACTTGCCTGAGACAGCTCCTCTGATCCCTTTCAGCCCTTCAAGAGCAGAGCACTGACTTGAAGATCTATTTTCCCCGTGCTATTCCTCTACACTGAACCAAATCACTTTTTATTTCTAATTTCTCTCACCAGTTTCTCTCATCTGTTTCCATTTGGTTCCCCTAACAGATTCTTTAGTCACTTCTGTGCTACTGGAAGAGTTTGGTCATGACTTACTGCAGCCTGGTGTTTATTTGCCTGCTACTGCTGTTAGATCAGATGAAACCTGTATGTTATCTTTGGTGTCACCACCTCTCACTGCTCTGATGTTCAAGTATTTCTTGCACAGCATTTTCACCAGAAAATTATTTTTTAAATGTATACAAATATATAAAATAATATATAAAAAACAACCACAAAAAAACCCGGAGAGAGGGAATTAAGCCCCACTCATGGAAAGCACAGTCCCACCTCCAGCCACTCCACCAGCACAAGCTCTATGAAGGAAACAGGCCCAACCACAGCAGTTTGACAGGCTCCTAATTTATTCAATTAACAATAAACTCACAGTGCTGCGTCCTGAACCTGTCAGCCAGCTGAACTGACTCAACCAGCTGAATACTAAAATCTATTCTGCCACTGAACTACCTTGGAGCTGAGGGCTGCTAAAATGGAGAGTGGACCCAAAATAGCCACAAGAGAAGGACTTTGGCCAAAGGTTTAACTCGCTAGAGAGCTCAGAGAGGTGACAGAGCTTGTTCCAACCTGTGCCAAAAACCATGGACGTCACGTTGTCAGTCTGCTCTACATCACTCAACATGCAATACTTGCTGTGGCAGACAGATTAATTAATAGAGATAACAGAAACAGTAGTATATAATCATAAAAGAGAGAGCTGAAACCACAAAGGACTACAGCTTCCCTATGGCACAGCAGTGATTTTTTTTTTTAAGTGTCCAGTCCCTTTTCAACAGCATTTTTAGAGGAATAGCAGTCAGCCAGATACAGCCACGGATAATCAGTGGTGGATAAAGAAAACCCTTCTCCTGACAATCGGCATCTACACTTTAAGCTGCAGAAGAAACAGCTGCCTCACTGTTCATTAGAGAAGAGATTTGCCAAACACCCTCCCTGGTGCTCTGTTATGCAAGGTAGTACAATGTGTGTTCTCTCCTTCCTCAGAGATGGAGCCTAAAAGCATCCGTATTTAGTCCTCCCATCCCCCTAAATCTTCTCCACAAAGGACACTGTCACCACCAAAGCTCTGCAACAAGGATCGTTTATATATCTGACAACCTTTAAACCCCCAAAGAAAGGGAGAGGGAAGCGGTAAAGCTCTCTGAAGAGCTCTTTGGTGGAACAAGCAGAATTATGAGCAGCAGGAGAAATATGAGTAATTAAGACAACAGTATATCTATATCTTACAGCTGACAGAGTGAAGCTGCAAGTTAGCTCTGGGCAAGATGTTAGCAGAGGAAAGAACTGAGCAGACTGTTTCTAATGTTCATGTTGAAAAGCCAGCCCAGGAAAAAGGCTAAAGGGACAATTTCATTAAAAAGAAGGAAGTAGGTTGGATTAAGAGAGCAGCTAGATGCGGACTTGTAACATTAAAGGAGCAGGTCAACAGCTCTCTGTCACAAGACAAGCAATCATTTGGGGAATCAGACGATGTGCCACTCTTGCTGTTCTTAAAAGAAAACGCTCTTAAATTATCTATGGGTGGCTTAGGCAGAAAATTAATGCTGGGGAATGGCACCACGGCTCAAAACAAAGCCCTGGGGTGGACAGAGGCTGCAGGAGAGCAAAGCACAGCAAGCTGGGATGTTTGCCACCAAACAGCCCAAACCAGGGGCTGGTTTTAGGCAGCGGGCACTGACCAGAGCTGGTGTGGTGGCCAGGACACAGCCCTGGCTCCTGCCTGTCCGTGCACTGGCCGGGCTGAGCCGGGGCTTGAACCACCCCAGGGAAGGGCCGGAGCTGCTCCCACACCCCAGCCCCTCTGACAAGCGCATCCCCTGGATGTGAGCGCTCCCCCGGCCCCCGACGCTCCGCACGCTCTAGCGATTCCCAGCTGGCAGGACGGCCCTTTGTGGCTCCAGCAGCATGGTTTATAGCAGCCCCGGGGCTGTGTTTTCCGTCCAGGATATATAAGTGAATTAGTGGAAAATTTGAGCTTACACAAATCACGGAGCCAACGCACAGTTTGCCACGGCCGGGCAGCCTTTTCTCCGCGCGGAATCCGCAGCCGCGAGGTGCGGGGAGGAACCTGGGGGCCGCACCCTTGGGTCCCGAGCCACGGCTGGGTTTGGAGCTGGGAAGGGAAGTGCTGTGAGATGAGAGGGGGAAAAGACCAAGGGCAGCTGCCCCGTGCTCACAGATGAGTTGTGCGGCGGGCGCAGTCCCCGGGGGCTCGCAGCCGAGGTGCATGCGGGCATGCGGGCCTGTCGGGAAGGAGCCTCCCTCGCCTCCCAGGCTCCACCTGCACGGAGCAGGAGATGGGACTTACCCCAGTGCAGTTTTTGCGCTGGAGAAACGGCAGAGGGGCTGCTCCAAATTCCCGTTATCGTACACAAGAGCAGCATTTGCCCAAATGAAAACAGCTGGAGCGAAGGCAGAGCCAAAGGGCACCAAACGCGGGTCACCTGCTGCAAGTGCTGCTGCCACCCAGGGAGAGGCGCTCCAGCCTGCAGCAGGATGGGGACAGGGGAGCCTGGCAGGAGCCAAAAGCTCTCGCTGTGGATTCCAAGGGATTGTCCTGATGTGTCTCTCCCAGCATTCAGGACACCCCAGTCTCTTGGCCGAGCTCCTTCCTGTTGTACCTTGCTTTATTTGCACCGACAAGCCCCAGCACTCCTCAAGCGTTTGTGTGACCCTATCAACAGCACCAACACTGATTTAGATTAAAAATACACCTGGCATAGATGCTTCACTGTGAAGCACAGCACAGGTATTCCCTATCTATTTTTCTTCCCTACTTTCTCATGGATCATGCCATTCCTGACCATTCCATCACTTATTTGGTGTAAAGAGCCCGAGGTGAAGGGGTTTCATCCTACAGACAGTTCTCTGCCATTTTTGCTACTATAGAGAAGTAAGTGGGGCCGTACAAGGAGCCCGGGCACCCTCTCCTACACAAAGCTGCATATTTCAAACCACAAACTCTAATGACTCCTTAAAATACACATTTATATTCAGCCCATAAATCAAAACAGAAAGTCAAATCCTGCCTGGAGATCGAAATCCTGCCTTGTAGCTCCATTCCATACCCAAGGTGTCACAGTGCCTGTGCATTTCTGCTTCCAGCTTCAGCCACATCCTCACACTGATTGAGAGCACCAGCGGATGGAGCCCATAAAAATTCACAAGTTTCTCACTTTCCAAAGCGCTCAAATGCAGCTCAAGTTACAAAAAAATGGCCTCCTGCCGTTTGGTTGACTTGCCAATGTGTTTATTTACTCACTCAGCCCACAGAGCAATTGCTCCTTGGAAACGCAGAAATGGTTAATTTCCCACCACAAGGCCAGGGATGGGTACCCAACTTACTCCCTGTGCCAGGAAAAGACAATCATGAGGCTGAAACTGCTCACCGGCTGCTCTTCCCATAAAGGTGAGCATCCTGACAATTCTTTGGGATATATTGTCAGAAAGAGAGCTCAGAATTTCATATTATTATCATATTATAGACGGCATTCCTTTGATAAAGGGTCAGAGATCGGGAAGACAAGAAAAATAAGGAAATAAAGCCCAGCAACAGACAGATCTTTAGCTGGCATAATTGGACACCCAAGTCCAGGGAACTGTGTCCATTAGCAGGAGTGGGTGATCTGACCCATATGCTTTGCCACTTTCAAGTATAAAGATTAGAACAAGGCACCTAACGGCAGAAATGGGTTATATTCCATTTCAGAGAGGCTCGGGTTGCCTAAAATTCCGGAGAAATTTCCAGCCTGCCATCATAAAGGCTTCAAGTCTGTTTACCCAAACTTCTCAATAGCTCCTTCTAAAATAGGATGATGAGCAACCATGTTGGGTAAGACAGATTTTTAATGTAATCTGTTTATAGTTTTAGAACAATTTCCAGAATAGAACATTTTTTAAATGTCCTGAGCCTTTTGCATTCTCACTTTGATCATCTCCCATCACGTTATCGTTCAGAGCAGAACGTGATGGAGCCAGGCTAACGAAGCTGCCAGAAATGACATCAGAAAGCCAAGTGACCTGAAAAAAAAGTGCTCTATTTGAGCACCACACTCTTCTTGAACGTTTTCTTTTTTTAAAAGACATTTTAATTAATGTTTTACTTTCACTGGATTTATCTTACTTGCATGAAAGCTTGGAGCTTGGTCTTAGAAAAAACTCCTATTGAAAACAAAAAGAGCCTTATTTGACCAAGGGAAGGCTGTAGGAGGTCCTCAGATAACAATAACTAACAATTCTTTTTGGAGTTGAACAGTTTCAGTAAGGAACACTTTCTGAGGAGGTTAACTCTAAAAAATAATTGTGGATTTTGCAGCCTGTAGAAGGCAGAGATTGCTCTCTGACAGAGTTTATATTACTAACCTGATGCCAGCAGACAGCTGCAAAAATGAAGTGATATCAGTGATAAAAATATTCTTTCTCCGTGCAGGCAGGAGGAATTGCATGGAAGCAAAGGGCAAATCCCAGTGGCCTCCGTGGACACCGTGATCCAACACATGAAGAAGGGCCTGGCTGATGTGGCGCGGCTGATCTGTGCACGTCCTGACTCACTGTGCACTTACTTTAAATATTTTTTTAACTCCTCATATTCAATTTCACAGAGATATCTTGCCCTCCTTAGAAAAACTTTATCTGCACAACATCATTTACTGTCCTTTAATTCAAGTCATGTCAGAACTGGCAAATAACTTGGTTAAAAAATAAAATATCATAATGATGCCCCCCTCCCCGCGCCCTTTATCTGACGTGGAAATAGATAATTTCTAGTACTAAAAGTGATTAAATTTGGTGCATTTCCAACTTGTATTTTAACAATGCATTACCTCCTGAACTGCTGCATAAATATTAATAGACAGCCTGCTATGGAACTTTTGCCTGTGGTGCCCTTGGAGAACCATAATCACGGTGAGGGGAGCAAAGGAGATGAGAGAGAGCCCTGAAGATGGAGGTTCTATCCCCAGCTTCACAGAGCTACCCCGGGTCAGGCACTTTCTGTGCAGTCTCACAGATCAGCACTATCTCAAAGCCTAGACTTTGTCTGGTAGGAGATGAAAACCCTGCAGACATTAATCTGCCCCGTGCTCATGTGAAATACAACCACAAAAATCCCACTGATGCCAAGGAGAGTGCACCGATGTTTCTCCAAATTAGCCAGACTTTATTTTGGACATAGCTTGTGCTTTTAAATTTCATCTGCAGATGTTTGCTCCTCTAATCACCTCCAAAATGGGTACATGGCATTTATCTACCTGCATTTCCTCCCTCTGATATAATCTCATTAAAAGTCACGGTCGCTCCGGCTGCCATCTGAAAGAGGCCAAGTGCCCACAGATCCCCTGAAGTCATGCTCAGCCTTCATGAAAATTGGCCAATTATTTAGTTCCCTAAATATGGACTTTGGGGGCTGAAATTCAGGATATCCTTTTGGAAAACCTTTCTGGTCTGCCATAAACCAGCTCTCTGAGAAGACAACACTACTGATTTTTGTCACCCTAATACAAGAACACCACACAAAACCTTAAACTACTGGCAGTAAAAAGCACGAGGAGAAAATATTTCTGCCTGCAAACATCTATTGCCCAGCTGTGGTTTGGACACGGGTGGACTGTGCTAAGGGTTAAGTTAATTTAACTTTCACCAAGTTAGAAAGCTCTGAAAGTTTAATCACAAATGAACTCCAGTGGGCAGTTTGGTAGCTCCCAGACAAATGTTCTCATTTTTATTCTTTATAGGCACTGCTCAAATCCTCATGAACCATATTTAAGGAGGGAGAAATTTCATGAGAGGAAGGATCTGTTTTATATGACAGAATAAGAGAAAAAGCAACTTACTGTTTTAAAATTTAAATCCGGCCAAATTACCAGAAATGCTGCTGGAAACAGAACGCTGAGAATTCATTATTTTGTTTCAAAGTTAGTTTATCATAAATCTGCCCTCTGACACGTAATAACTAGTAACATTTCGAAGGTTATTTGATAGTAAGTTCAACAGTGTAGGTGACTGAACATGTGAGCTGCATGATAATGAGTCCCAGGGGAAATCAGGCTTTAGGATGCAGGGTGAAGCATCCCTAGGCTTGTATTCAAATGGAAAAAACATATTCAAAAGTTTATTGTTTATCTCCTAAGAACATCAAATAATACACAGGCCTTTGAATCAAATGTATAAAGCACGCTGGAGAACTATTTGCTGGGGGAAAAAATGCCTGATTTGATCCAAATTCAAAAAAACTAATAGTTCGTACGCTGAAATGCACAGAGTGGTTTTGATATAAAAAGTGGAGGGGAGTTTTTGGGGTTGTTCTTTTGCAGAGCTAAGAGGCACAGCCAGTCAATTTGCTCCTGCAGCAGGCTCTAGAAAGAGGAGCTCGACAGCTTTAAACCCAGTTGTTCTCAAATCCTCTGCCTTTCGGTACAATAGAATCCCTTAAGTGTGACAAATACAAATTGCCCTGCTCGGCCTAAATTCCATCTCCAAAATACGGTGGCGGTAATTGATTAATTTGTAGTGTACAAACTAATTTGAAGCCAATACTGAAAGTGAAAGGGTTTATTTCTCAGCAGGGAGGTGGGGTGCAAACAGCCCGCTCTGCCAGGATGACGCAGTCCCAGCTCTCAGCTCGTTAAGCTCTCACCTAATGAATCTGGTGCTGCCCTTATCAAAGTCAGGGGTAGTTTGGGCATTGGCTGTGCTGGAAGAGCACGTGAGACGGGACTTTTTTATTTATAAACCCTCTGCACGGCAAACGCCGAGGGCAGGGACATTCCAAACCCGTAACCACGCAGCCACTGGCATCCTGCCACCCCACTGGGAGCAGGGATGGAGGGACTGGCATGGATCACCCACCTGCTCCTGCCCTGCTGGGCACGAGCCACCCACAGCAACACATCACTGCCGATCTCCAGCCCTGCAATGTTTCCATAAGTGGGGAAGTTTGCAGAGGAGGCATCGTTTTTAAAGATCACAGAGTTTAGATATATCAAGTGCTGAGTTTTCATCTCCAGAGAAACATCTGCCCCATTAAAAGAGATCAAACAGGACTCCTGTTGCTCAGGTGAACAGCCATACCTGTCAAGGGAACCGGCTGCCTCAGAGAGTCACAGAGTGGCTGAGGTTGGGAAAGACCTTTAGGATCATCCTTTTATAGCTGCACAGTCCCCTCTGCATCATAGGCTGTTATTTCATAGTTTGGACATTGAGAACAAAATTAGCCATTAATTTCAAGGTATCTTTCAATAATAAAATCTATTTGTCCACACCTCTTTTTAGCTCGTCCTCCTTTTTTTTAACTCGTTGCTTAAATCGTTATACGCCGTGTGCTTGAACAGTGAAAAGTTACACAACACCTCTCTTACTCAACATCACCCTATCAGTCCTAGCTCTTAATATTATGATTACTTTTTTCAGAGATGCAACTGGCAGAGGTTTACTGACACACCACAAATCCTAATTATCATCAAAACTCTAAATTCTATGTCAATGAATAGCAGGAGTTGAAACGCTCCTACCTTGACAAGTTCTGAAATACCCACTGAATGTTTGTTTATTCACTTCCTATATCAGTATATATTTCCATCCCTTAACTTTGGAAAAACAGCAGCATTTAAATAAGCAAAGGCAAAGATAAATAAAACAAAGCAAACAGGCAATAACTCTGTCTAAAATGCTTTTTACTATTTTTAAGAAGGAATTACCGCACAGGAGACGATTGAACCCTAAACTCCCACATCTCATTCCTTGAAATATAATCTTACCCACTGCCCAACTTTTGCTAATGTTTACATGTGGAAGGTGCACTGAAATTAGAGCTGTATTAAAATAAGACCCGAAAAATGGCCCTGGAGCTGTTAATATGAAAATTAAATAAGAGTGGGCTGAACCGGATCTGCCTCAAACTTTTGTTTTTGTTCCAGAAAAGAGTTAAAAATGCCCATTGGAGCTGCAGCAAGCCCTGCCCAGTGCTGGGATATTAAACCCTGCATAAATCAGGGGCTCATTTTCCTATCAGGCGTTAAAGCTCCCGGCTCCGTTATCGGAGGCATCCGCGGATCCACACCGAGCGCCTCGGCTCCGGCTCCGGCCTCTGTGTGGTCTTTCAGAACTGTCGTTATCAGCTTTCTGTTTATTATTGTGCTCAGTTTAAAGGGAATTTGCCAAGTGATCCCTGGACTCCAATCTTTAGGCCTGTTGTCAGGACAAATTAATTTCTGTGGAAACCCACTGTGCCTCAGATACCATCTAGGAAATGTAGGATTAATGGAGTCCCTGTACAACACGCTTTGTAGTGCGCTGCTGGGGGAGGGGAGCGGGGCTGCCAAGGCAGAAATCACACAAATAAAGCCCCTGCACTTTGGGGGGCTTTGGGGGGACTTCACCTTTTTTTAGTCCACCAGCTCACATCAATAATATTTAAAATAAAGCCCAGTCGCCGAAAGGAATGGGCAACTTTTAAAAAGAGCAGTGAATGGAAACTCTCAGCTGCCAAAGATGAGGGACCTGAGGTCTAATTATCAATATTTTATATTTTACCCGCTCAAGCCAATCTCATCAGTAGGAAAAACAGGATATTAAAAGAAACAGTCTCCTGTGAATCTTACTAGAAAATAATGAAACTCCACACACGATCCTTTGGAAACGGGGTATTAAAGCTGGATTTCCTACAGGGCTGGGTCATTGCTGTACTAGATGACATTTGGGGCTGTTTTGAACAAATGTGTCTTATTTCACTGTTTAAAATGTTTGTCTGTTCTTGCAATAAGTAAATTTAAAAAATTATTTTCCTGGGAAAAGAAAAGGAGTGATTATGTTTCTTAGTGAGAGAAGAGAAGAGAAGAGAAGAGAAGAGAAGAGAAGAGAAGAGAAGAGAAGAGAAGAGAAGAGAAGAGAAGAGAAGAGAAGAGAAGAGAAGAGAAGAGAGAGAAGAGAACTCCAATACATTTTTATCAATCTTTTCTCATTTTCAGGAGGATGATGTTGCCCATGATGAGATATCCAGGTTTAATATCAAACATATTGGGAATTCTTGCCCTTATTCTTTTCTCTCCAAAGATAAATCAGTTGATAATATACAGGACAAAGACAGCAGACCCACAGGTCCACATTCTTTGTGGTTTTACATCTTGTGACTCCTCTGTGGAATCAGAGAGTTAAGTTAGCCCAAAGTGGCACAAAAACACTAATGGGATCACAAAATAAAAATAAAAATTAATTTTAAAAAACCCCCCGCTAATGCTCCTTTCTAAACACTGAAGTAAAATCTGACTTTCTAACACATTGTTCCAATATTACCCTGGTAATAGCAGGGCTAATTTGCCAGCGGAGCATTTTTAGAGCACTCCTAATACCTCACAAGCCTGGCAGATGCAGAGGCTGCAGCTCCTCCACCGTGGCTCTCCAGCTCACAGACACCTCGGTGCACGCTGCTTTTCCTTCTTAGAGCATTGCAAAAATCCCTGGCTTCCGTGTGACCCCACAGTTTGGAACAACATTTATGGACAAGGTTCGTTTGGGGAGGTTAATTCATCAGTCTTAAGCTCACTTGCATGTGAGAACTGCTTTCGTTTTATTCAATATGCCAAAAGAGCTGTTCTTCCCTAACTAAAACATTTAATCTTGAGAGACTTTTATATGCTCATTTTTAACCATTGCAGAAATTCAATTAACTCCATAATTATGAACACAATTTCCATGGAGTGTTACATGTGGTTTGGTGGTAGCAGTTACATGGCACACATACACTCTGGTTTATGATTTCAAAACTTAGAGCAATGATAATAAAAGCCAAAAAAACCCAAATATCATCCTTATTCTTTGGGTTACATATTCAAATGGTTTTTAAAATGCTGTTCCTACTTTTTCCCCTGTCAATGGCAGCAGGGTTGGAATGAGATGATTTTTAAGATCTCTTCCAACACAAACCATTCCAATATGCTATGATTTTGGTGATGAAATGTTTAATTGTAGAAAGCACATTATCTGCAACATAATAGGCTTGAATGCCAGCTGATCAAAGTCACCCAAGCTGTGACAATTCACCCAAACCTGGCCCCTTTAACTCATTCCACTGCAAACTCCCAGCAAGGGCAGTAAGTGGAGCCCCAGTGATTTTTGCATGGAGGGGGAAAGAGAAACTAAAATAAATCAGGAAAAAGAAAGGAAAATATCTAAGTGAGAGGATGGAGAACTCTAAAAAGTCTTTAAAACTGTCCACAGGGGCACTGCCAAGGAGCCCAGTGCCCAGCCCAGCAGGTGCTCCGGGTGGAGGTGGCCGGTCAGGAGCGGGATGTGGCTGGCTGTGCCAGGGGCTGCCTGGCAGGAGCCATCCCATAAACCCTCCCCAGGAGCAGGGGCTGTGGCCACGAGCCGGGGCTGTGGGCTGGCCACCTGCCAGCCTCAGCCTGAGCCCTTCCCCACCTTGGAAGAGCTAAAACAGGCCGGGGTTCCAGCACGCGATGAGGCGCCAGGCAGGGTCAGCAAGGGCTCTGAGGATGTGGCACTTTGGGGGTTTTAGGGCTGACGTGGCTGAAAGGAAAGTTTAGGAGGACAGGCATGGTCTGGTTGTAGTCCGGGAAACAGTGAGTTCAGGATGGGTTCAGGCTGAGTACAGAAATACCTGGGTGACATTCCCCATGCCGAAGTCCCCACCTGCCCGCCGCTGTCCCACAGCTGAGGATCCGTGACACCTCCTGGGCACGGGAATCTGCCGGCTCCTCACTGATCCTCCCCGTCCACACCCTCATCACATCAACACTGCACAACCAGGGCACGTTCATCGCCAGGCAAAACCACCAGGGAGGACAAGGAACTAATTTATAGGGGCTTAAATCATTGCAGACATTACCCAAAATCATTCTGATATCACTCGTGCAGCCTTTGGTGACGCCACGCACATCCTCTGCTCCTGTAACCCAGCCTTGCTGCCCAAACTTCAGCACCACCCTGCCCAGTGATGTCAGCTCAAGGCCCAGCCCCACATTCTCCTTCTAATCTGATAAAATCCCGTTCTGCTGATGCAGGAATATCTACAGAGATCTCCACCTTCACCCACCCCTTCTACAAGAGCTTTGTTCCCACCTACGAGTGCACAGGTGGCAAAGACTCCCTCAAACCTCACCCAGGGTTTCATCCAGAGATGCCCATGGACTTCAAACACACAAGGAATCAACAGTCTTTTACCATAATCACTCTTCAAGTAATTGAAAATCAGAATTACCCATGTGGCTTCTCTACATAAAAAGTGATCTGCAACCTCCAAATCTGAATTCCAAACATGTTCGTGCAAAACATTCGAAATACAAAATGCAGCTCCAGCTCAGTCCTTGGTGGATGTCAGGCACGGCTGGAAAACTATTGCAAGTGTTATTTTAAATGGAAAAAAGTGAAAGGTGTAATAAGAATGGAGGTCAAAGCATTTCCAGGCTTGCCAAGGGTTAGATCTCACCAACAGAGTAAAATATTTAAGCTTTAACAGAAAGCTATAAATGCAAATATATATAAAATGAAGCATAAAATAGGCTTCTTATAGAAATTCATCTCTCCTAACAGGAACAGTACAAATATTTCACAACATGTCAAACCCACTGTATCTGTACATTCATGCTTTCCTCACTCCTGGCTCTATAACCACACAGAAATGTAGTTTAACAGCACTGGTAACAGTTTTCCAATCTTGGGGCATGGAACCTCTATCCCAAGGACCTGGTTAATAAATGGCAATAAATGCAGACAAAAGGCAAGAGGAGACAACAGCAGCAGAGGGCTCAAACCAGCCCCAGGACAGCCCAGCTGCCCTTGCCCTCAGCCATCCCCTAAAATCACCCCAGATCCATCCCTGCAGATTGAGCTGCCATGTGGCTGTTTTCTAAAACAACATCTCACTGCTGTGGAAGAAATTTAGTCCCTATTCCTCTTTAATATTCATATGGAACAGAGCTACATTAACACTAAGTTTTAATTTCAGAAACATTCTGACATTTACCAAGAACAGATTCCAGCCCTGGTTTCACACCAGGGTTTTTTTTCCATTATCACTGTTATTACTGGTATTAGTATCACTGTAGAAGTGATTAAAAGGTCCTGGATGTCTTATTAAAATAGTCTGGATCTACCTCCTTCTTCAGCATCAAGATAAAATCTGTTGTTTTATAAATGGGAACCATCTTCCTGGAAATTAAATTTGAAGTATTGCCTGTTCCTCTTTCCCTTGTGAAATACAGGCACATTTTGTTGTTTAAATTGAATGTAAGAAATACTCTAAATATTTGAAGCAGAGGAAAAAATAGTTATTACTGAATGTAGAACGCTCCCCAGATCTACTCATAAAATGCGAAAATAATAAGAGAGCGGCAACGAACAACTCCTCAAAACTCTCAGGGAGGTTGAGGAGAGAGATCCCTCATGGAAGGCAACAGTTTTGGTCCCTACATCTATTTTCAGGTGCTCATTTCAGCACAGGCTTATGATTTTCCGAAAGGGCTGGTTTAGCTGCAATTTTGGAAAAATGCATGTTTGTTTCCTGAGATAGCCCGGCAGTTTAAGTACGAATGTTTGTGTCTCAGAGCTCTTTTCTATATCCTCCACTAAATAGGAATTCAAAGAGTCTTAGGCGTAGATTAAACGCTTTCCAAAAATCAATTCTAGGCTGGCACAGAAGTCAACCAGTCTGACCTCGTGATTACAGACTAAACACTTCCTTAGGAAGCAAAGTGGAGCAATATTTCATCTTTCAATGATTATTGAGATGCACCACCACAAATAAAAATGAGAAACCATGGCGATATTTTTAAAAGTTTATCTAGGGATAATTGCATGAGGAATTAAAAGAGGCCTCATCAGAGGGGTGGGATATTGGAGTATTAAAATCCACTAACAAAAGGCAGTATCCAATAAACAGCTCATCCAAACTCTAACAAACGCTTTGGATTTCATGGAGCATGGAGAAAAAGAGAACCGTATGACTCAGTTTCTACCTGATTACTCTGATTTTTTTTACTTCTGGAACCTTAATCTGGAGACACAGAATGGCAAAAAAAGCAGCAGTGAGATATGTACTTATCCTAATGGCTAAACAGCGTCTTCCCAACTACCTCGGGACTGACACAAAAATAGGCTGCTTCAGTTCCATATTCCTGAGGACAGAGCTCAGATTTAATGCCCAAGCACTCCTGTGCCTTGCAACAGCATTTTTATTTTCCTTCTTACCAGTGTCAATAGCAGGGTAACCCCTGAGCTTTCACATAAACGTTTGCCTTGGTTTCATCCTCTAAATGTGCTACCCAGTAATTAAATCCAGTTTATATTTTTAAAGTGCACATGGAGCACTGTTCCACGCAGAGCCAAACTGCCTTGCATTTGTCTCCACCATCTCTCAGTTCTGGGAAATCCATAAATTCATTTGTCAGAGGTAAAAATACTCCAGCAAAACTCCTTCTAAATCTTTTGAAATGGCTTGTTCAAACTCTTGACATAGCGTTTTGCTCTAAACAAATTTCTAGACAACCCTGTGATTTTCCATCTCAAAATATACTGTTTCCCTGCCATGAAACTAGAACAGAGGGTCTGAGAGAAAGGAAATTATTAAGCATTCTAGTGGGTTTTTTTCCAACAAAAACTAAGATAGAGGTCAATGAATAAGTATGTGCAGGCTGGAACTTAAATCCTCTGGGGTGACTGTAGGCTAATTAATAATTAATGCCAGAGACATGGTGTTTGAAATGCAGATGTGATAACTGGAGGCCTGGCAAAGCTGTTCAGAGGAAGCAGATTTGGATGCTATGGGGAATAGGCACTCCCTTGCCGGCTGGCTCTGAAAGCAGACCTGGGTGCAAAGCAGGGCCTATGGTTTAGATTATATTCCCCTCAGCTGTTAATTACCTGAACCTACTTTGAAGTTTTTCTCTTTTTATCCTCTGCATGAAAAGAGATTGGTTCAGCCAAGGGACTTGAAAAAATGATCAAATACATGGAGTAGAGGAGGGGAATAGAACTTCAGATATAAAAAAGATAAGGAAGAAAAACACTCAGGGAAACACGCAGGAACATATTAGGAAGTGCCCGAGTGTGGCTCGATGTTTCAAGCGAGTTGTGCTGCTCTAAGTTATTTCAGCCATTAAGCAGAAACCCTCCCGTGTTTTAGGAACAGATTTGTTAAAAGGGACCTCTCTCTGTATGTATAGAGTTTACAGTAATTATTTGATGAAAGTACCATAGGTGATTTCCTATGCTATTTTTAATTCAATAAAATCATTTAAACCTCCTAGTGTTTGGGGCTATTTAATGAGGTGTGCAACATTAGCGGAATCACCAACGAGCTTTTACTACAAGTATTCAGATTTTCCTAAAAAATGCTCATTTTTGCCAAGGAGAGAGACGGGCACAGGGCGGGCTCCTCGCTGCCACTGCAAGGAGAGGGGGCAGGTGCCCTCAGCACCGCGGCTCCTTGGGCCTCCGGGGGGCACCTGAGGGCAACTGAACCATTTTCACAGCGAGTGGGGAGCCCAGCGGGCCCTGGCACAGGCAGGGCTGGGGAGGCAGGGGAGTGGGGATGAAGGCTGGGGAGGCAGGGGTGGTGGGGATGAAGGCAGCGGTGGGAATGCCGGTGGGGAGGCACAGGTGATGGGGATGAAGCTGGGGGAGAAGCTGGGGTGATGGGGACGAAGACGATGAGGAGGATGCTGCCCTCATCCCGCGGGCGGACGGGAAGTGTTGGGGATAACNGGGCGCTGCCGGCCTCGCTCGCCCGGAGCCGGCCGGAGGGGCCGCGGAATCGCCTCTCGCCCTGGCTCGCTTTGCAGTGACGGATCACTCCCTTTTCAAAGCGACTCCAGAGTCGCTTTTTTTGACGCTCTTCCCCGCTCGTTAGAGCCCGCCCGCTCAAAGGCGAAACTTCCCAGCAACTTCACTAAAACCCTTTGAACCGGGGGGAAGACAGTGGTACAATAATTTTTTTTCTGGCTCTGCCTTTTTTTCTTTTTTTCCTTTCTTTTTTTTTTTTTTATCCTGCAGTAGGGTGAAGCAATCTCTGATGAACTCAGGGCTGGCTGTGTTTAAAAATTAATTCGAAAATGCCCGTCTTCAAGGCGCAGGCGTCTCGCATTCACACCTATCACCTTGGCATCGCGGCACAGCTTCTCCTCCTGCTGATGCGGAGAGCCCACCTCGGCCCCGAACAAGAATTTTTTTTCCATTTTTCTCTTTCCCAGCCTCGTCTTTCACCGTGACGTAAGGAACACGCGGCTCTACTACAGCCTTACGCATAGGCGTACACCTGCGTGATGCTCTGGCTCCTTCGAGGGGTAATTTCGGCTGCCGCCGAGTTCTCCAGCCCTGGGGTGGTTACCTGCGGCTAAAGCTCCCAGGCGGAGGGGATGAGTCCGTCCCGGGGCGGAAAATGCCTCGATTTCCGCCAAACCGGGCGTGGGAAGCGCCTCCGTGTCCGCGTCACGGGCGTGAGGTGGCCCGGGAGAGCCACGCCTGGAGGGGAGAGGGGCTTTTAATGGAATCACAACAGCCACACGGTTCCCTATTAAATCCTGCTAATTTTCTAGGTGAAGGCTGTGAAGTGAATGTGAGGAAGCATTAAAAGGGAATTGAATTTGCATTCCTTATGCTACAGGCACATGTTTACATGACCTTTAAAACAGAATTAAAGCTGTATCATCAGCAGCTGTAGGCAATTCACATTACTAAGGCAATCAAATCAGAAGGCTAAACTAACTATAAAACATAAATTAAACTGATAGAGAATCATCCTAATTTACCAGGTTTACTTGCAATTTACTTATCCACTACTAGTAATTTCTAAACAGTTTGGAGAAGAGGCAAATAGAAAATACTTGGATGTGGCACTTCAAAACCGTGCTGTCCGAGGGGGAGAGCCGGCTCTCCCGGGGTTCTCCATCAGGGAGCGCGGGGATAACACGGGCCCCCAGAGCTCCACGAAGGGCCTGCAAACTGATACCTGCATGGCTA
>WEIT01023484.1:1755-19674 GCA_013389985.1 Dryoscopus gambensis | reverse complement strand
AGCTGAGTCCTCACCCCGACACGGCCGCCACATCTCTCCCCTCTTCCTCACGGAACTGGGGCGCGCGGACAGGAATCTGGGGGTGCCAGCTGAGCCCCCAGCCCCTGCGTGGGGAGGGCAGGGCAGGGGTTTGGCACGGAACAGTCGGGTCCAGGGCCCCCCCGATCGGGGGCAGCCGCAGTGGGAGGAGGGGCTGAGCCCCCGCTGGCCTCAGCCCAGGGCCGGGAGCGGGGGGACCCCTCCCTGGGGGGCGCGGGGTCCTGTCCCCGTCCCCCGCCGAGCAGAGAGGGCAGTGGAACGTCCTCAGGGCTTGGAGCAGAGCTCGGCCACGCGCTGGCGCAGGTGGAAGGCGAACTCGAACATGGTGGCGGCCAGGCTCTGGTGGATCAGGTAGCGGGGCAGGCGACCCTGCGGACACAGGACAGGGACACGGGGCCGTGAGGGACGACCGGGAGCTGGGAGCTGCCCCCATCCAACCCCAGAGGGTTCCAGGGATGGATACAGGGCCATGAGCCAGGTCTGGGGGCTGCCCCCATCCCACTCTGGAGGGTTCCAGGGACATCAGTGAGGGTTTGGGGCTGGGGGCTGCCCCCATCCCACTCTGGAGGGTTCCAGGGACATCAGTGAGGGTTTGGGGCTGGGGGCTGCCCCCATCCCAATCTGGAGGGTTCCAGGGATGCAGAGCCATGAGCAAGGGCTGGGGCTGGTCCCATCCCACTCCAGGGTGTTCCAGGGACATGAGGATTTGGGGCTGGGGGCTGCCACCATCCTGCCCTGGAGCGCTCCAGGGACACAAGTGAGGGCTGGGCTGGGGGCTGTCCCCTCATCCCATCCCATCCCATCCCATCCCATCCCATCCCATCCCATCCCACCCCGGCAGGTTCCAGGGATGCAGGAGCCATGAATGAGGGCTGGGGTCTGCCCCCATCCCACCCCAGAGGGATCCAGGGATGCAGGAGCACCGCTGCGCGGAGCTGCGGCTCTCAGGGAGCTCCGGGGGAGGAACTGCAACGTGGTTGGATTTCTCTAAAAAAGCCCTGCACGACTCACCCCCCACCGCCTCGGCCCCGGCTCCGCGGTGGGAGATCCATGAAAAAAGAACAATCTTTGTCTCTGGGGGGGCAGGGAGCCGAGGCAGGGCCGGGAGCCGCTCCAGGGGCACGGAGGGATGACCGGCCACCCATGGCCACCCACCCCAGGGGTCGGGCAGGCTCAGGACACAGCCTCTCCTGGGACTGGGGTGGTGCAGCACAGCACAGAGCTTTTCCTGCAGCGGCTTTTCCCTCGGCCGCTGCTCCAGGGGCCGCTTCCCGACAGCGGCTCCGGACCCAAACACGCAACACGTGCGGCATCCTCCCTCCCCCGAGGAGCAGGAAGGGATGAGCCACGGGCTATAAATACTCGCCCAGGGCCGAAGGGAAGAGCGAGGAGCTGCGGAGGGGTCTGGGCGCTGGCAGAGCCCCTCGGGAAGGCGCTGGGAGCACTCGGGGGTTATTAATAGCTCGGCATTCCTTGCACGGCGGAGGCGGCGCCGGCAGCGCTCGGCCCGGGGAGCACAAGGAACCTCTTTTCTTTCCGAGCCCCACCGCGGGGGGTTTGGTAACCCCCAAAACCCGCCCGTGATGGGCGCCAGATCCACGAAGGGAAAACACATCCCCGGGCACAGCGGGGCGGGAAGGGCGCGCTCCGCGCTTGGCTCCATCCCGCTCTCGGTGCTTCCCAAACCTCTAGGAGAGGGGAGGGGGCCGCAGCGCTGCAGCACAGCCGAGGGATGAATGGAGCCTTTGTGCTGCTGCGGCAGCGCCGTTACCACGCCAACCTTCCGCGGAGGAAGGAACGGGGCCAACTCCGCTCCCGCTCCCGCATCCGCCCCATCCCGGTCCCTCCGAGCGCTGCCTTTTGTCCGGGACACCGGCAAGGACACGCGGCTCCACAAAGAGCTCCGGACCCGCGGCAGCTCGCTCCCCCCCGGGGGTGGGGACGGGGTGGTTGTGGTTGTGGTTGTGCCAAGGCGGGGGTCGGGAGCAGGGAATTGCCCCTCTGGAGCGATCCCCGGAGCGGTCAGGCACAAAACTTGCCGTGCCTCAAACTGGTGTTGGTCATCAAAGAGGATAAAAAGCTCCTCTCCCCCAGCCCTGCGCTCAGAGGTGAAACCCCTAAGTGAGATCTGAAGTAAGGAAGAGCTTCCAGGTAAGGAAGAGCTTCCCAAGCTCCCACCGTGAAAGGAAGGCGATTTTGGGGTAGTTTAACCCCCACCTGCCAAACCTGAGTCCCTTCAGGGTGGTGCTTGCTAAGGGCCACTCCTGTGGCTGCTGGGATCCCAGGGCAGGGCCTCGGGATGCTGCATCCCAGGGGAGAGGGGAGAGCTGTGCTGGGGACGGGACGCAGCCGCCTCACCCAGGAACTGGCTTTACCTTCAGATCCGTGTTGAGAATCCAGATGAAGGTGCAGACCTTGGCATTGCTGGGACATTTCAGGACGATGAATCCTCCAGGTCCGTTCTCACCCCTGTGGAGCAAAGCCAAGAGGGTCAGGCAGAGCCAGGCTGGAATCGTGGCTGGGACTCTCTGCGGCTCCGGGACGCAGTGCACGGAGCTGAGCCTGGCAGTGAAGGCCAGAGCCCGGTGGGGCAGGAGCAGATGCTGGCAGCCCGGGAAGGTGTGTGCCTTGGCTCCAGGCACACGAGCCAGCACGGCAGGGCAGCTTTCCCACAGGTGCCTTGGCAGTGGCGGTGCCAGGGCCGCCGGTGGAGCAGCAGCTCTGCCTCTGGATCGTGCCAGCTGTTCCCCACGGGAAGCCTTCCCAGGCACAACCCTGGGTGCAAACAAGAGGTCCCAGGAAGCCCCGTGTGCTCAGGACAGGCTCGGCACTTGTCACTCCAGCCCCCAGATCCTTCCCGGCACCATCTGATCCGTCTCCGAGACGGGAGCTGTGCAAAAATACAGCCCAAATACAGATTTCCCTTCCCTCTTCGGAACATGCTATTTTTGCTGTGTGCATTTGTTCAAGGATTTTTCCAGGCCCTGAAAGTCCCCGGTTCCTAAATAGACTGAGGCAGCTCCAACGGCTCTGAGATAAAATGTCAATTACTTTAACCAGATTATGAGGAAAACCAAAGTGGGAGCGCAGCGGCACAGCTGGGCCCTGGCAGGAACAAGGACTCCTTGTCTGATGAGCCCCGACCCCGCCGGGATCCATCACCCGCCTGTCCCTTCGGGAGGGGAGAGGCCAAAGCCCTGCTGAGATTTTGGGAGCTGCTCCATCCCCGTTTCACCCACGGGGCCATCCCTCAATGCCTCAAATTCGGCGAGCGAGCGGCTTAGGAGGAGCAAAAGGCATGTGAGAGGCTCGGAGCCACAGCCAGCTGTTTACTGCCCCTCAGAAATTCCTCTTTGGGAATTAACTGCTACACAAACAGGATGTGGGACTGGGATGGGGTTCGGGCTGTTACTGGTCGGCACCTCCACTCCCCCTGAGCTGGGAAACGCCCCAGCACCGCTGACAGCACTGAGAGTTTCTTGAACAAAGGGAGACGAACAAGGGAAGCGAGGTTCAGCTCCACAAATAGCTCAGCTTCCTGCAAATCCTGCCAGGAAGGCAGCAGGGCTTGCAGTTAAGTGGCTCTTTGCCTCGGAGCTCTGGAGAAGTGCGTGATCCCAGCTAAAAAAGCAGCACCTGCCTCTCACCTGACGTACTTGGAGAGCGGAGGCTTCAGGCTGTGCGTGGTCGACATCCCTGAGGAAACGTACCTGTCTCTCCTCCTCTCGATCCGACGCACGTTCACGAAATCCCTGCGCAGAGAAAGGGCTTAAAAACACACCTGGCATGTGGAGGGGGCAGGTCCCGCTCTCCGGGCTGCTGGGAAAGGCTGTGGCAGGGCTGTGTCGACACAGGGACAAAGCACAGCCAGGCACTGGTATCTGGGAGCCCGACTGAACGAGGTTTGGAGCTCTGAGAATCCTGCCAGGAGTGTCTGGAGGAAATTTCAGGGGCTGCTCGCCCTCGGAGCGTTACCCGCAGAGCCAACCAGCCCTACCACGGTGACAGTGGAGCTCCCGGCAGCCCAGAGCATTCCCAGCGCCCCCCAGAGGGGTCTCCCCGTGGTTGGGGGGGTGTTTAGGGGCAGAGTGGACAAGAACTGACCTTGGGGACACCACCCCGCCGGCAGCTCCGGCCGCCACGTCGTACGAGACGATCGTGTTGTCCTCGACCCGCTGCAAGATCTGGGGAAGGGGGAGGGAATAAACAAAAAAAAAGAAGAGAGATTTGCTCAGATTGTGCCTCCAAGCCCGCTCGTGCCGAGAGGACACGGTCCCTCCCCCAAACCAGCACCGGGATCAGACCAGAGGCCCTTTCGGGGCGCAGGGGGATGCGCGCGGGTTTGTCTCCCGAGTTTCCGGGGGGCACAGGTGTCACCTCCAGCTCCCCACCACGACGCCCAGACCCTCCCAGCAGGCAGAGGCAGGTTTGGCTCAGCCCTGGCCCCTGTCCCTGCCCTCCTCTCGGGCTCTTGGCCGGGCACAGGCGTGCAGCCGGCTGCCGCGGAGCGCACGGATGAGCGGCGGAGATTTAACGCCTCGGTGACTGGGATCCAGCTCGGCTCCGGCACCGCCAGCAGCCTGCGTTGGACGGGGAAGCTCCAGCTCTCCGCTCCAAGGAGCTCCTGTGATTAAGCCATCTTTGTCCGGCACGCTCACCTGGCAAGCTGCCACTGTTCTGTTCCACAGGATCATCTTCTCGGGCTGCAGAATCACCTCCTGGTAAACTGTTTCAGGGGAGCACTGCAGGAAAGCCTGAGGACGGAGCCAGAGCAGTCAGCCAGCCCCTCTGCTCCCCTCGGGGGAGATTATTTTTAAGGGAAACAGGGCAAAACCACAAAGGACAAGTGGGATCTCAGCGGAGGGGAGGGGTGAGGCCGGCCTGGTTCCCGTGCACGCAAAGCCACGGCTGCCACCCCTCTGTCCCAGTGCTCCTGGAGGCCTGGGGGGCACCCGTGGGGGCTCAGGGAGCACACACAGACCTCAGGATCTGGGAGTCGCTGAGCTCAGCCTGCCTGTCTGCCCCTCTCCCACCCTCAGCAGCTCCTCGTGCACCATCGCTTCGGGAAGTTGCATTTCTGACTGGTTTTTTTTTTTCCCCCTCCAAGCCATTCCGAGCTCCAGCACACACAACATCCATTCCCCCGCAACCCCCACGGGACCGGGGATCTTCGGAGGCAAACGGTTAATGCAGGAAAAGTGGGACCATCCAGCTTTTGCTGGTGAGCACAGAGCTGCTCCACTGGCAGCTCCTGCCAGCGAGGCAACATATGCACTGGAACAAAGAAAAGCCACGGCAGCGCCGACGCTTCATTAAAGCGTGGTTCCCAGCCAAGCCACTCCAGCCTGGGAGAGGGCACGGAGCAAGGCACTTCCGAGCGGCTCTGCCCGGTGCCAGGCAGCAGCAGACGCACGCTCAGCCCTGGCCTTGCTGGCAATTAGTTCCAATTAGCCTCCTTGGTCAGATTAGTCCGAGATGCTGGGGTTGGAAGCGAGTCTTGCAGTCACCTGCTCCCGACTCTACCAGCGGAGTCTGGGGCCCGGGATATTTGCTGGGGAGTTTGTCTGCCGGCCAAGGGGTTTTCCTGGAGAGATTCCCTACTGCTGTTCGTCTGTCTCAGGCACGGGGAGCGTGTTTTCTGCAGCCTGACCTGTCCTGAAAGCTGAGCCGTGGCTCTTGCCCCGTGCCAAAGAGACCAAGGAATCGGCCCGAGGATGTTCTTACCTTTAAAATAAAGGTCTTGCCGTGGAAAGGGATTTCAAAAGTGTAAACAACATCACCGAAGTCCTGCGCAAGAGATGAGAAAGTTGTGTTTCTGTCAGTAAGAGGGATTGTGTCTACTCGGGGTGAAGTTTGCTGAAACTCTGAGGCTCCTGTCACCCCCTGCAGCCCCCAAATCACCCCCTGCCCCCCACACCAGGGCAGCGACCCCAGCGCGGAAACCGCCCCGAGCACGTCGCAGTTGGCCGAGCCTAAATTTCCATCAACAAAACAATATCCAGAGAGGCAGCAGGGATGAGACAGAAAAAGAATCCGCCCCGTGCCAGGCTGCAAACCCCACGTCAAGGTCACATTCTCTTTGTAGCAGCACCGGGGTGCGAAGGGGGTTCGCTGCCAGCGCTGCTGGTGTTACCTACGGCTCTCAAGAACCTCCCCGGAGGGGCCGGGGATGGGCAGATGAAAACCTTTCATCGTTAGCCCTGTGTTAAACTCTGATTAGTCTATTTAAATCCATCCCCCTTTGGAAAAAGAAAACAATCTGCCCAGCTAGTTTGGCATCAGACAAAGGATCACTTGACAGGGGAATTTGAAACACCAGATGAGACAGCAGTTTGCAGGATTCGCACCCCCCCTCCCAGCCGTGTTTCAACCTCGTGGAAACAAGGTTGGGTTTGGGGGGCGAACCCCTCCTCTTTCCCTCTGCTCTCCAGGGAGAGAAAAGAGCTCTGGGCACCCCAGGAAAGTCTGGAGTGGGCAGAGCCGCATCCCAAATTTACACAACCAGCACTCAGCAGGTTCCAGGTGCTGGGGAAGGGGGACACCAGTGGCTTTGGGGGTGGGAAGAGCTGTTTGTGCCCCACATGGGCCAAGAGCCCGGTCTGGGCCCCCAGCAGGCTCAAAGGCACCAGGCCATGGAGCAAGAGCAGGGCTGGAGCTGTGGGATCAGCATTCCCCTGCTCCCTCCCATGGCTCTGCATCCCAAAGGTGAGCCGGCCACCCCTGCCCACCCTCCGGACAGAGGGAGGAGGGAAGGGCCCTCTCCCGTCAAACTGCAAGGCAATTAAACGTCTAATTAAATAAGAGGGGATTTTACATTTAACTGAACTGGAATAGGTTCCTAATTCAATCAGGTAATTGTAACGCTTGTTAATTTTTCATGGCGCAAGGAGGTTTCCAAAGCCTCGTTTGTCCCCATTTTTGCTAAGCCATCCATGCCCTCTGCCAGCTGGGGAGGAAAAAACCACACTTGCATTGTTTTTCTCGAACTTCCAGTTCTCCTCCTGGGCCAGGATTTGGTCCACAACCTCCATGGCCTCTTTGCCTTGTCGGACATACTCCTTTTCCTGGGGAAGAAGGGAGGATTTCATTAGCTGGGCGTGCAGGAAGCTCAAGGAGTGCGTGTGAGGCTGTTCCCCCCCTCCCCGGGCTGGCAGAGGGAAAGGGGATCAGAAATCTCTTAATTTGGGTCACAGAGGCCTCATTTTGGAGCTCCAAGTCACGCTCCCCGCCCTGGCTGGGCTCCACACACCAGCTGCTCCCGGCAGCTCCCGCCTTAGCAGGAGGGCTTCCAGCAGGCAAAGGGCTCTGGGATGTGCAGCTTCCTTCCCGGAGGAGCCGGAGCTGGAGCTGAACGGCAGCAGGATCACCTGGGAAAGGGCACAAAGCCTGTGCCCAGCCCAGGTTTTGGGGAGGTCAAGGGCCAGCCCTCAAGCCGCAGGGACAGGTGAGGTGATGGCCACACCAGAATGTGACCAAAGGAGCAGGGATGGAAGGGGGAAGGGAGAGGGACAGGCGGGAGCAGAGCCAGAACACATCCTCGGGGGATGCTGCAGGGAAGAGCACACAGCCACGAGGAAGTGGGATAAAGCTGGGGGGCTCAGATGACCCCTCCTGCAGTGGCCACTGGTCCCGGGGCACAGAGGGGGCTCAGCCACACGTCCCCAGAGCTGAGGGGTCTGGAATGGGGGGCAGCAGAACCCGATGGGACCACAGGACTGGGGAGACTCCCCCAGCCCCGGATCAGCCTGGAGCTGAGGGCAGGGCCGGGCCCTGTTTACCTGAGTTGTCAAGGCCTTCCTCCCCACACCTTCCTCATCTGACTCGTTGTCCGACCCTGCAGGGGAGCACCAATTAACTCACAGTTAATGAACACCCCACTGGTACCACCTCCCTCTCTTCTCATGGGGGACAGTGTCCGATCCCTGTCCCTTATCCAACAGGAAGGGCTGTCACTGAGGATGACTCCGGCCCTGTCTCCCTGAACACCTGCTCGGCTCTCCGGAGGGCTGAGCTCATCCCGGGTGTCAGCTACACTGGGACAAGTATTCCAGAGGGCTGAGCTCATCCCGGGTGTCAGCTACACTGGGACAACTATTCCAGAGGGCTGAGCTCATCCCGGGTGTCAGCTACACCAGGAACAGTGTCCCAGAGGGCTGAGCTCATCCCGGGTGTCAGCTACACTGGGACAAGTATTCCAGAGGGCTGAGCTCATCCCGGGTGTCAGCTACACCAGGAACAGTGTCCCAGAGGGCTGAGCTCATCCCGGGTGTCAGCTACACTGGGACAACTATTCCAGAGGGCTGGGCTTGTCCCAGGTGTCAGCTACACCAGGACAACTATTCTAGAGGGCTGAGCTCATCCCAGGTGTCATCCACACTGGGACAACTGCTGTGGAGAGCTGAATCCATCCCGGGTGTCAGCTCCACCAGGACAATCCGGCTGAGGTGTCCCCACTCCCACGCCAGGAGCTCTCTGGTGCCGGCACGGGGCAGTGACGTGCCACCAGCCCTTATCCTCGCCCGCCTGTGACCACCCACCCCTGTGCCCTCAGCCCCGGGGCAGCATTTTCCAAGCACACAGCTCAGGGAGTTTAATCCCAAGCCCACACAAGGCTCCAGCTCCCCACGGAGCTGCTGCGGGGCTCGCGGGGCCGAGGGCGGCTCCGATAAAGAGGTGTCACGGGGGGAGCGTGGCGGTGCCACCCCTGCCCAGGTGCAGGCACAGGGAGGGGACAGGGGACCCTGCTCTGCGGTGTCAGTTCTTGGAGGCTGTGCCAAGGGTTGGGATGACGAGGCAGAGCTCACGGAAGAGATGACGGAGGTGAGGAATTCCATGGTGGGATGAGCGCGGGAAGCGAGGTGATGGCCCAGGGGATTTTACCTGCGAAGGACTCGGGTGGGGAGTAGAACTGTCCCTCGGAGAGGGCTCGGGGGTACAGCAGCGGCCTCGAGGCTGCAGCCTGGGCTGCCAGGAACCCTGGGAATGAGAGCACAAGGATTTTAACACCTGGCAGGTTCTGGGACCTGCCCAAACACCCTCCCGTTTCCCACGTTTTCCCACTGACACCAGCCGGCCTCAGCTCCTATTGCCTCATCTTTTGTCTGTCTGAGATGTTTTATCTGCCCCAGAGATCAATGGGCTCTTCTGCCTGTCAAATAATCCAAAGGCGATTAAGCATCTAATTAAATAAGAGCTTCCCCTGGAAGCAATTTGGAACCTGAGCCTAATCCAATAGAGGCATTAAACACTTGATCATTTTTCATCTTAAAGCCTCCTTGCAAGACCCAAACATCCTCTGGTGCCTTCCAGTCAGAGCATTTCTGACTGAGCCCCGCCTGACAAATGCCCCTTTCAGTTCAGCGCCGCTTCCCAGCCCGCGACTCCCGGGAGAGGCACAAACCCCTCGTGCTGCCGCAGGAACGGGCAGCTATTCCAGGCCAGGCCGAGCACCCTCTCCCCAGCAGGACCCTGGGAGTCACAGGGTGATGTGTGAAGCATTAGCTCAGCCTCAATCCCCGCTCGCCGTGACCTCGGAGAGCGCAGGCCGCAGAATTTCACACCCCGTAACTCACCCCGTGCCACACAAAGTGTCTGCGGTTCCAGCAGCCCCGCTGGAAAGGGCTCCAGCCGGATCCAGACACAGATCCCAGGGACAGGGAGTCCAACCCTCCGCCTGGCATTCGCCTCGCTGTTTCCAAACACTTTCCCCCATGCAGAGGTGAGCTCTGTCTCCAGCACGTCTGGCTGCAGGATCCAGGCATTGGGAAATCTGGCACGTTTTTCTCCCCTCAATTAAAAGATGCTTTTCATAATCTGGTGTTTTTCTTCCCCTGAAGGGACTTGTTGACCATAACAGATCTGAGTCAGGCACTTCCCATCCCAGCCAGCCTGGAGATCCCTTTGCCAGAAATGCCAGAGCAGCAGCAAACCCAGACCTGGTTGGTTTTGTCCAACTCCCACCAGCGAGGAGCACAAACACTCACATCGTTCCTCTTCTGCTTCCTGAGTTAGGACTTTAAAATCCAGGAACCAGGTCTCCAGCCAAGCAATGACAAAGGAGACGATGGGAAGCAAATAGCCAAAAGCCCCTTTGGTCAGAAGCTGTGTGAAAAGAAGCAGGATGGAAGCACAAGGAATGACCCAAACAGGGAATAAAACAGCACTGAGATATCACAAAGCAGCTCCCCGCGAGCCCAGGGAAACCAACCTCGGAGAGGATGACCTTCACAATCAGGAAGGCACTGGATACCAGTGTAGTGACCTGAAAAATAAATGGATGGAGCTCAGATCCCCTGAGAAGCCCAGGAGGAGAGGGAAAACTCCCCACGGGAAAGCCCCGAGCGCCTCCTTACCGCGATGACCCACCAGTGGCGCAGGCGGATGACGGCGTAGCCCAAGAGCAGCACAACAAAGCGAAACAGAGCCAAGAGCTGCAAAAACAAACACCCAGCGACACCAGTCACTGCCCTTGTCCCTCTGCCAGGTGCCGGGAGGGCAGGGACAGGCGCCAGCTCCCGGGGAACAGATGGGTCAAGGCTGCACCGGGAGGGATTCACCGAGGTGGGCGAGGGGAGACCCCAGAGAGACCCGGCCCCGCCGAGCTCCAGAGCCCTGCAGGAGGCTGAGATACTCACAAAGATATCAAAGAACGAGGTCTTGAATTTGTAGCTGATGATTTCATCCTTCAGGTTCTTCTCGATGCCCTCCTTGGTCTGAGGGAGACAGGGAAGCAGGAAGCTGCTGAGTGCACCGATAAGAAACTAACAGGAGAAGGAGCCGAGCAGTGCCCGGGGTTATGGCCAGGTCAGGGAATGCACCTGGAATACAAACGGTCCCACAGGCCTGGCGTGGGCTCCTCTGCCAGCACAGGACCAGGGAGGATCCCAGGGCACATTTCCTGCCTGGATTTTCACCACGTTTCCCACTGGGATTCACACCGAGGAGGAGCGTGGGTGTTAAACACGGCCTCGAGGCGGTGATTTCCAACACCCAAATCCTTGGCCACCAGTTCCTCACAGCCCGGAGCCCCTGGATGGACATCTCCCACTGCTGCCCATGTTGCCCAGGTCCCAGATTTCAAAGGAATGGGAGGAGACACGGGAAAAATGGAAAACCACAGGAAAAACGTTTCTCGGGAACCTTTGCTAGCGCACCGAACATCTTCCTGCCGGGGCTCTCGGGGGGAATTCAGCACCTGGGGGGATTTAAGGATCCTCCTCATACAAAGCACTGAGGGGTCCCTTCTCCCTGCAGCCAGCTTCCCACAGCTCACAGCAGTGCCCCAGGAAATCTGATGGAAGAAGGGAAGCAGCAGGCTCAAAGGGGAAGGAGAGGGGGATGCACAGCCACGGGCTGCGAGCGAATCCGAGAGAGGCAAAAACACCCTCTGGGATTTACAGGGGTGTGGAAAAAAGCTCATCCCGAGACAATCCAGGCTCTGACAGCCCCGGTCCTTTGGACACCATAAATCCTGGGGTGGCTGTCTGTGAGGAAGTGGAGGGCTCAGGTAACTGGAACGAATGCTTCACCTTTAGGCTACGGGTTTGGCCGGGGCCCAGCTGGCCGGGAGCTGGCGGGGCCGGCAGCTGCTGGATGGGCTGTGAGGAACAAGCCGGTGGATCTCGGGCCAGTCCTTGGCACCCGGGCTGTCCTGGCACTCCAAGGGCAGCCACTGGGAAAGGATCCCTCTGGGTCAAAGCTGTGCCTTAAAACCCAGGGAGAGGGAGGCAAAAAGAGGGGGGCGAAGCTGGGCTGTGCCTCCAGCTGACCTGCGGCCGTAGGGCTCAGGCCAGCTTTGCTGAGTGGCCACTGAGAGCCTCTTCCCCCGACCCTGGCTCTGTGGGACGCTGCAGGAAGGAGGAGACACGAGGAAAGCTTTGGGTGATGGATTTTGGGGGGTGTTTTCTGCTGCGTGGGCTGTGAGGAACGAGCCCCCCGGCAGCCAGGGGTGTCCTGGCACGCCAAGGGCAGCACAGGCAGCCACTGGGATTGGGAAGGGATCCCTCCGGCTCTGGGATGGGGCTTAATGTGAAACAAAGGGGCAAAAAGAGGGGGGGCAAAGCTGGGCTGTGCCCCCAGCTGACCTGTGGCCACGGGACTTGGGCCAGCTTTGCTGAGCGGCCACCGAGAGCCTCATCCCCACACCCCGACTCCGAGGGGTGCTGCAGGAAGGAGGAGGCGCGGGGAAAGCTTTGGGTGATGGTTTGGGGGTGCTCTCAGCTCGAACACGGGCTGTGCACCAGGCAGATGAACCACCTGAGGCATCTCCGCGGCTCTGCGAGCACCCAGCCTGCACAATTACGGTTTGCTTTTAACGAGGGGCAATTTGCTCGGCTTATCTCGCAGCGAAGGAAACGGTTGGATTAAAAAAAAAAAAGGGGGGGGGAAAAAGAAAAAGGAAAAAAAAAAAGGCATTAGTCATGATCTCAAACCGATGCTCTTCATAACCAGGCAAATAAACTGCTCTAATGGCTTTAAATATGCAGCATCTCGGCTCGGGGCCCAAATATCAGCACTTAGTCACTCATTAATGGCTACCTGCACGACCCACGCTCAGCGTCACCCTGGTGACCGCGCCGGGATTATCTCCCGGGGGCTGGAATTCTGCATTTTGTTGGCAGCACCTCTCCGTGAGAGGGGACTGGGACGAGGGAAGGGGGCCGGGGTCCAAGCTGGGCGGGCAGGACAGCGTCGGCATGGCTGGAATGCTGGCTGGGAGATGGATTTTCCTAAAGGGGGTGAGGGGCAGGGGGCTCGGAGCTGCTGGCCCGGACAGCCTGTTAAGTGCAGACACCCAGAGATAAGAAGGGCAGAGATAAGAGCTGCTAAGGGAGAGGCAGGATCCAGCGCTGATAAATCCAGGCCAGAGCCCAGGGTCTATCTGTTCATCTCTGCTCCGGGTGTTCCAGGGGAGGACATGGAGTACCTGAAACCAGCCAGGGCCAGTTCAGGGAAAATAAAAACAAAATATAGCCCAGGGAGGGATTTGGGCTTGGTGGGACTGAGGTAAATAAACTGGATGGATTTTCCCCGTTATTGCAACACAGAGCGAAGGCAGCAGCTCGGAGAGAACCGAACCACTCACATCCCCCTCAGCAACCCCTTGGGAGGTGGAGCAGCACCTCCAGCTTCCCAAAGCTGAGATTAGCGGCACAATTTTGGCATCAAAGCCCCTGGAGGATCCTCCCCTGCTCCTCTGATGCTCTGAGAACGCGACAGCAGCAAACCCAGGGAGCGGCTTTGCGTCAGGCCAGGGGAGCAGGAGGGAAATTTGGCTCAAGTTGGCGATTCCAGAGGCCCTGGATCTTGTTACAGCACAACAAAGGGACGGTGTTAACAGCCCTGGACAGCCCCGACAAAGCCCCGGGGCAGGAAACGAGCTGGACTTTAGTTTACACTAAAGAACAGCGGCTCCTTGGCCGGCGCTGGGAACAGCAAACAAAGATCTGTCCCAGGAGCGCTGGAACGGAGCAATTAACGCAGGGAACCGCGCTTTAAAAGGGCAAAGATTCCCGGCTTTGCTTCCTCCAACTCACATTCAGCTCGATGATCCACAGCAGGGAGATGAAGAGCAGGTCGAAGGTGACGAAGAGGCAGAAGGTTCTCCTCACATCCGAGATGGCTTTTCTCTTCTCCGGGGACAAGAAGTACGGGGAGAAGCCCTGGCTCTGGGAGAGGGAGGAGCTGATGGAGGCGATGGCCGGGAGGCTGCGTTCCAGGTCGTGCTGCAGGTCCGTGGGCTTGCTCATCCTCCGGGACCGGCTCCGGGGACATCGGCCACGGCAGCGTCACCTGCGGGGACAGCCAGGGGACCCTCAAGCCTCGCCACACCCCCGCTGCCGTCCCCCTCTGATGGCAAATAATCCCAGGGGCAGAGCGGATCCCGGGGAGAAACCCCTCCCTGTGAGGGCAGGCAGGCCCCGGGACAGGGTGCCCAGAGAAGCTGCGGCTGCCCCTGGATCCCTGGAAGTGTCCAAGGCCAGGCTGGACGGGGCTTGGAGCAGCCTGGGATAGGGGAAGATGCCTCTGGCAAGGAGCTGGAACAAGATGAGCTTTAATGCCAGTGGGAAAAGGGGCTCCAAGCCTCAGGGGGATGGTGTGGAAGAAGGAAAAAAGGCCCCAAACTCCACGGAGATGCCGTGGCAGCAGGAGAAGAGGCCCCAGACCCCACAGAGATGCTGCGGAAGCAGGAAAATGGGGTCTGAGGATGTTTTGGGAGCACTCCCTGGAATCACAGAGCCACCCCACCCTTCCCTCTGCACGGAAGGCAAAGCCTCAGGAGCCGGGCATCCCAGTGGGCACAGATCCCAACCTGCACAGCCAGGACAGGGTCTGATGCCCAGCTGGGGCAGGCAGAGCAACAGGGAGGCTGCAGGGACGGAGCTGCTCTGTGTCCCAGGGTCAGGGAAGGAGCTGCTCCGTGTTCCAGTGTCCCAGAGGCTGCAGGGAAGGAGCTGCTCCATATCCCAGTGTCAGGGAAGGAGCTGCTCCGTGTCCCAGTGTCAGGGAAGGAGCTGCTCCGTGTCCCAGTGTCAGGAGGTTGCAGGGACGGAGCTGCTCCATGTCCCAGTGTCCCAAAGGCTGCAGGGACAGAGCTGCTCCATATCCCAGTGTCAGGGATGGAGCTGCTCCATATCCCAGTGCCAGGGAAGGAGCTGCTCCATGTCCCAGTGTCAGGGAAGGAGCTGCTCCGTGTCCCAGAGGCTGCAGGGAAGGAGCTGCTCCATGTCCCAGTGTCAGGGATGGAGCTGCTCCGTGTCCCAGTGTCAGGGATGGAGCTGCTCCGTGTCCCAGTGTCCCAAAGGCTGCAGGGACAGAGCTGCTCCATATCCCAGTGTCCCAAAGGCTGCAGGGACGGAGCTGCTCCGTGTCCCAGTGTCAGGAGGCTGCAGGGAAGGAGCTGCTCCGTGTCCCGGCCCCGCCTGGCAGTGCCGGGCACACGATCCCGGCACGAGTGAGGGGCTGGAAGGCCGGGGCTGTTTTCCTGCGGCCGTGCCAACCATTGTATTGAGATTTTTCCTCTCCGTCAGCGCAGCACAAGGAGGGCCCTGTGGGAAGGAGCGTGACGGGAGCGCTTGCGGGAGACAAACACGGAACGAGGATCCCAAAACAGGTCGGGCCAGGGATCTGTCAGCCCTGGCCCTGCCACCTCCGGGTCGCCCACGGCAGCGGCGCAGCCACCAACCCCCTTCCTGCTAAATCCTCCTGCTCAAGGATGTTTTGCCTCCCAAAAAAAAACCCCCCTGGGTTGTTTGTGGTGCGAGCTCCTGCCCCGCCAGCATCCCAGTGGGGTTTGTCCACCACAGATCCCGCTCGTGACACCCAGGAGGCTGCAGCGTCCAGGGAGAAAGGTCACGAGGTTGTGCCCAGATCTGTGGGAAGCGGAAATCCCCGAGGAACGCGAAGCCGGGCGTGCTCCAGGAGCACCTGCAGGAGCCGAGCACGGCCCGATTTGGGGCGATTTGGGGCAGTTTGGATCCCTGAGCCTGCGGTTTTTGCCTCCCACCCCCGGGGAGCGCCGGGGCTGGAGAGGGAACAAAGCTGGACTCCTGTCAAGTCCCCGTTAGTCCCTCTCGGAGGCACTTGGGAAGGAGCTGGAATCCTTGTCACTTCGGATCAGCCGCTCCGCGCGCCGGGCCCGGCTCGAAGTGACAAAAGTTAAGGACATCTGTGAGGGATAAATAATAAATCCCCCCACGCCGGGGCTGCCGCCGCCTCCTCCTCCCCTCCGACAGCACTTTGCACTTAGGCGGCCCCTCCCCAACTTTCAGAGCGCTTTAAAATCACCCGGAGAGGCTCCAGGGGCCCGATCCCGGGACGCCGAGCGGGGGCACAGCGGGGGGGTGGGACACGGCCGGACACGGGGACGCGGCTCCGGAGCGTCCAGCGTTAACCCCGGCCTTCCCAAGGAGCTTTAGGCTGTTTCGGACACACGCCCCTCCCAAACCATCCAGCTCCCGAGGGAGAACCCGCACCGCGGGGCAGAGCAGGAATGTTTGAATCCCAAAACCCACCCCCCTCCCCTTCGCTGGAGCTGCTCCCTCCGGCAGCTGAGAGCTCGGAGCAGGGGCTGGGTGTGGAGAAACGCGGCTGTTCCTGGGTGACAGATGAATTATTGAGCGCCCCGGTGCTCCATTATGCATTCCAGCATCCTCCGCATCCCGCTCCGGCAGCCCAGGGGCCGGGAGGGAGGGGGTCNCATCAGGGGGGATTTATTCACCCCAAGGACAGTCAGGCGCTGGAAGGGGCTGCCCAGGGAACGGTGGAGTCGCCACCCCTGGAATGGTGAAAAAACCGAGCGGATGCGGCACGAGGGGACACGGGTCAGGGGGGACACGGCCGTGCTGGGTCAGGGGTTGGGCTTGATGATCTCGGAGGGCTTTTCCAGCCCAAATGATTCCAGGATCCCATTCCAGAGAGGGACAAATGCTGCTGGGGGGCCACCCTGGGTGACAAATCACAGCCCAAGGGACACTCTGGGTGACAAATTACAGCCCAAGGGACACTCTGGGTGACAGATGACAGCCCAGGGGACACTCTGGGTGACAAATCACAGCCCAGGGGATACCCTGGGTGACAAATCACAGCCCAGGGGATATTCTGGGTGACAAATTACAGCCCAAGGGACACCGTGGGTGAAAAATCACAGCCCAAGGGACACCCTGGGTGACAGATCACAGCCCAAGGGACACTCCAGCGACCCTTCCGGGCTTCTTTGCCTTGAAAAAAAGGGGATTTTGGGACTCCGGGGAAGGATTTTTGCTGGGGAAACCTCCTGGTTTGGGGATTAGGAGGTGACGGGGGCTGCAGGGACGAGGGTGACGCCGCGTCCTGCGGATCCCGGCAGGAAGCAAACGCGGAGGAGGGGCGGGTGGTGAGATCCTGATCCAATATCCAGCAGAACCCCGGCAGCCCAGTGCCACCATGGCCCAGTGGCACCACAGCTCGGTGCCACCAGCACCCCAAAACACCACTAACCCGGTGCCACCACGGCCCAGCGCCATCACCCCAAAACATCACCGGCCCAGCACCGCCAGAGCCCAGTGCCAGCACCCCAAAACCCCGCCAGCCCAGTTCCAGCAGGACGCTGGCCACCAAAACGCCCCCAGGGGCTGAGCCAAGGCACTCCCAGCCCTGCCCCAGCCCCTCGAAGCCCCCTGTGTCACCTTCCCACCCATCGTTAGCCCCGTTTGCTCATTAATGACCCAGGCAGGAGCTCTTCCCACCCCGTGACACCACTTCTCCTTCCTCCCACGCTTCCCCCGGGCTCATGTGACAGCTCCTCCTGTCCCCTCTCCTGTTCCCTCTCCTGTCCCCAAGGCAGGGACCCCCCCAAGCCCCCGCAGCCCCCTGAGCCACCCCGGGGTCGCTGGGGGATATTCCAGAGGGGGGAGTTTGCCAGGGGAGAGAGCACCTGGAGAACCACAGGGACGGAGGCCCCGACTGCCCCGCTCCCAGCTTCCCTCTGAGACAACAAAAAAAGGTCAATTTTAAACCAGACACCGACCCTCCGCCCCCAAAAACGCCGGGAAGGATCCAACGGCTCCGGCAAAGCACCGGAGAGGCCCCGGTTCAGTGCAAATTGGGGGCACCGAGAGCCCCGGGAGCCTGCTCGCCCCCGGCACTGCAGGGAGGGACGGGGAAACCCGGAGGGCCTCGGGAGAAGCGGCTTTGGCGCGGAGCAGCCGCGGGATCCCGAATTTCCCCTCATTTCCACAAGGTCTGCGCTGAGATTTAGGGCTTTCCTCCCTTACGGCCCAAAAGAATTTGGGGGTTTCGGAGCTCGGAGCCCTCAGTGGGAGCCTCGTGCTGCGATACCCCCATCCCGCGGGGCCGCTGCGGGGGTCGGGATGTGGGGCGGGATTTGGGTCGGGATGTGGG
>WEIT01023477.1:5430-18975 GCA_013389985.1 Dryoscopus gambensis | reverse complement strand
AAGTATCAGTTTTAGAGATGCAGAACAAATGGGAGAGCACTGCTGGGAAGCCACGTGAGGAGCTGTTTTATGTGCTAGCCTTTCTTCATCTCTGGTTATGAGGGGTCTAGCTCTGGCTTGGTAATGAAATGTCACAACTTTTTCTTTGCTCTATAACAAAACCCCCATTCTTCAGAGTAGTCAGCACTGAGCCTCCTCATGAGAAAGCCACCCTGAATAGAAAAGAGAGTATTTTGCGTAAAAGAACTTACGTTTCGTATGCAGTCCCTAATTCTGGTTAATGTTAATTATGTACTAATGAAAGAGTGAGGGAGGAGATGAGGCTGTAATGAATAGGATCACATTAAGGTTTAAATTAGCAAAGGATGGGAAAGCCAGTGTAAATATTTAATGTTTTTTTTACGTGGTCCATAGAGTCTTCAAACATATGCTGATGGTAGGGTAAGCATGCTGTGGTGAGCACGCCTCAGTATCAGCTGTGCCTGTTCCTTTTCTGCTCTTGGATTTTGGTCCAGAGCAGCAAAATCCAACAAAAAGTGTCATCTTTGATTTATGGGTTAATTTTGCAGAGAGTATGAAGTACATTTAAATGGATTGCTATGTATTGTCAAGTGACTAGTTACATCTGGTGTTTTCACTTCTGCTATTTTAAATGTTTTAGAAAGTAGTGAGGTATAGGCTTCCAAAAATTATTTTTCTAAATTGAAAATTAAATTGAAAAGATTTGATAGGTGCGTAAAAGGTTCATTGCTCTTTCCAGGATAAATTTAAAAGAAAGCAATGAATATTTTTTTCCTCTTTTTTTTTTCTTCTGTTCAGATACATGTATATGTATGTATTCATAGATGTACAGGTCTATAATTTCTATACTGAGAAATTTGTGACTTTTTAATTTACCAGTCCCAAAGCTTTATTGCTCCATGCACTTAGAGCTACCTAAGTATTTCCTTGAGTACTCATTTTTGTGTTAATATTTTTTAGCCCTATGTTTTTAGAACAGTTTTCCTATAACATGGCACTCATTACTTAATTTAGCAAATGGCTCCAATCTTTGAAAAATGAGCAATGCAACACAGCTGGCTGGAAGGTTTGAGACAATAAGAGCCCAGTTCTGGCATCTCCTGTTTTCCTGTGGGGATCTGGGCAGTTGGTGATGTACAACACCCAAGTGGGGCTCATCCCACACGTAACTTACTCCTCTTCGTAAAGTGCTAGGATTAACACAGACAGGGTGAAGAGCTTTTTAAACGAGGAAACTGCCCTAGGCCCCTCGTGTCCCACGTGCCATTTGCTGTTCAGATTGATCTCCATGCAGGCAGTGGGAAGCATTAAATCCCACGTGTCTCTCCTGCAGCTTATTGATCCAGAGCCTCTTCTGGGGTTTTTTTGTCAATATGTGTTACTGGGAAATCAATTCACAAAGCTGCAGCATCAGTGAGGGACATGTAAGAGTCAAATTGGGAAAATGATATGCCAGGACTGTCAGTTCCTTTAGTGCAGGCTGAGGAGTCAGGGATAGGGGTGTGACTCTGAATACATCGCTGTAGGCAAAAGGAGGAGTAAATGGTGTTGAGGACATTTCAAGGAGGAATTTCAATATTCTGCACTGGCTTATAAAAAATTCACCCTTCTCTGTAGCTTTTTTTCTAATAAACTAGATTACTAAATCCACTCTTCCTCCCAGAGTACTGGTCTGATGTGTTCTTCCATGTGTAATTGTTGCCTAGAAATGCTTTAGATTTTTTTTTTAAAAGGAATTGGGAGTTTTCGAAAGAATTCTGATGTGAGAGGAAAAATCTAAAAATGCAAAAATATTCTACAGCTTTTCATGTGTATTTACTTATAGCCATTTTTAAAACTAAACATGAATCATCCCTTACAGCAGGGAAGCAAGGGAAGAAAAATGGCCTGTGTGTTTTCCAGCAGTTGTTTTTAAAGATCAGTTGCAATGTAATTATACTTACGAGCAGATGTTAAAATTACACATTGTAAAGTAACTGTTAGCTTTCGGCTAAATGGCTTTTAATTTCTCAAGATTGACACTTGCCAGGGTAGGGCATTAATTCGAACTGGGGTACCTGTTACAAATGTTGAATCTCAGTGTAATTTTTGGCTTTCTCTCCCCTAAAGAAGCCCAGGTCTCTATTCAGATGTGGTGGTGCAGCCACGGTGTTGGTGGTGCTTCACTTAAATGAGGTTTTGCATGTGGACTCTGCAAATGATGGAATGCAAAGCAGGTTAATACTAAAAGTATTATCAAGTTGTGGATATTTCAGATCTGCCCTTTATTCTCTTTTAGACTGTAATTATTGAGCTGGAGTCATATTTCAAGTGAGATAGCACTTCATTAAAAAATGTATTTATTCAGGTGTTGAAGGAATTCAGAAAATATGCTACCGGGTGCTAAAAATACTGCTGAGAGAGCTGGGTTCAGTTTTTAATATCTAACCTGCTGTGGTGGTTAAATATTTACATTGAAGGTCGCTGCTGCTGTTTGCTCTCCACTTTAAAAGTGCTTGGCAGCATTGCAACTCCGAGTCCCTCCCACTCAAGTAGGGAGGAAAAAGCTATTGATCTCATCGGGGGACAAAAGCAAACCTATACTCACCCAAAAGGAAATTGTGCTTCTCATACCAGTTTCCTCTCATGTGGGGACATACAGTGATGGTCAGAGGAGGATGGCAGATGGAGAGAGACTTTTTACAAGGGCACATAGTAACAGAAAAAGGGAAAATTGGCTTTAAAATAAAAGAGAGTAAGTTTAGGTTAGATATTAGTCAAAAAATCTTTACTGTGGGGTTGGCGAGGCACCAGAACAGGTTGTCCAGAGAAGTTGTGGATGCCCCATCCCTGGAAGTGTTCAAGGCCAGGCTGGATAGAGCTCTGAGCAGCCTGGTCCTAGTGGAAGGTGTCCCTGCCCATGGCAGGGGGCTTAGAACTTGATGATCTTTAAAGTTCCTTCCAACCCAGGTCATTCTATGATTGTTCTTTATTAACTTAATGCTATTGTAGCATCCATTTAATGAGTTTGATAACCACAGTCATTTTCTGAGTAAAAGTTCTTCCTGGCTGTGTGCCCAGGATGAGTTGGGTAGTTCAGCCTTCCTGCAGTGTGTTCAGCTTGGATTTCTCTGCAGGTGTGGAGCCGAGGAAGCTTGAGGCAAAATGTGTGTGTGTGTTCCAGCTGTGTCCTCCTGGCCTTTCCCTGCGTGTGAGGGTTCAGCACATGACACGAGGAACTTGTAACTTGGCAAGACAAAATGGTTAAAAGTCCTTTTAAAGACATGACTTTTCTGTGTGCTTTTTGCTCTCCCAGCTCCTTGTGTCAGACTTGCTGGAGTGGAGGTGCTGGCTGTGTCACTGCTGGCAGGCTGAGGTTGCAGAAGTTCTGAGAACAACTGCATGAAGCTGTTCTGGTTTGCAAATGTTTTCCTGTGAAATAGTTTCAGAAGGCAGAAGTGACAAATTGCAGAGCTTCCCATGCCTGCATTTAGTTTTGTTAGCTGGAGCCAGTATTCAAGATCATGGTTCTGTTAGAGCTCTGTGCTTTTAGATTTTGAGTGTGTTTTTAAGTTTGTGTTTTCATGCAGCATTAAAAGCATATTTTCGTATTGGCAGCAGTAGTGTTGTGTTCCTATTTAATGCTTTTTCATCATTAAATCTGAGATCACTTTGAAAAAGTAGTGTCATTATTCCCTTAAACAGATAGATTAATCAATACCTCTAACAGTGTGTTCTTCCCCTACCTGCCCCAGGGTGAAGGCAAATGGGCTCAAGCTCATCTTGTTTCTAAACAAATAGTATTACTGTGTCAAAATAACTTCCCTGCTCTTTTTTTTTCAAATATTTCTGGGTTCTGAGTGCTTCCTGTGATGGGTTATTTTCAGTCCCTGTTGTGAAAAAATATTTTCAAAGCTGTCATTTTTGCCTTTAGGCAGTTAGTAAATGGGACACAAAAGACTGTAAAACTCTAATAAAAAATACACTGCAGACATTTGGCGTGATCTAATTCTGTGTGCAGGGTTTATGGTGCTCTTTTCCTGGTCTTATGTCCTGTTATCCTGAAGACCAAACTGCAGTTTTTATGGGGATAGAGTTGTATCCTTAGCCCCAGGGGAAGCTGAAAAGGTCTGATCAGGAAAGCAACTTTCTTTGTGCAACTTCCAAGTAAGGTTGAAAAACTGCTGCTGTTGTGTGTTGTTTTTAGTTACAGCCTCATGCTGCTGAGGGTGGAGGAACTTGTACAGAATGAGATGGCATTACCAGTGATTTTCTGTGCCTGGTGGAGAGTTTGGACTTGGTGGTAGGAGAGCAGTGGCCCTGCTGGGCCCCTCTTTGATTATGCAAGATTTTTTCAAAGCCTGTGTGAGAAACCAGGCATTTGGAAATTAAGGAGCAAACTTAATGGGAGATTTCTAGGTGCCGTGTTTCCTGGTTGTACCCCATGGAGACTTAGAGCCTTTCACTCCCACCAACAAATGCATCAAGAGGAAATTAGTGGAGGATGTGGCTGTTTCTAACTGAATGGAGAAGTGAAGAGTCCTTTGGCCATGCCCATATTTTTTCTGGAGGGAGATTATGATTCGACACTGAGGGAGCATCTGAATTTTCAGTATGGCTTTTTGCATGGACATTTTATGTTTTTCCAGCTTTTAAAAGCTTACAAAGTAAGGAATCCAGTCAGATTTTCTGAAAAGTTTCGGTTTGGTACCATGCAGGACCCCAGGGTACATGGTCATACTGGGTGCTTTTGAAAATGCTTGTTGGAAGAAACTTGTTCCAGAGAGCAGAGTTTCTTTCTTAGCAGACAGTGCCCTCCTTCAAGGAGAGCTGCATGTTGTGCTCTCTGTGGATGTGCATTTTGATAGTGGTAATTGGTCAGTGACCATCAGGTCTTATCAGTGAACCTTTTATCGCCTCACTTTCACCTCTTCCTGCGTAGGTGTTCTTCACTTGCTGGAACACGAGGAAGAGTATGTCTTCACCCTGCCCAGTGCCTATGCTCGATCAATCCTTACCATCCCGTGGGTGGAGCTTGGAGGGAAAGTCAACATCACTTGTGCCAGAACGGGCTATTCCGCCACGGTCACATTCCACACCAAGCCCTTCTACGGAGGGAAGGTCCACAGGTGCGGGAATTACTGTCTCACTCTTGTTTACCTGCTACTGGATTTCAGGGGAAAGACTCCTGGGCATCTGCTCAGTTCTTCTGTTGCAATATTTTATAGACAGATAGCTGAAGTTCTTTTCCTATTAGTGCTGGAGATGACTTAAAGCTTTAGGGCAGTTTATTGTAGCAATACATATTATGTTGTTTAACTGAATTGGATGTATTTCTCTCATTAAAATAAAGTGAATGTATCTCTCCAGGCTTTGTTGCTTGTAAAAGTTGCTGTAAAGTGCAGGATCAGAAAAATGCACGTGGAAAAGGCAGTATTTCTGCTACACCAGCTGCTGCTTTTGTATGAGTCTTATAGATGAACTGGTGTTCCAGGTGGAGCTCCTGAAAAGAGGAGAGAAGCAAAAGTGTCACTGCCCATAGTGGTGGCTCCCTACTGGGGACTCCCACCTCTGCGCTGAAATTCCAGATGCTGAAAATGTTATTTACCTTCTTTGGTTCCCCTTTACTAAGGGCGAAAAGAGGCGCTGTGCAAGACAGTCTCCTGTCTTGCTTCCATGCTCAGGTTGATGTCCCAGTCATTAACATCAGACCCCTTTCTTGTTCTGCTGTTCCAGTGTCCAGAGGAGACTGTGCTTTTGCATGGTTACCTCTGTTTTATTTCAGATGGTGTAACTATTCTTCCATATGCGTGTCAACTGTTTCAATGTTGTGTTCAGGCAAATGTCCACACGGGGCTGTTCTGGCAGGGTTTTTCTCCAAAAGTTGTAGATTAATAATGGGTGCCATCAGGGTGAGTGAAAATTTGGGGGAGTTGTGCTGTATTACTTTAGTAATAAAAAAATTAAGTTTACAGATTACTCTGCTTTCTAAAGCGCACTTGTGCACGCTCATAGACACACACAAAACTTCTCCCTGCATTTCTGTTTTCCAGTCATACCTGTATATTTTGCTCACTCTCAGACCAGTTCTTTGACTGCTGAGATGGCTTTAGAGAAGTGAACTTGCAGAGCTAAAGAAGACAAAGATACCCAAAGTCTTTGACATGGGTCTCTGACAGCATTATGTTCAGGTGTGAAAGTATCATGTATTGAAAATGTCACATGAATGTCAGGGATTGTTTTTCAGGCTGCTGGCTAGAGACGAGTATCAGAGTTTTAAGTCAGCTTGCTGCTGTACTTTGCTAGAATGTCATCCCAAAGCTATTGCTGTGTTAGAAGAGCTTTCCTGGGATGAGTCTTTCTTTTTTGGAGACAGCATCATTACTTTGCTTGAATAATTGATTTGTAGAGGTAGAAAGCTGCTTGTACGCTTAGCAAGGCAGTGCTTTCACGTACTGATAATAAATGATACCAGTTATTTCTGTGGTCTTTTTTTCCTCGCCCCTTGAATCAGGGTTACAGCTGAAGTGAAGCACAATCCAACGAACACCATCGTGTGCAAGGCACAGGGAGAATGGAATGGCACCCTGGAATTCACTTACAGCAATGGAGACACCAAAGTGATTGACACCACCAAACTGCCTGTTATCAGGAAAAAGATCAGGCCCCTGGCAAACCAAGGGCCGCTGGAATCGAGGTAAGGGCACAGGCTGTGCAGGGCTCTCCTGAACCTCGGGTGGGAACAGAGCATGGAAGCCAACCGCAGTTCTCAGTGCTGTGGTTCAAAAATGCCTCACTTCCTACAGCACAGAAATCTGGGCACAGAGAGCTGTGTATTGGTTCCTTGGAGCACAAATTACACTGTAGTGACAAGTACGTCCATTTTGTAGATAGGGAAAATGCATGTATGTGTTCTAATGAGCATCTGCAAAATGGTAATGCAGTGTTTTTTCCTGCTTTTTGGAGTGATTGCAACATGGTAGGCAATTGAATCAGTTTGTTGCAAGTACTTCAAACTGGTATATATATTATATGTTGCCTATACTTTAAACTGGTATTTCATGTTCTATATATTTTAGAATATATATTTGTATAAAACTATGTAAAATGTGAGGCAGTGGAAGATATAAAGACACACATACAGGTGGTTTTGAGGCTCTTGGCACCTACATCATGTGCCTAACTTTTACTAAGTACATTAGAAAGAAACCCATTCTGTATTCACTGTCAATAACTGTTGATGTTTCGCTTCTGAAAAATCAATACTTTAATCGAATTTAGGAACATATTATTGGACGATTTAAAAATATGAGTTAAACTACATTTTATTATCTTTAAGTGTCTTTTTATTTTACAAGGGTGTCTTGAGTCATGTGCAGGGTCAGATACAATTTGTCTACTTTGTAGACTGGTTGCTTATCCACAAACTCATTTTTCCCCTGTACTGTGGAACATAAAGATTGTAGTAAATAGGGAAACTAGTAGCTCTTCTGTGTATTTGTTGTATCTTTTAGATACTAGTAAGCAAATTGCATCCAGCCAGTGTCTCTGCAGGATCTGCAGTTTATCAGATTGGAAACACAAAGTCATTTGAACACCCCTGGACATATGTGAAAGCTGTGGTTGGTTTCAGACAGAGAGCAGTTTGGATTAGATATTAGGAAGAAATACTTTACTGTGAGGGTGGTGAGGCACTGGAACAGGTTGCCCGGAGAATCTGTGGATGCCTCATCCCTGGCGGTGTTCAAGGCCGGATTGGATGGGCAACCTGGTCTAGTGGGAGGTGTTCCTACCCATGGCAGGGAGGGTGGAACTAGAGGATCTTTAAGGTCTCTTCCAACCCAAACCATTCTATGAGGATTTTTCTCAGTGCTTTTCTGGGCAAAGTTTCTGCTAGGCCGATATAAGGCATTGCATCCGAGTGTGCTTAGCTGTGTGAGAAGCATTTTTAGCTCTGCACTGGTAATTATTGTAACTGGGAATACAGAGCACAGACCTAGAGGAGCTCCCTAGTTCCTCAGTTCCTCTGTTAGTGACCTTATTGAACCAGTCAGTGTCCCAGTTCAATGCATTCTTGGGTTTTGGCTGACACTCCCTTATAATTCAAATATTTAACTGCAAAAAATGCAGAATTAAACACCTGTCATTTGGGAGGTGGGGGAACATCAGTAAGGAGTGTGTACTGGAAATGGTAAAAATAAATCCACCTGTTTTGAGAAGAAAACTCAGGTGGTGAAGAGTCAGGAACACCAACAGAGTCTGCTGAGAAAATTGCATGGCAAATTACTGGGAGTTGAGTGAATATGAAAATTTGGTCCATGAACTGGATGAATATGCTAGAAGAGTGCTGATTCCCAAGCTGTGGGACTTGGAAAACCAGCTTGGATAGCATGGGCTCATCCTGTTGCTCATCAGACTGGTGTCCAGCAGCACTGGGCTGTGGCAGAGCTGTTCTCACTTCCCCTTGTGCTCCTTCTCCCTGGCCAGGCACCTGTGGCAGCACGTCACCAACTCTCTGAAGGAGGGGAACATCGATGCCGCCACGGAGCACAAGCACCGCCTGGAAGAGAGACAGCGAGCAGAGGAGAGGCAGCGCACCGCGCTCACAACTCCCTGGAAACCCAAATACTTTGCCAAAGAGGTACTTGGAGTCTCTTGGTTTAGAGACCCTTTAGCAAGTTCTGCACAGGGGACAAGTGAATGTCCGGGGATTTTGTCATGGGCCAGTGTTGTTATGTACCACTGATTGCTTAAATTCTCTTCTTGATGGAGTCTGGCTCTTGAACAAGAGCAGTGGATTTTTCCACGTCTATGTTGTGAACTTGTTCACTCTTCTTCAATTAGATTGATTTTGATCTGGATTTTTGGTACCTAATATTAGGCACATTAAGTGATGTGTTTTTCTGTAAAATCCAGCCCTTTTCAAATGCTGCATACTCACATCCCCTGTTAATCTTAGCATACTAGAATGAGCACAGTCTAGGGAGATTTGTCCAATGTAAGTAAGCACTGACATCCTAAACATAGTCTTGGGTTTCATCTTTGTGAAAGGAAACGGATTTTACCAAGTTCATCTTTGCCCTTTCTTGGAGGAGAGGTGGAGGGGAAATGAGACTGACTGAGGGAATTGTTAAGTTAGCCAGTATGTGCAGCTATTTAAACCAGCATCTTTTCCATCTTCCCATTGCTTCTCTTCCCCCTTGTAATTGTTTCCCTCCCACCCGCATTACTTGTCAATACATTAAGCACAGAATTTTCAGGTGACAGGGATGGCTTCTTGTTTGGTCTTATTTTAGCTTTTGTGTGGACATACACAGATCTGGTATTTATAAATCTTGTTTGTAAACTCTGCTTAATTTTCTTGCAGGGCGATGGTTGGGTGTACGTGAATCCTCTCTGGAAGACCCATTGACAGGAGAGAGCAGTTGCCTCCTAACTTTACCTGAAAGGCATTAAAATGATACAGTATGTAACTTCAGGATGTCCTTGGATAGGTCCTGTTCCTAGAAGATCCCCACGGGAAGTTATGTACTGTGAATGATGCATCTCAAAATAACCACGAGCTCGAGTTTATTCAGGAGCCATTTTGTGTGTGCAGATCCACAGACACACAGGCACAAGTCCCTAAGTACACACGGTGTGCATGTGTTGTGTGTGTTACTTACACTACATGTAAACAGTACCAACACCAATAGCGACTCAAAAGACCTTTTCCTTGAAGTGTTAGGGCACAGAACTCCGGCTGGACTCGGCCGGGGTTCCCTGAGTTGTGTGCTTGCAGGTTCAGGCCCTATGCTAGTATTTAAGAAAATACTTTTTTATTAGTACTGGTTAAGGTTTTTCTATTTTTCACTTTTGCCAAAAATGTTTTGCACTTAAAACGTGACGCGTCTCTTAATGGCAGTCGTTCTGTCTGAACAGTCACCGAGTAACTCACTTTGACATAAGAATGATCCACTGGCTGTGCTCGCTCCGGGTTGCTGAGTTCAGGGCATGTTTCCTGCCACTGATGAGTATGAATTTCCTGCCACCCTGTAAGAAGTAGCAATACCTTCTTCACACTAACCCGCTGTGTCCTCGCTGCTTTGTCCGTTCATGCTCCAGCTGTTCAGTCGATCTCTGGTCGCCACCCCTGAGCCAGCTGCTCTGGTAACTTTGATCTTGCTGTGTAATGTTCTCTGGCTGCTTGTCATGCCACCACTTCTGGCTTACATGTTCCACTAAATGGGATTGCTTCTGATAAAACATTTGGATGAGCAGAGATGATAATATAACTAGCCTTCCCAGATAAGTGATTTTATGATGTAAAAGTATCAATTTAGTAAATTATTCCACTGATACAACAACTTTATGAATGAAACAAATTAAATGGGATGCAATTTGTTTTGTAAAGGAAAAAAAAAATTAAAAAATCCTGTAGCTTGACCTTGCTTTGTAACGTACCCACCGTGACATTGACAAAGTGGATTCTAGAAGTGTGTTAAGGCTTTGTTGCTTTTTAGTTTGTATTTTTTGAAAGTGAAGATGTTTTTGAGAGAGGTGGCAGCAAAAGGCACATGTAAGATGTGCTCAGTGCTTCCTTCCACAGTGCCCTGTAAAGAAACCACTGTATTTCTAACACACAGTAGCATGGATGCCTGTCTGTAGAGCTGAGTAATTTTGTGCCTTTTGTCTGCTTTGTTAATACACTGACTTATGCTTTATAGATACTACACGAAGATATCTAGGTCAAAGCAGTGCTCACATCTGTCCTTGTGCGTCCTGCATTTTTTTTTTTTGGTAGATGTTAAAATCTCTTGAGCAGCTCGGAAGGCTGAGCGGAGGAGGTGTGTGCACAAGGAAACATTCCATTAGTTGTTCCTTTGGATTTGAACTTCAGATCTCTGTTCAACGAAGGTGTGGCTACTTTTTCCTCCTAAATGCTATTTAGTCTTCTTGTCTGTCTTTTTTTTTTTTTTGCACATTAGAAAGATTCATGTTCTAAATGATTTAAATGCTATTTTTTAAAAAAAGTGGATTGTATGAGCTTGGTTTTGTAACTGACACTTTTTTTTAAGAGGAAAAAAATTCTTATTTTTTAGGAATAGTTGATGTAATAGTTTTCTGTAACAAAACCAAAATGATGCTGTTGTAGTAACCACTGAACTGCTACTGAGTATCATCAGTAACACGTGTAGTTTATCACCTGCAAGAATTCACTTTATAACGGACCCACTCTTGTTCTAGAGGTTAGTCTGATCAAAGTACCTAAAAGTATTCCTACAATTTGTAGTATCAGCACAAAGAACAATCGAAAAAGCTGACTTAAACACATGGAACATCCTCCCAGAACTCTCTCACACACCAAAGAACAAGACATACTCACTAAATAGCCATTGCAAACCTCTGTGTGTCAGGCATGCAGGCCTGGGCCCCTGAAGGAGTAGACCTCTTTCAGCTGGGATGGTGTGACTGTTGAGGCTACAGAGATGCTGTAGCTGTTCTTTTAAGGAGAAATTTGAATAATTTTCTGCTTGTAATTTATTGAAGATTTCTCTGTCTGCATGGTTGGTTGTTTCTGCATGCCGAGGACATTCCACTTGTGCTCTGATCAGTGTTTAGTTCCATTCTGATGCTATGAAGAATCCCCTGATACCATTACCACTGCTTCGTTCCCAAAGTAACTTGGGAGACACAAACATAAAAAGTCCTTTCAGAAAAGATCCCATCAGCGAGAGATTCCAGAATAAGATTCACAAGTGTAATTTTATTTTTCTGATAGTATGTGTTCAGTATATTTTACAGGACTGAAAAGTAAATATTCATAAGCCTTATTCTGTAGGTCATTCCAATAGCTGTCTTGGAATTGCAACTAAATACTTTCCTTTTCAAGTAGCCGATGTACACTGAATTGTAATGTAAAAACTTCCATGTACTTCATTTTTTTTTGTGCACACCTGTAGAAAGCCTATGCAACCTTTTTCTTTCTTAAATTAGAAATGTTCAGAAAGAAAATTTATACCTTTATCATTTAAAAGATGCTCTGGCAGTCTCTTCTGATTTGCCTTCCTTTCATAATTTGTGACTTTCAAATGAGAATGCTCATGAATAAAAGATTTGTTTCATTTAGTAGTGGGATGCCCTTTCTCTTTCCATGGAAGCCTTAGTTCAGTGGTGTCAGTCCCTCACTGTCCAGGAGCTGTGTACGACACCCGGGCACTTCTGAGCTGCCTGCATGGTTCCCATGGAAGGGAGTTGCCAGCTGAATCTGGGTTCATTGTGGGGCTTTTCCACCCTGCTTACTCTCCCAGACACTCTGGAGGTAAGTTTTTTGTTTAAATTGGATAGCTCTACCCAGGGAAAATGGGGCTGGGCAGCAATACAGTTTTAGGAGAGGCTGGAGAACATCGGCCTCATTTTGGCAAGTAAAAAGGAAATAGGTAAAGATGTCCCCTTGCTTCTGAAAATCCCATTTAATTTAATCTTTAGCACTAACAGAGGTTCTTGATTAGATACCTCTTAAAACACAACTCCACATTATTGCAGCATTGGACAGTTGCATGAGGAGGAAAAATGTTCTTAGAGGAATCACACAGAGCGTGGTCAGAATTTTCCAAGTGTTAGATAATGCCCTTCTGGTTTTCTTTAAACATGCATCCACAGTGTTGGAAACAATCTTGCTGGAACACTTTGTTTTTACGCAAAACGGAAAACAACACTGGCTGTAAATAGGGCAGGAAACACTACCCAGTCCTGTTCCTTGCCTGCTGTGGCATTGCTTCAAGGCCACTTCTTGGAGCAGTTTATCCACTTGGGTTAAAGATGTGAGGGAGTTTTAGTCACAGCCAAGTATGATTTATTTTCAGTTTTTACTCATGGTGACACTGGTATGTACCAAGGGCTCTGTCAAAGCATTCAGCTGTTTTTTCAAGATTAAATCTATCAAGATACTTACTTAATGACTCTTCTCCCTGTTAGGAAATTACTTCTGCAAGTCAAACTATTTCTTCTGGGATTACCAACAGCCCTGTCTGCCTCACTGCTCACAACAGTGATGATTAAGATACAGAACCTATGCAGTATTGACTTCTAGATACTTGCAGCTTTAGTTCCTTAGCAACTGCTGACCTGAGCCTGGCTCACGAGTTTGTTTGTTTGCTANTTGTGTGATTTTAGGATCCAGGTGTAAACATACACGGTGTGCAGATTCCTAAGGAACCAAGGAAGGTGAGACAGTGCCAGTTCTTCTTTGTAATGTTGCTTTTTCTAAGTGGATGCCTCAATGACTCCAACCTTTTATTTCATTTTAACTGCAGAACATTGGCAGGATCCTTGAAGTCATGTTAGATTTAAGAAAAAATAAAGCTCAGGTAAGTAATAGGTAACTTTAGACCCAGGCTGGCTGGGATCCCTGCAGTTGGCTTATTTTTATTTCACATGCCTCAGATTCACTTATTTCTGCTGTTAAAGAGAATGCTGTCACCTAAGGCTGAAAACAGTCTGTCCAGCTGTAAAGGTACCTACAGAGGGGAGGGGAGTCTTGTATTTCCTTTTTTAAAATGAGGC
>WEIT01023470.1:63300-95976 GCA_013389985.1 Dryoscopus gambensis | reverse complement strand
GTGTAGGTAATCTGTTGTTGGCTTTTTTTAACTCTTTATAAAATTCATCCTTCTTGAGATATGTTAGAAATCACTCCAGTAGTCCAGTAGTAGGGTGGCAGCTCTGTTTACAGAATGCAAGTAACACTGACCAGGGGATGAAACTGCCTGGAAATGGGTGTTTCTATACAGAAACATACAGATAATTAGCTATAAATTAGATAGTGGTAAGTCTTTAGTCACTCTGGCTTTATTAAGAGAGAGCAGCAGCAGTTTTGAAAGTCCTTTGGAGGTACATGACTGATCTCTTCCCCTCTACCCAGGCTGTGTAAGGAGTAGTGCTGAGAAGTGAGTTGGTCAGTCTCAATTAGTCTTGTGTGTGTTTGGGTTTTCAAAGCATAGTGCCCCTGCTTTTGATCCAGAGTCAGCCAAAAGCAGATTCGTTGGGTCCAGCATATGCTGTGTTGTGTTGATTGTGTCTTGACTGTTAATAGAAGGGCTGGGAGGGAGAGGTTCTGAGAGAGAGTTATTTCTGAGAGCCACTCACTGTAGGCTGTGGTCTACGTTAGTAAGTGTGGTATGAGTAGATTTGTGAAACGGTTGTTGCTGAGGAGTTTGCCCATGCTATGTGTGCTTAGAACTTTTTATGTAGAGCTAGCTGTAATCTGGTCTCATGGGCTTGGTGGAAGGAATCTTTTAGTACAGTTTCATTTGGAAAGAATGCTCTCTGAGACTGTCATGGTGTAAAGCAGTAGCCTCTAAGTGGGGACACAACTGAGAAAACGTACGGTTCTCTTTCAAACAGGTTCAACTTTTTGGGGTGCATGGACATTCTTGCTTGAACCTGAATAAAAGTGCAGTTTAGCTTTGGAAGGGATTTTGGAAAATCAATTTTGTAAACTGTCATGGCTTGTAGTTGCATTTTATGATCTTAAGGGCTTTTTCCAACCTAAATGATTCTATGAGTCAATGTAACTTTGTTCATATACAGCACAATTTTATTTTTTTTTCCGATCTGTTCTCTAACACATTGAATGTGGAATTATTGCAGCTTTTTGTCCACATGTAAGTGGTTAGTCAGTCTGTTCTATTTTGGAGGTATGTTATAGTTCAAGAGGGACATGCGGTATTTGACTTTGGCTTGTGAAATTATGGACACTTAATTTTCAAAAAACTTGTTCTTGTTACATACAGTAATTATTTCAATTTTTAGCTATCAAAAAACCTACTAGCTTAATGCTATTCACACTAAATATCTGCCCAAAATGAGTATTGGCTTCTGTTCTGTGCAGTGTATAACTTACTGTAACTAGATGACACCTTTATGTGGTTGTGGTATAATTTGGTGCGTGTAGTATGTGATAGAATTAGAGTGGTTCGGAATAATAAAATATCTGTTAGGAAATTAACATTAAAGCTTCCTTGATCTTTTCTTTGCTGGCTTTGGACACAAGCTAGCCAAGCAACAGAACTCATTTTCTTGAGCTCTGTAATTGGGTCTTTTTGAAAAGAGGTAAATAATGACTGATATATAATCAAGTCGGACAACGTTGTGTATGAGTCAGCTGATGAAAGGTTAGTTACTTTGTATGTTTTTGACTTACTGGTTGAAATGAAAGCTTGCACATCATACTAATTGGTGCAAAGGTTTAATCAGTATTGCNTTGGCATAAAAAGCCATCAGGAAATCCAGAAGGAAAGGAATTTGAACATTTAAGTGCAATTTTATCTGTTCAGAAATGTTTTGAGTGGTACAGTTAATGAATATATACTTATTCAGTACTTTGGGCATGGAGAAAAATAGGGTAAGTATATATTTGCAGTGAAATATTTATCAACAATATCCTGTTGTTGATACCTGCTCTTTTCATTTTGCCAATACAACTGTTAGCAGGGGTGTATTGTAAATGAGATCACTCTGTGACCTGAATTAAAAATAATGCAATAGAAGATGGTTGCAGGGTGTGGGATGGATATAGGCATGAGGAGGGAGAAAGTAAATGCTTGGTTGGTCTTTGATACTAAAGCCAACAAGTTATGTAAACTATCTACTGACCTGCAGTGTACTGTAGCTCTATAAAAATAATGTATTCTTCTCTACAAAAGTCAAAGTGTTTTGAAGTGAGGGAAAAATAAAATAGTTGTGGTTGTAAACATGAAACATGTCACTGCCTCACCACTGCAGTATTGTAATAGTCTTTAAGAGCTCATACTGAATCATCAGTTGAATAGATACCTCTTAAGTAATGTCTGCTTATATGTGTGAATTGACCAATGCCTGTAACTGCAGTTTGAACTGCAGTGTGTTTGGAGGATAAAAGTTCTATTTTTAAGCTTATTTATCTGTCTTCATGCAGTTGACTTTTGGATACACAAATACTGTTACTGAAGACAATACTTGGAAAATGCAAAACTTCATTAAAACTACATCAGCAGTAGCTATATATTGCGTTAGTGTTGAGGTCAATGGACATGTTTCTTAGATAAGCTGTGCAACTTGGAATTATGGAAATCTGGGACTTTGCAAGAGGCTTATTTTTAATGCATTGCATCTTAAGGCAATTTGAGAGGTATATAGCTCATATTCAATTACTTCACAAGAATATTAGGGCTGTTACTGTGGGAGTGCACAGCAGTTTTATAAGAAATTAGGGGAGTTCATGGGTGAAGGGTCCAAATGTGATACTAAGATGATGAGACAGGGTTGTACTCTCTATGCCCATGACAATGCATTTATGGATCCTGGGGATGGTATCGGGAATGTAAGCATCAGAAATTCAGGTTTGTGTGTTGTTACTGAATAACATCTATAGCCACTCTATGAAAGGAAATACTGGAATGGATGGGCTGTTGGTCTTGCCAAGGAGAGTGTTTCTCACTTTGTCATAATGCAAGTTCTGGTGATTTCTCTTACTTGGGGAGCAGCACAATGTTGGCAAGTTCTCCTAAGTATGAATCATAAAATAGAGTGAAAGCCAAGTGAACTTCTAAGTGAAGGGGGGGAAAAAAAAGGCATTGTGCATCACCTAATATTTTGTGGAAACTAGCAATGAGTCTTGCATTCTTAACTCTGTAATGAGACTAAAGCTATTGAAGCACATCTCTCTAATACTGACTGTAAAGTACTGGTTCAGCATCTTTATAGGAACAAAAATATGGGGAAAGAGTCATTAAAGTAGCAGTATCTTTTTAATTGAAAGTCGTTTAAAGAAGACTTGCCAAAAATGATCCTTCAGAAAGAACAGGCAAAAGGGGCAAAGCTCTTGCAGGCAGCATGGAAATTGCTTAGAAATAGTGTATTATGGGCTCAGAATAAATGTGAATATAGCCATGACCTATTGAAACAGATTCAGACCTCTTAAGCAATTAAAATTAGTATGCTTAAACCACATGATCTAGAAAGACAGCCTTCAAAATGTAAAAGTAACATCCATATGTAGAAATTAGAGTCATGGTCTTTGACATTTTTATATGTAAAACAATAATAAAGAGGGTTTTGTAATGAAAAAAGAATGGATTAAGATGTCTTTTTATAGTTGTTTAAAATTATCTTGGAACAAGTGGAATTAGGCTTTATCACTCATTTTTTGTACATAGATGGGCCTGAGAAGACTTGAGAAATTGCATACATTGTGGCTTAATTTTTGAAACTTAACACATGACTGGAAACTGTAACACAAACTTGACTATCATGGTTAAATAAATCATGGGTTTTAATCAATATTTTGTATTTGGAGATGGATCATGCCTGTTGGTCAGATGGCATATAGAGAATGCAGTTACCCTAGTGTAGTAAAACTTGAAAGGTTACTGCTAGTATCTCAGAAAAAGCTCTTGAAGACATATTAATGAGGAGGTTCATCATAAATGAATTCTTACTTCAGATAAAACTCTCAACACAGGAGCAGTTTTCAAACTAGAAGCAAGTCACCAAGGAAAAGTTAATGAAATTTCTGCAACTACCTCACCAATTAATCCTGGTTTCCAGATTCTAAACATCTTAAATACTGAGGGAGCAAGCATACTTGTTAAAATCAAGTTAAAATACAGAACCTTCAGACTCACTGGGTGATGTAATTTGGATGATGAAGTTCTGTGAAGTAATGCAGCCATGCACATGAAGGCGTGGCAGGGGAAAAGTAGTAGTTTGTTCTGCTTTGTAGGAAACTGAACTAGGTGGATTTTTAGTAAGACTGTAGTTTTTTAATGTGTAGTTTTTAAAGTGGTGATACCAAAGAATTTTTAATTGTTTCTTCTGTTGTGTATTAATCCTATTTATATGTATAGGTAAGTAGGCAAGACCATAACCTGTGTATATTGCAATTTTCATGGCACTAGATTGACTGTTTTCCCACAGAACTCTTATGTTTGACCTAGTACTTCAGTGATAGCAGCTCTTTCTTAGCTAGTGCAAGCTCACGTAGCATGCTCCCCTCCTCCACCCAACGTAGGAACTTGGCCTGGTAGTATTGTACTTTTGGGGGCAGGGATCGTTCCTTCAGACTCGGCACACCCATTTTCCAGGGGCTGCTTGCCAGTGGACCTATAAACTGCCTGCTACGCATTTAAACTCTACCTGCCTGACACAAAGTCAGCAGATAAAATCTCTCTAATCTTGACACTCGTGGAAATTATTTTAAAGTCCAGATGTAGTGTTAAATTCCATCTCCTGTGAAGGATAACATGCAAGCTTGTTAAAAGGGTTGTGGGTGCTATACAGTAACTCTGTAGGGTATTTCAGCCTTAGGTGTGGGTGTTACTGGGATGTCCCTTTTAGAGACTAAGCTGCTACTTTTTAACCATGTAAATATCTGCAGACCTAAAGCAATGGTTACATTTCAGTTCGATTTGTTGCAATAGTGTGTGAACGTCAGGCTTGCACGACTATTACAACTTTCAAACCGTAGTATATTACTCTGGTGATACTTGACTTTAGGTAAGAACAGCTGAGGAAATATGTTAAGTTTTTCATGATAGTGATTCAATAGTAACTGATAGTGGTGTGAGAAGAGGTAAAAGTAGGGATGTGTTCGAGCAGAGCTCATTCTTGCTTTGTGAGAATCCGTGCATGTGGTTTGATGGCAGAGTTACTGAAACAAGTGAGTGAAACTACATCACCTGAAAGAAGCATTGCCTTTTCTTCTGTTTTTAGAATTGTTTCATTTATCCAATCTGATTTTCTTAAATAACTCCGGGCACTTGGCCTGGGCATTTTAGGTACTGACTGAGTAGTTTTGGTACCATGGAAAGTTAAATACTTGGAAGCATTTTTAAGCCATGGAGTAAAAAGTGGTCAATTCTGTACATTGTGGTTTGAGTCTACCTGTTCATATGTCCAGCATTCTGCCTTAGCAGATACTTTACGCTTCTGTTCTCTAATTTCCTTCTAGAAGGATTTTGCCCAAAGTATTTAACAGTTATGATAATTGCTACTGAAATACAGTATTCTATGTGATATTTACTTCTGCGTGACATTTACATCTATGACATACTCAGCTGATGATGTTTAGTTTTAGACTTTCCTGGTTTTGTTTGATTCTGTAATTTGCTAATTGGTGTAACAATAATAATGTCCTTTTGCTAATATCTTGCTTATAGTGCTAGATACTAAATTCAGTATGTACATGTTCTTGTCAGAAATTCGTCAGAGGACTGCAGCTCAAAGAAATGCTTCTACGCCCCCACCTGCGCCTCCTAAACAAGGATCTCCAAAGTCCCCACTTCCAGCATCTCCTAGTCTGCAGAGAGAGGCACCAGCTCTGAGCGGGCTCCCGGAAAGAACCGCTGTGCCATCCTTGCAATCAAATGTTTTACCAAGACGCCCTGGATCCCCTGCTACTTCAGTGCCTGGAATGGGTAAACACAGCACTTAATGTTATTTACAGTTTATATTGTTTTCTCTGGTTACCAATAAAATAGGCCATTTTCAGACAGTATGGAAATGGCATTTCATTTGGAAATAGCAGAGCAGTTATCTGATTAAGCAGGAGTTCCATATTCAATTAGCCATAACTCTTTACAGCTGGCACCTTTTGATGCTGAAACCTATTGCCTGAGCTCATTTAACTGTTATGGCTTCTTTGTTTAAATGGCAATAAAACTTTGCGGTATTCTGTAGTCAACAATACAGCATACCTTTTTATGTTCTTAGTTTAGAAGCGCTCTATGCTTGTGTAAATCAGGTACAGAGGAGAACACTTTCAGAATACATTCATGCTTCTCACTAAACCCTGCACATATTTTTTTTAACATGCATCTTGACATTTATTTAAATTTTTACTCTAGAAGGTATAGTCATGCAGCCTATAGTCATAGATTAAAGAGTAGAATACCAAATACAACAGAAAAGTTGTCTGTGTTGTAGCTGAATACTAAAATGGCATTGTTATTTTGGTACAAGAGTCCAAAGTTTAGCAACAGGTTGAAATCTGTTAGGAATGAGTAGTACTTAAAATTTGGTTTCGTATCCTGAAAATGTTTTTCTCTTGATTTCTTATTTGGTGTTCAGATGGGATGGACTTTTAATAAATAGAATATGAACTAAATGGCACTGGAAGGATGGCAAAATTTGAGAGTTTTGGGTGGGAAGCACCGTTCTCATTTTCCTCATGAATGGTAAAGCTGTGTGTAGGTTTGTGCCAGGCCTTTCATTCTTTGTGAGATGTTTGACAAGTTGGATCACAAGGCAAGAAAGGATATGAAATGCTATCTTGGAAATAGAAGGGGTACAACTTGCCAAGAATCTCACGAGCACCAGTGTAATGTGGAGTAGTTATTTGCTCTATATACATGGGTCAAGAATATTTTTCTCTGCCCCGTGTTCCTGATTTTTACTTGAAGCTATTTAAGTCTTACCAACTGTATATCCTTCCTTACTAACTTCTATGATATAATCAAAAAGTAGAGCTGTAGATAATATATTGACACCTGCTCTCTAAGGTCTTGGGAAGCTGAATGTTAAAATGCCTTTTCCTGTTGTTTAGTGTAGTGGAATAAGCTTGTCATGGAAAGCTGTGATCTCCCTTCTCTGTAGAGTCCATTAAGTCTTATTTGTTGTTAGTAATTCTTTACCTGTGTTACGAAACTGCTAAATTTGTTTTTATCCCTGAAGTGAACTATAAAGGCAAGTTATTAGTAAGTCTTGATTATGTTGAAGTACCAGAAACTAGCTCCTTGCACCAGGAAATTGGTCATTTGGTTGCAAACCACATTCACTGATATCTGATTACCAAGAATTCCATAATTAGTTTAAAATTGCACGCTCCTTTTTAAGGAAGCTGACTGTATAATAAAGTACCAGCTGTATAATAGCTTTATTCTTTGGGGAAGATTCAGGCACATTGAATAAGCTGGATGAAATTCAGCCTGTACTGCATAAGTGTTTTAGAGGAAGAAGGAAAATAAAGTAACTGACTTGTTCGAAAGGACAAGCTTGTGATTTAAAATTTTTAATGTAGTTTTTGTGATAATGCCTTACGGGCACTTTTCCCCCGCTAGTAACTGGTATTTCGACCAAACACGTTACTTCGCCGTAAATTACAACAGGAGCCACTGCAATTGTCAGTTAATATGGAAGTCCTCTTTTTTCTTGAATTTCCCCAAACCTTGCAGGCATACGAAATCTCAGTCATGTTGCTGTAGTGAAAAGTACATAAATTCAGTATCTATAAGAACAATATTGCCTCTAAGTTTATGCATGGCCTGCAACAAACATGAATAGCCTTAATTATCTCTACTTTACTGAAGATTAATAATTCATTTTCATTATACTATATTTTGTAGGGGAGAATCTATTTAACGTGTATTACCACAGAGCTCCCATATGTTTGAAAATTAATAACCAGCAGGTAGTTGAGAGTTTGCCAAGCTTTGCAAAAATGACCAGTCTTTCTACAATGATTGCTTTTGATGTTTATATTAATTACTGGTGTCCATAACAGCATGAGAACCAAGACGGTTGGTTTGAGTTATTAGTAGGCAGTTAATTGAAGTTGTTGTTGGAATATGTTGTGATGTTTCACTCTAGGTAACTTTATTCAATTATACCTTGTTTATTGACTTTTAGAAACTTCATGTGTTGGTGATTTACAAGTAATATGAAAAGTTGGTCTTTTGAATAAAGGCCCAAGTAAACATTTGAGTGTAAACCAGGTATTCACAAAATTATTCTAGAGCTTTAATTTTACTACAGATTGTCAGTGCCTTTTTTGATGGAAGTATTGGATCTTTCAGGTTTTTGTGAAGCCCTAGGAAATGAATTTTGCCTGACCTCTACTTTGGACAGCTTTAACAGAATCTAGTTTATATTGCACTAATTTGTTCTGTCTTGCTGCTGTGAGGGTTTCCTTGGTCTAGGTTCCTGCTTGAGGACAGAATACAGGGGTAACTTGGAAATGCATTCCCTGATTGTTATCTCCTAAATTCATTTCTTGTTTGTGAAAATTTAAAAAATTTTAAAAGCATTTGTATTGAGCACGGAACCTTTTCGTACTTAACTGATGGTTTGTAAAATTGCAGTATTTTCTGAACAAATTTTCTTGTGCTCCTAAAGATTAGAACAGTCCACTTAGGTCAAATATCCAATATTGACAAAATGTGTCTTGAAAGACTGTGCTGTTAGAAATAGTGCAGCCTTAATGTCAAGATTAATTTTGTTCTGTGTGTAGCACTGCAAGAGGGCACTGCTGAAAATAGTTGATTCCTACAATGTTGATGTTTGCCATCTGTATGTGGCATTGAGCGTGAGGTTTACCAAAATGTATTACATTCTGCTCTTAGTTACTTTTTCCTTTGTTGCTTCTGTCTGTGAAGATTAAAAGGTAGGAGGCTTGAAATGGTAATTTGCTCACAGTTACTTTTAATACTATATTTAAACATGAAGCCCATCTTGGATCAGGTTATTGAATAGTAAGACTTGCTGTGTTGTCTTTGCCTCCTGGTCTGGAGGTGAAGATTTATGAGGAGTGGCTGAGATACTTGATTCTTTCAGCCTGAAGAAGGGGAGACTGAGGGGAGACCTCACTGTGGTCTTCAACATCCTTATGAGGGAAAGCAGAGGGGCAGCAGTGATCTCTTCACTCTGGTGGCCAGTGACAGGGCCCAGGGAAATGGCATGAAGCTGAGTTGGGGAGGTGTAGGTTGGGTATCAGGGAAAGGTTCTTCACCCAGAGCACTGGCATGGGCTCCCCAGGGCAGTGGTCACAGCACCAAGCCTGACAGAGTTCAAGAAGCATTTGGACAGCGCTCTCAGGCACGTGGTGTGATTTTTGGGGTGTCCTTTGCAGGGCCAGGAGTTGGACTCAATGATCCTGATGGGTCCCTTCCAACTCATCATGTTCTATGAATACTGTACTTAAGAGGTACATGTTACTTCTATGTGTATGTTTATCAGAGTGCTGGAATCTGACTCTGCATGTCCTGATGCTGCCCCTGGCTAAGTTGCTATAAGAAAACTAAATCGGAACAGTCCTGAAAAGCTTGAACTCAACTGTTTTTAATACAATATCTTCCAGTCAAATGTCCTTCTGAAGTAGTTCAACATACTAACAAACTATACCCTTAGTTGTCCCTTGTTTGGATTTTTAAAAAATCCTATTTTGCATTTTTAGATGGTGTGTTTAATCTGTTTTACTCTGTTGCATATCGAGACAGTGATTTTAGTTTGTTTTACCCTTTAACTTCTTCTTTGTTTAATGGTCATTATGGGGGATTCTGTGAAACATATCTCAAGGAAAACACTGGAAGCATACAGCAGAAAAGAGAATTGTAGGCTGACTTCTGTAGTGACTAAAGGCCTTTCTTTTAAGCCATGCTGTTTTTATATTTGTTTTTACTGGCTGTAGTGAGAATAGCTACAAGCCAGAACTTTTTGCACCTTAAGTATTTAATTTCTATAAATTACTTGTACTTAATTCTTGCAGGGCTTCAAGTTGCCATATGGTCACCTCAGTAGGAAACCTGCTAATACTAGCTGATTTTTTTTCTGTCTCACCTTCTTAGCTATCTTGAGCTTGTATAGGACTTTCTCATTTTTACAAGTAATTTTGTCATTGGTTTAAACCAAGTCTTATTTGTAAGGGATCATAATTTTTTCTTGAAGTGGCTTGAAGCTGACCATTTTGTCCCAGTTTGAGGGTTCTGAAAGATTGGTTTATTGTTTGATTTGTGGACTTTGATTGTAATTCATAAAGCTCTTATGGGAATAGATTTTAAGTCTTCCCTTCTCTTCCCCCAAATGCTGCATTACCTTACACTCAGAACTGTTTGTTGGAGATACTGTAACATATTACTTACGGTGCTTAAATATAAAATGTTTCCTCTCCATACTTAGTTATTTGAATGGTTGCATTGGAGTGATTCAGACCTCAGTGTCTTATGTTAGGCCTAGCTTATTCTGTTTTAAGGCTGCAAGAGAAAGTAGACATAAGAACTCAAAGCTATATAAATGGAAATTGGCAGTTTGTGTTGGTCTTGTACAAAGAACCAGATGTTTTAAAACTTTGTGGAAAGAGAAACTGGTGCCAGTGTTCTAGTTGAACTGCTCTATGTAGAGGTGAAAAAGTACCAACCATTGCTCTTAGCTGTTCTTTAAGGAGTTTCATTTTGATAGTAGTTTGTTAAATACATGGGGAAAATAGTATCTTTTTAGTGGCCTTCTGGCTTCTTTGACTAAGCACAAATCTGAAAGTATCCAACTTGTCACTGAGTGTGGGATTGCCAGAATGACAGCTGGACAGGTTTAATGTACAGACTGAATGCACACTGCGGGCATGCTCACGTGGTGTAGTAATTACACGGAAACCAGGAGGTGTGTCAGTGGTGACATCTTCATAAAATCATAGAATGGTTTGGATTTTGAGGGATCTCAAAGATAATCTATTTGAAACCCTCATACCATGGACAGGACACCTTCCAGGAGACCAGGTTGCCCTCATGCCTAGTTCTACTGTTGTTGTTAATTTTGCCAGATTTATTGGTGTAAACTAGAAGTGTAAGTTTGCAGAGTTGAGAGTATATATAGAGAACTTACTTAAGTTGTTCTTTCTTAAAAAGCCTCTATTTGTTAATAATCACTGAATACTATTGATACATTAAGTTCTTTAGAAATCAGAAATTTAATTACATGTCAAAGGTGTAAAAATGGAGTGATTTAATAAAATTGTAAACTAAAGGAGCAGAAGAGGAATTTTCAAGTTTTGTGGGTTGAAGAATCTTACAGCTGTCCTAGTGGACTAAGAAATATGCCCATGTATATTAAGTAGATGCAATTATTTTGTTACAGTAGCACACAGACTAAAATATGATATATAATAATATAGTGGAAAATAATTTTGATATAATTCATGTCTTCTAGGTCTTCATCCGCCAGGCCCTCCTTTGGCAAGACCTGTTCTTCCTCGAGAAAGAGGAGTTGTGGATAGAGTTATTGAATATTTGGTTGGTGATGGTCCTCAGAACAGGTAAAATGTTCTTTAAGAAATACCTAAACACCTAGAGGAAAAGAAGCTTCTTAACCTTTTTGTTTAAGCCAGACATGTCAAGGTTAAAAGAGTTGCAAATGAACTTGTCTAAAATTTTCATAATTAAGAAATGGATCTTTCTCAATACTTCAGTTGAAATCTTTTTACAGGGAAACTGGTAATATTTGGGCCAAACTAACATCTGTTCTGAGTGTGATACAAAGCCGTATGATACAAAGAAAAATCTATACTCATGTAGGTTAATGACTTATATTTTGAAATAAAAAAAATGAAATCAATTGCCTCAGCACTTCAGCTTTATATCTGTTCTAAATGCCTTTCAGATTGTCTTCAGAACTCTCCAAACATATCAGAACTTAACATGTTAACTATGGTTACTTTCAGTTCATGTTAACTGTATTCTAATGAAACTAATCTAAACATCTAATTTGGATGTTGCTTTCTGACACTGATGATATTAAAAATATGTTGAACCATGATTTAAAGTGTAGCTGTGAGTATTTCACTATGCTTAAACCAACTTCAAAAAATAGTATTTAATCTACAGATTTAGTTTGCTTTCAAGAGTAATTCATTGTGGAAATCACCGTTTAGAAGAAAAGATCTAAGGTGTTAGTTGATATGTAAGGTAAAATACATCTTCCTTCAGTGTGTTTTTACTTAAAGTGTGTAATTATGTATTACTCATGTTTTCTAGGTATGCTCTTATATGTCAGCAATGTTTTTCTCACAATGGTATGGCTTTGAAGGAGGAGTTTGAATATATAGGTAAGAGCTAATCTTTTTTAGACTCTATTAGTTGGCTTATGTTTCATAACAAACGTGCATCATACTTAATTTTGGTTGCAGCTAAGTACTCACCTGACATTGTGAAGTACCGCTTCATGTGGGTATATTTTTTGCTTATGTATTACTCTGTATCTTAAGATTTACTTCAAGACTTAGAGAAATACTTTATTACAACCTTCAGGTCATGGATTTTATGTATAGAAAACTATTTAGTAGAAATAAGCTTCCTCCAGTACATCCCTGAACATTGCTACTGGCTGTGAATGGTTCTCAAAAGGGTTTTATGTTGAGAAACTATCTGACATTAAAGTGTGCCTCTTTTACCAGAACTTAAACTAAATTTTCCTTTGGCAAGATGATCTTGGGGACGTATTGGAAAAAGAGTGGGAACAAGCCCTAGGGGCCTATATGTGAATTTATGGCTGACAATAACTTAAGACAGACACAGCTCTTTATTGAACACAGATGTTGTATTTTGCCTGCTTTCTACCACAAGTGTAAGCCTGATGCTTAAGAAACTAGGGTTTCTTAGATAAATCTCCTATTTAATCTTGTTTTGTTTAATTTTATGAGTAAAAATATTGCACTGTAAGAATAAGCTAAATGTTTCCTATGAAACCAAAGATATGTAGCCTATATGTCATTTTAGTTCACGTGAATCCACAACCCCACTGTACCAGAAACTGCCACTTCTCCATCTGGCGAGAGTGGGGAGGGCAAAAATAATTATTTAAGTATTAAATGGTATCCAGTACTTTTGCAAAACAAAACTGCTTTTTCTTAATTAACCACCACTGGAGTAGAATACTCCTCAAAAAGCAGAGTGAGACATACCTGGTGGAATCCTGACATCTCCTTACTCAGAGTGTGAGGAAAGTAGCATCTTAATGGGAGGGAAAAAATCATCTGCCAACATAATTCTTTTGTAGGAAAGGATAGAACACCATGTGGCAACATCTGGTGCTACTGAATTGCATTATTTTGTTCATTGTGGTCAAATCTTTCACAGCGTTGGGCAGTACACAGTGCAGCAGAGCTGAAAGTAAGCAGGTTTGTAAAAAGCAAATGTCTGCTCAGTTTAGAAAAGGACCTGTATAGAACAGCTTATGTAAATTTGGTGGAGATACTCTCTGGTACTGATAATCACTTAGTTAGCTCTCTGTTTTTAGTATTTTGGACCATCGGAAGATAGTGTAGGAATAAAGGTGAAATGTGAAGTTAATTGGTGAGGCTGTTTACCGGGTGTGCTTTGTGTAGCATTTAGGTGTGCCTACTGCTTCTTCCTGAATCCTGCAAGAAAAACTAGACCTCAAGCTCCACGACTTCCAGACTTCAGTTTTGAAAGAAAGCAATCTACAGAATTACGATCTGAAACTGAGCCTCTAGAACCTAGAGAGAGAAAGCCCCAGGAGACTCAACAGACAAAAGGTATGTACTAATCTCAGGAAGTCTGCTCTTTCTAAAAAATCTAATGAAATTCCCCATTGTCTCTCTCTGTTGAGCTATTATAAGAATAACAAGAGCTGAAATACTTAAACACTGCTCAAACAGGGTTCCTGGTGAGGTGATCGATGACTGAAGTCTGTCAGTGTTTGAGGCATTTGGACAATGCCCTTAGCATGCTTTAGCTTTTGGTCAACCCCCAGTTGGTCTAGATGATTGTTCCTGGTCCATTCCAATTGAAATAGTATAGTTTATTCTGACTTCATAGTAAGTGCAGTTTATATGTTTTTTCAGTTCTTGTCGCTGCTCCTAGCTTAGGTTATTGATAGTAGCGTCTTCTTTCCTATACTCTAAAATTTCTTCATGTTGGTCATTATCTTGTGCAAATGATGGCATAACAATTTTTTTCACTCTGATGTTACTGGCAAACAGATAGAAAATAGCACTGTAAATTACAGAAATAGTTAAGGAGGGAGTATGTCCCAAAGTAGTTAACTTTCACTGTGTTTGGCAGGTCATTTGGTTGAGGTGTGTTGGAATTTCTGCCTTTGTTCCTTTTGCTCTTTTCCTCAGGGCAGGAAAGTCTAGTAAAACTGCCGTGTTTAATTTCAGGTAGTTCAAAGACAAATTGTCAATTTTAATTTAACATAGTTCCTTTTGAGACATTTTATAGTCTGCAGATACAGTAGACATCTGGTGTACAGCCAACAGGAAGATGCAGTGTTTTAAAAGACTCCAGAAATCATAATTTCAAACCAGAGGATCTCCAGTTAGATGTGCTGTTGAGTGCTTGATGGGACTTTATGTTCGTTTAAGCAGGGATCCTGAGGGAAAACTATCAGATAGTGTGCAGCCCTGAGGTTCAGGCTAGAAACACACCAACTGTGGGAAACTGTCAGAGCATAATAGAGTGCTTCTGCTTGATTATTTTTAACAGGGAGTACAAAATAACATTGGGCTTTACTTTCTGGCATGAGAAGGCTGCGCAAAACCAGTAGGGAAGTCATATCTAATGGTGGTTGTCTGTGGGCATGGCCTTACAAGGGTGTATTGTAGTGAAAACTTGGTTGATTTCTTTTTGTGTGCCATAGTGCTCTCTAACCTCAGTCAAAGTGCTGTTACTGGCATGAAAGTAAGACTGAAATCAAATGGATGAAACTAAGACAATGAAAATACCTCATTTTCTCTTAAATCATAGAATCATCTTTTAAGTGATGGTAGGGTAGGTTAGTAGCTTCTTGGATACTTTTGAATTTAGAAGGTTCGTACAGAAAAAGACATATTTTGTTACTGAGATCTTTAAAAGTGTGCTTGTTTTCCTCTGTCTGACTCAAACAAGAGAGATCCCTAAAGAGGGATACTCAACTCTTGGAGGCGAGTGCCTCAAGGGCTTCTGAATGTTATCCATTACTGCAGATTTTTAGTGAGAGGTAAGGAGAGGTGCTTGATAATTAATGTGGTATTATCATTGAAAGAAATTATTATCAAACTATGCCTATAATGGGTCTGAGCTGCTGAGTCAGTCTACAGATGTTGTAAAAAATGTAAAATCTGGAGAATTAGTGTGAAATTGCTGTTAAGCACTTCAGATGTAGGAATGAAAACTGCAAGATGACTTGATTTTTTTTTGGAAGCAGAATTTTATCAAGCATTTCAACAGAAAAATAGAATGGATATATTGCAGTTGAGGTGATTTTTAACAATTTACCTTTAACAATGAAAATTACTTTTTTTTTCTGATGTGGGTCCTTTATTAATGTGCTGTTTTATTTAAAAACAGCAGGAAAAGAAACAACTGTGAGCTTTGTTGCCCAGTTCTCTTTTCCTGATAAGAAGTATATGGTGAAATTTTGCAGCAGAGGCATAAGAAATAAATAAAGGGTATACAGACTTTTGGTTTTCTAGGTTAAATAGCTGATCGTTTCTGAATATTTATTTTCCAAGATGATACAAACCATTCTGTTTTGATAATTGCTAAGCAGCCAGACATAGAGTATGTCTTAGTATTTTACAAAACTATTATCTGAGAAATATCTTGTTGGTGTAGAGAAGGCCAGTGCCTGCTGTGACTTGCCACAAAGGAATCTCTTCTGAATGAGAAAATATTTTCTGTACATCACTTTTCCCATCAGAACTGTAATATGAAACGTAACTGCTTACATGCAGTTGGGTTTTATTAGTAAATGAACATGTTCTTGATTGTAAGTTTAAGGTATGAAGCTATCATTGAGGTAGAGCTCTGGGAAAGACTTTTGTTTGCCACAGTAAAATAGCTGCTGTCAGAACAAGAATAGAGAATATTTTCACTTACTGATGTAGATAAACGTTAACGTCAGGAAACCAACTTCACCACAATGTTGACAACACAGAGCAGTACAACTCTTGTCTGTAATTCATTTAAACCATAGCTGTATAGCTGAAAGAAACAGCAATATAATGTGGTACAGAAATGCTATAAATATTTTTTACCAGTCAGCTACTTTGACTAATGAGTAGAGCATGAAGCTGAATCTTTTTTTCAGTTGTGTGCTCATGTAGTGACAAGCATGCTACATGCAACTCCTGTAGATAAGAGATCTGAAGAATGCTTATGGGGAGTGCTGTTGGCAGTGAACTTCGGAATATTTTTTTAAACCTCTGGAAATACGGAGTCATCAGCTGTCAATCTGGTGCAGATTACTGGCATAAAACATCATGCTTCCTTATTCCGCAGATTAATTTAGGAAATTTTAGTACCAGAGTGAAGCAATACACTTCAGCTCTTTTCTTACCTTTTCCATAAATGGCTTGATTTTGACACCCCTTTCTCCCCACCACCATCAAAGGCTAGTTGGTTCTCTCTCTTACGTACTTTTCTTAAAGGTATTAATGTTTGGATCATACTGAAAGCGTCAAGAGGAACCACTTTTAGCCTCTTGATTAATTTTGCCTTGCCTTTATTTAGTACTGTTATGCTGTATTCTTGATTCAGGTTTAGCATTTCACAGTATTTTGAAACAAAATTGAAAAAAAAGTTGACTGCGTCGGTGTTTTGTGTTGAATGTCTGGTGCTGATATTCAGAGGTCTTCATTACATATCTTTGAACTTAAGACTTCACTGCAGTGGTCAGCACTTCATGGACTGCTTTATATGATGTCTCTAGATTTGTATGGAATTCCTTGACCATCTTGCTCAAATATTTTTATGATAATTTAATACTCGGTCACTTGTAAGGATTCTTTGAATACAGTAACTGCTAGTATGTTTAAAAGGGTTTTCATTATAAAGGCAGAAACTTGGCTTGTTGTTCAGTCAAGCTGGTGGCTGTGATTGTCCCTAGGTCTTACATCAAAGATGTTGTAGATGCTTGGCATCCTTCTGATCAGACTGAGCAAACAGGCTCTTTACCTTTGTCAGACTAAGAACGATTCACTGCTGCTGAGTGCTAAGCATTATTCAGTTTGAGGACTGCAGGACTGAAACTCTGTAAATAGGTAATGGTTGGGCTGTGCTACAAATGAGTTGAGAGGGCATGGGGCTGCCTCTTCCTTGCATCCCATACTTTCTTTGACTCTAGCCTGAAGAGCAGCAATAAAGGAATGTAACTCAAGTGTGGAGGGTTGGAGCAGGAAAATGCACAAACTTATTCATAGAATTTGAGGCTGAAGAAAAAATGTAGAGATGAGACAGAAAGAAAACTGACAGTTGGGAGATAAAGATTGAGCACAGACAGAGACGAGATCAAGATGGAAATTGAAGAGCAAGAGGAGAGAGTGGAATGGCCTGGAAAGTAACTGGGAACATTAATTTGCTTGGGCAGAAATAGGAGGGTTGAAAAATTTTGGAACAAGAAGCCAGGGCAGGTGTTGAGCAGTCTGTGGTTGAGAGAGCAGGGAAGGAATCAGGAGGTGAGTCAGCTGCAAACTTGCTAGAATGAAAGATCAAGTCTGAGAAAAAAATGGAGAAGCTGGGCTGCTCTGAGCAGTCTGAAATGAAGCCTGGAACTAGCTAGGTGGAGCTTTGTGTGGGAAGAGGGGTCTTAAGTTCTTGGTGACAGATGGCATTTGTACAAGGTCTGCTGGACGGGGGTGTGCAGCAGCTCCTCCACTCAACGAGCAGTGCTTCTAAAACTTTCATCTCTGCTTGAATTCTGTATCAGCCGGAAGCAGTCTGATTACTTGCAGACACCCAGCATGCTGTGATCAACGTGAACATGTGGCACTTGACTGACACACTTTTCCTCAGATGTTGGTATTGGGACCAGCACTGCTTGATATCTTTGTCAGGAACAGGGACAGTGGCATTGAGCACACCTTCAGCAGGTTTGCGGATTGACACTCAGCTGCGTGGTGCAGGGAAGGGATTCCATCCAGAGGGACCTTGAGAGGTAGGACTGTGAACCTCATGAAGTTCAGCAAGGCCAAGTCCAAGGTCCTGCATCTGGATCAGGGCAATCCCAAGCACAAGTACAGGCTGAGCAGAGAATGAATTGAGAGCAGCCCTGAGGAGAAGGACATGGGAATGTTGGTTGGCAAGAATCTCAACGTGACCTAGCAATGTGTGATTGCAGCCCAGAAAGCCGACAATGTCCTGGGTTGCATCAAAAGCATCGTGGCCAGCAGGGTGAGGGAGATGGTTCTCTCCCTCTACTCTGCTCTTGTTAGAACCCACCTGGAAAGCTGTGTTCAGCTTTGGGGGCCTGACCTGGTTTCAGCTGTGATAGAGTTGATTTTTTTTCTTAGTAGCTGGTACAGTACTTGGTTTTGAATTTAGTACAAGAATAACGTTGATAACACATGGATGCTTTGGTTATTGGTAGTGCTTATTTTAAGTCAACGACTTCTTGGTATTTCATGCTTTACCAGCTTGAGGTGCACAAGGAGCTGTGGGGAGCATAGCCAGGACAGGTTATTCCATAGCATAGAATGTCATGGACAGTGTATAAACTGGGGGAGTTGGATGTGAGCAGCCGAACATTGCTGGGGGATGGGCTGGGCCTCAGTCAGCACGCAGGGTGTGTATTTGGCATCACATGTGTTTAATTTTTTTTACTTTCTCTTCCCCCTTCCTGCCTGCTTAGATACAGTTCTTTTTGTTGTAGTTGTTACTATCTTAATTTGTTGAATTATTAAGCTGTTCTGACTTTAACCCCAGGTTTTTTTTGTGATTCTCCTCCCCATCCCACCAGGGTGACTGGAGGGTGGGTGGGGAGTAGACAGGTGTCTGAGCTGCAACCCAGTTGCAGGCTGGGTTAAGCCACAACAGGCCTCTGGCATAAGAAGGACATTCTCCTTTTGGAGCAAGTCTGGAGGAGGGCCACAAACATGGTCAGAGGGCACATGTCGTGTGATAAGAGGCTGAGGGGGTTGGAGCTGTACAGCCTGGAGAAGAGAAGGCTTTGGGGAGACCACAGGGCAGCCTTCCAGGATCTAAGGGGGCCTCAAGAAAGCCGGAGATGGACTTTTTACAAGGGCATACAGTGATAGGACAAGGCAGAATGGATATGAGCTGAAAGAGTAGGTTTAGATGAGATATTGGGAAGAAATTTTTTGCTGGAAGAGGGATGAGACAGCTGCCCACAGAAGCTGTGGCTGCCCCATCCCTGGAAGTTTTCAAGGTACAGTTGGATGGGGCTTTGAGCCATTTGGTCTAGAGGAAGGTTGGAACTAGATTGATCTTTAAGGTTGCTTCTAACCCAAACCATTCTGTGATTCTATGCAGTTAGAAACATTTGATAAGGCTAACGTTTTTCAGCTGTAACTTTGCATCAGTTTTGCGAACTGTTTACATTCACAGTATGCATTAGTAGTGTATAGTATTGACTAATACTAGTCAGTAAATTAACTGCCATCAGTAATACTATTCTACAGTACCTTTGTGTCATTTTGTGCAGCCTCATTCAGTTTTTCAGTGCTTATGCTTACTTCAAAATATGATTTACTTCTCATATGCTACTGAAGTCCTGTTGTGAAGCTAGAATTTACTTCTTTAGAGGCAGTACTTAAAATAAATGTTTTTGATCTTAAAAATGTGTGTTATCAAAAAAAATCCCATCCCAGATGAAGAATAAATATACTCCTGTGCAACCTTCCTACACAACTCCATGGAAGACAAAATATGTAGTAATTTTCATTGGCTGGTTTAATATATTTGTTAGGTTGGTGTGGTGATGGTTTGTTGTTGTTGTTCTTTTTTGTTTTTTCTGGTTATCAGACTCCTTATGTTTAAAATAGTTTTCATCAAGTAGAATGTTTTAATTTGTTTGCAGATTGAGCCCTTATTAAAAAAAAAATCAGTTGATGAAACTGACATTACCAAGCACAAAGAAACTGAATTAATATGTGTCTAACATCTCACTTTAGCGAACAAGCTTAGAAGGCTTCTGTTGAGGGTGAATGTATAAAAATAATACGTAATATTTTCCTAGTGGGAGCTAAGCTCTTTTCCATAGTATTTTCTTTTTTTCCTTAAATTTTAATTGTTTTACCTGTGACCGTCTTAGAAAAATCAAAGTTTTTACGAGTTGAGAACGTCATACAGTTACTAGTCAAAACCTGTATGTGACTGCAAAACGTTTCATTTGCTTTTTAAGAATATTAGCTGCCTCTTAATTTCTGGAAATGGCTATTTTGTCATTTTTCTTTTAACAGAATCTGAAGCTGATGTGGCCCAGATCGTTGAGACAAATGACACAGAAGATAAAGCATCAAGTTCTGAGCACCGAAATGATAAGCTAGCTGAAGAAATTGAAAAAGAAGAAGCGGAAAACATTTCAACAACTGAAGAGACTGTTTCAGAGTCTGCTTCAGCTGAACAAAGTGAAGAATCCTTAATAAAAGCAGAATAAAGTACTTCAAGTGCCTTCTGTAGCTAGTTTTTAGCTTTGTTCATGCCTGTTGTTACTATTCAGGTGAGCTTTTTTTTTAATGGTACAACTTAATAATCATGCTTGGGCTTAAACTGCCTCAACTGTCACAGTGTGTCAAAGCTATGTGTAAAAGTGGGTATTGTAAATTAAGCATGTCTCTTTAAGTTAACACACAGAACGTGTAGTTGGTTGAAGCCTAACAGTTGTAGCCCTTGTTTAGTTTGCATATTTAAAAACTTCAAAGTACAAGCTTTGCTAAGGGTGACTTACAATTTGACATCTCTTTAACTGTCACACATAAAGAGCAATTACTGATGGCATCTGACCTAGTAAGTTTGGTCTAGTGAACTTAAGATACTTTTTAATGCTGCCCTGTTAAAATGGATTGACTACATGTTTAATACGCAGATGTTTACAAGCTAAAGTGTCATCCGACATTTGACTTAAGCATATGGACGTGTCATTGCAGTGGTGTTAATATTATTCATTGTCTAACTTTTTGACAGAATTCAGTTAAATGGCACTTGGATAAATGGCATCTCCTTTGGTGTTTGCATTGCAGATGAACCAGAGGCACCTTCATGCAAAACTGTTTTGTGTTTACATAAAATATAGAAAGTCTCTGCACTTGATTGTACTTGAATACAAAGCACTATTTATACCTGTACAATAATGACAAGATATAAGTGAATTTTGTGCCTTTGTGTATTTTGTTAAAGGAAAATAAAGACATCTAGCGGCAATATTTGCTTTGTGATTCCTAAAACTGAAGAGAATTTGTTCTGCTGTATGCAGCTATTCTACAGTTACTTTGTGCAAGTTCAGAAGGAATGTGCTGCCTTAAGAGGAGCATGTCAATATGTTGCTAAGGTGGCTTTAATAGAGTAGAAATAGATCCCTGATGAAAAGGGAAAGGGCATGTGCATTTGCCAAAAGACTTTTCTAACTGTACCTAAAACTCGTTGATACTATTAATGTTACAATTGCAATGAATATTTGCTGCTGGATTACTGAAAATGTAATTTTTTTTTTATTGCGTTGCTTTTGAAGATAAGGATGCTTGTTACACATTTCCTGTTAAATGTAACAGCTGGGATTCTGGACTAGAAGTTTTCTGTCTGTGAGGCACCTAAGTCAAACAGATTTTTTTAGAAATAAATGCTGACCATATGTAACTTGGTTGATTTAGTAATACTTCTGACAAAAGTATTATTTTTTGCAGTGTTGTGTATCTCACTACAGGGAGAGGGGAAATTTCAAAACCATTTTTAATCTATTGTCTTTGTTCCAAATGGAAATTGTTTTTACGTTGTAAAGACAACAAAACCCGTAAATCTTAGTAGCTTAAGAGTCCTCTACAAGAAAAGCATTTTTCTAAATATGACCTTAGTATCCATGTCTTTATGCAAGACATAATTATTACATGAACAACAACGCTCAATTTTCTTTTTCAAATACATGCTTTATTTTCTGTTTCTTTGGTGATAGTTTAGAAGTTCAGCCTTGCAGCAGTCACAATCAAGTTTAGTCTGTGTTTAGATTAAGGAGGAATTTTTTTTCTGCTTCACTATGTAAATTGCAATTAATGCTTTAATTAGTAGTCTTAATAGACGGACTGTCGGCATGTGATTAAAGGAGTACTCATAGGTGTTTGCCTATACTTACATAAACAATTAGCAAATAAGCATTTTTTGTGTGACTGTCTTAGTTGGGAATACAAAGAGAGCAGCCCCTTTTCCAAACATGCCTGAGAGTATGAGAAAAGTACATGGCACAAAGTGATAGGGGAATTAATCTTTTAATATTTTTAGATTACAGAATGTATTTTGAATGGAAATAATTTTGCCTGAAAGGTGGCACAGCTTACTTATTGTTTTGTAAGTTATTAATCTCTACACTGCATTTTGTAGCTCATTGATTTATCTGTGTAAAGGCTTATTTCTTTGGAGAGAAAAAAAATCACAGACCATGTGAGTAAATCAGCACAGTGAATTGTTGGATGTACTTACATTATAAGTGCTAAAACCAAGTAAAATTTGATATCCTGATCCATCATATGGGATATGAAGGCGTGAATTACTGTCAGTTCAGAACTTAAGGTTACTCTAGGCACAGATATTACTTCCTTTTAAAAATGTATGTCTGAAGTGTCTGGTCTTTTGTAAAGTAATCGTAGGTCCTTTCCATGACAAGCAGTGGCTGAACTGTTATGCATGTAATATCTACTGAATTGACTGAGAAAACTGTTGTTATTGGATCTATATATTAAAAATGTTTTAATTAGACTGGGACATGTATATTTTCACATGTCCTGCTTTTGCCAAAGAAACTGATGCTTTTTCGGATTTTGGGAATGTGAACTTTTTTTTGGAAAAGAAGACTCAGTATTTGGAGTGGGGTGGGGTGTTATTTCTCCCAAGATTCTTAAGTGTGACGTGAGCAACTTTACACAGAAGTGGTTGGTACTTTTTGTTTAATATATCACTGAAGGATCAAGTACAGACAGTAAACCTGATGTGAAAACAAATATGTTTTAGAATGTGACAACCTGCTTTGTGACCTAAAAATACCTAAACTTTTGAGCACAGGAAGATTAAGTCTGTTTTAAGTGCATGATAGAATTTTTAGTATGAAAGTCTTTCAGGAAAAAAGATGTCTGAGTGGTCATTTCCATTAACTGTTTCAGAAGGCCTGAAGCTTCTGTTAAGGATGTCCTAGAATTTTGGTAGAGAAAGATCTATTTTTAACCTTCTAATTTTTTAAGGTTTTAAAGCAACTCTAGTAAATGAGGGCACAGGATTAATCTGTGGGTGAATTCAGGCTCACGATGATACATATGACCATTATAGACTGAGCTTTTCTCAATTTACAGTAAGCATTCGCATGTTACTCCTGCCAAGTGTGGGTGCCCCAGTCCTGATACGAATATGAGAAGAGGATTCTGTTTCTGCAGCAGTTGCTTCTTGGCCTCTGTGTACTATAAGTGTGGCAATAATGAAAGGCACCTGTCCAACAGGAATTGGATTGAAATCCAAAAATACTTATAAATGAACAGCAGTAGCCACACTTAGTCATGTCTTTGTAACACCAAAAAAACCTTGGAAGTAGGAGTATGTAGGCAAAAAAAGTACAGCGATTGTCAGTCATATTTAATCCAGTTACAATTTGACTCTTACGGATGAGATGATGGAAGAAGGTAGAGGGGGAAAAATAAAGAAATACTGTGGTTCCATGTTTTGTTGTCTTCTGACTTCTTGGCATGTACTTGAATCTCAATTTTTTCAACAGTACTGAGATTTCTCACAGGACCAGGCTTCTAAGATGTCATAGGAGCCCCATTTCTTTCTGTGTGTGGGATGAAAAGCAAGATTGAGTGGGGTAGTAAAGTAATACTTAGCAAGCTTGTTGGTACAGTGCTTTTATTGACGCTGGAATATTGTGAATAACTGCAGAGATCTCCTTTTATTTAAATATAGTTTATAAATTAGGGAGGCGTTATCTCGGCTGTGTAAAAACTCTGCCACAAAAGACAAATGAGTGTTCTAGTTCAAAATAAATTGAAATGAGGCGTTCGAATTTAAATTTTAGAAGTGAGCAAAACAGGGTTAAAAAAGGCAATAGTATTTTAAATTCTAATACTTTTTCTAAAGGAAAACACAACTGATTGCCCTTGGACATTTTGACAGAATTAAAACATTTAGTGGAATCTTGGTATGATGATTTCTCAAAAGATCTGTTTAGCCTCCATGCAGGAAAAAGAAGCTCCCAAGGAACGGCAAATGAAGATAATGTAGAAGCTGAAGGTTTAGGAATGGTCTAGAGATTATCAAAAGCAAGTAACTAGGGGGTGGATATGATTGCCTTGAAGTCAAGAAGATTGAACCCTATGTGGTGCATGAATAGAAGGCAGTAGAAGACTTGAAAGAATGACAAAATAAGATATATTGGGGGGAGGGAAGGTATAATGTTTTTTTCTTTTAGAACAAAGTCTTAATCAAGAAATAAAAAAGATGAAGAGATGTTTTCAGAAAATGTAGTAGGGTTTGGCTATTACCCCATGGCAGTGCATAACTCAGGTTAATATCGTGTTCTTATGTCAGAAATAATAAGGATGCAACTGACAAGGAATCATATTGGAAAAGTTTGTTCGCTTTTTAGAATTAAGTTCAGAATAAGCATATGGCAATCACTTGGTAGAAAAAAAACTGTCTGGCTATTATGAGAGATTTATAACCTTTTTAACCTTCATAGGCTAGGAGAAGCACTTCTTTTTTGGTACATGGTTCTGAGCTTAGCAACATTTGTGCACTTGTGGAGTTGTGGTGCTGGAGGAGTGAGTAGTTTAGAGGAAACTGCCATTATTCAATAGCTAAGTCTGCTATTAGAAGCTTAAAAAGTCTTAATCTTTATAAAGCCTAAACACATTCAGTACAAGAGTACTGGATGTAAAGAAAGTTTTAAATAAGCTGCTTCTCCTTGTTTATTCTGCTTCTGGAATGAGGTTTTGTTAGGTCTTCTACAAGGAGGAAGGCCGTTCGTGGAGTAAGGAATGTTCTGTCTGCGAATGTTGCACTGGAATAATAGCCTTGAAGATTCATTTTGTGTCTTTGGCAAATAATCATTTGACCAGTTCACTGAGGTTCTTAAGCAAAATCTTTAGGCCTTCATTTCCTTCCACGTCTTATGGACTGTTTTTTTGTTTTGGATTGTTTTTGTTTTTTTCCCAGTCGCTCTAAGAGGTTCTTTCCTGTCCAGTCACATGGTTAAAAGTTAATGCCTCAGATGTCAGCATCTCGTGTTTCAGTTCCCTTCTAGAATTGGTAAATGCAACCCTGTCCAGATTTCTGGTGTAGTGAGCCTCTGAAGAAGACTGTACAGAAAACCTGTATCCCTAATACAGGTTAATTTAAAAAAAGGCTGCAGGTACATCAAGTGCATAAAAATTAGGAGGAGAGTAAGTTTCCCAGGAATAAAACCTGGAAGTTTGAAAGTTCCTAATAATTTGGACGAATAGGCTTGCAGGAAGCATGAGATTTAAAATAAAGTTGGAGAAGGAGAGAGAGGGCAGTAAAAGATTGCTCCATGACCAGTGGGTTGTGTTTGATTGATGGCATGTGCTTTCTTATTATTGCTTAAGAATGTATTTAATGGCAGTATGTGGATGACAGAGGTTTTTGGCAATTGTCATAAAGTTTTGATTCACTGACAGGAAAACATGTGTGAAATGATTACTGGTCTTTGGCAGTGCTCCTCTCTTCCATGGTGTGGTCTTTAGGTGGAATTTATATGTCTCAGGTTTGTGGAGGGTGATGAAGGCAAGGAATTACAGCTGATTGGGTTGACTGGCATAGGGTGGTTGGCTCCAGATCCTGGTGTGTGGTAATGCACCAAAGTTTCTGTCAGAGAACAAACTGTAAACTTCCATCAGAAACGTGTCCTAGTTGAGATTGTCTGGTAGTCTGAAATTCAGTGTACTTCATGCTTTGGATTCTGGGTGTTTGGAGGAAAAGGATGCCATCCTGAGTAGGTGGGAATTTCTTAGCACTAGGTTTTTACTAGAGGTTTGTTTCTACAACAAAGAGAATAAGCTCCAATAGTGTTTAACAACAGTAACTGCTACCCTTTAGCATTAAAAAAAATAAGAAATTGAGTTGTCCCTTAAGATTGCGAGTCTCAAGGAATTTGACTTCACCGTCGCTTTTGATTTGTGGACCTCTCTGGGGTCTTGTCAGGTCACATTCAATCTTTTCTCTGAAAGAATAATGATTCTGTGATTCTATGAGGAATAAGACCTAGAGAGGTATATGATAGGCAGGACAGTGAGAAGGGCTTTAAAATGAAATGTATTGATTATACAATAATTTGTTCCCAAACCATGGGGTTTTGAGATTAAAGCAAACACTTCAAAGATTCTCCATAGATTATTTAACTTTGCAACAGTGAAAAAATCTGAAGCACTGTATCATAATATAACTTTCAAGGTTGCATAAAATCAATTTGATCATGACTTAAATATTTGGTTTGAAGGGGGTGTCCTGACCAAGTCTTGTAATGCTGGTTATTTCTCACAGTAGTCACTGTGGGAATAAACCTATTTCAGGACTGCCACTGTACGTACCTAGCATTGTACTGCTAGGATTTTCAGTGAATAATTGCTAACGTTTTTCAGGAGGGCTTCATAAGCCCTTGCCACTGTGAAATCATGTACTCTCCTTTTCTTGTGTGATGAAAAGAATTTGAAAAAGGGAGATTTCAACTGCCAGAGAGGAATACATGCAGCAAAATCCTGAGATAATCAGATATAGGAGAAAACAAGGGGTGCAGATACTGGAGAGGTGACAATTTTGGGTGTTCGATTTGTAAATTCAAAGTCATCTCTAAATTTGTAACTTATATTGAAATAATAATTCTTTCTCTCTTTCTCTCTCCATTTTGCTGCCTCAATGAAAATAGAGAAGCTGGATTTGTAGAAAACTCAAGCAACAAAGACCTTCCAGCTCTTCTCAAGTGGTCTGCCCTCTAATTCCTTGCATCACTTCAAGGAGTTCTGCTCAGTTGACGAAACTTAATTTTGACTTGTTCAGCACTCAAAAACATTTTACAAAAACCACCAGGAAAATTCATTTTAAGAAAACTATTTTGAATGATGTTTTAAAGGAAACGTGGAAGTTGTTATTTCTTTAGGAATGTTTGTACTTGTATTTTTTGTATATTGAGCTTTTATTTAAACAGGAGATCCTGTATGTTTATAGATGCTATTGTTAATAGCTTTGTTGCATTAGTAAAGGCTATGTGTGTTTTTGTACTATAAATAGTATCTTTAATCTGAAGTATCATTTTAATCCTAGCTGTGGCCTTGACTAGTACATCACCTGCAGTTGAAATTCCATTAAAATCAATGGCAAAAACATTAATTAGTGTAAATTCTTAGGCTCTAATAGACTTCATGAAATGTCTGTCTTAGCTTTTCTGCTTGTAATTGAGAAAATATTTGAGCTTGTGCTCCCCTATTCAAATTTACTATTTTACCAAATGAAGCAAATTTTGAAGCATATGAAATTAAATTGCATGGCTTGTTATTTGAATAAATGCTGTCTTTGCTGTGTATGTGTAACTTCTCAAGAAAATAATTGATTATGAAAAAGCTACTTATTTACCTGAGCTTAATTTATGATTTAAGGTGATAATTCTGTTTAACAGTTCCTTCTGTGCTGGCTATACTCAATCAACTTGAATTTCGTAGTTATTTGGGTTTTTTTAAGGACCGTATATGTTACAAAAAAAGAATGAGGATGCCCCTGCCTCTCTAGTGCAGTCTCTGCCCCCCAGCTGGACTGGCATATGTAGGAGAAGAAAGTTGTTCAAGGTTGAGTAGTTTCTGATAAGGCCCATTTATCTGTGCTGCAACCAATTGTGAGAGCTCCTGGCTCATGGCATGAGCAGCCAGTTCTCCACCCTCAGAGGTCAGGCTGGCACGGGACTGCAAAATTTTGTGTGCACTGAAGGTAGCGGTGGGGCAAAGCTGCCTTGACTCAGGATTGAAAATAGGTGGCAGCTTCAGAGGGAATTGTGGAGTTGTGAAGATGCTGACTTTTGCCCATGATTCCATAGACTTTTCAGGGTGGATATTACAGGTTTTATTGTATCTAAATGGTGATTTATGTCCTTATTCCTCCATTATTGTCCACAAGGTACTGCCCTGTGTCACAGGCCTGTATTACCTGATTTTTTCAGACTGTTTCATTTTCATTAGCACAGCTGCTTTAGCTTGTGATCAGTGTACTGCACCTCATTGATAATCTAAGAGGGTATTAGATGCACAGAAGTGACACGTAACCCTGTCAGTCTGGCTTGATTGACCCCTCAGCTTCTGAAACACAGGTTTTTTTGTTGTTGTTGTTGGTTTTTTTAGATCCAAGTTAGCCCGCATCCATTTGCACACATATTTCAGGCAGTTTAAAGGTTGGTCGGATTCGAATATTGCTCTTTCAAATTTGATAATGTATGAGTACAGAACTGTGACCTTTGATACGTAGTAATACATCAACATGACACGAACAGTAAGTGCAGCAATTACCTTTACTACACTTCAGATTGTGTTTTAGTTCTCATCTCGCAAGCAATTATTTCAGGAAAAAAGGGATGCCTTTAAGTTAAATATTTTTTGCAAATAGTGAAAATGCAGAAATTAATCTCTGGGGACTTTCTGATTTACAGGTGAATGTTTTCAAATGAAATCTTGGCTTTTAAATTAACATTGTTTTAGTGGTAGAAAGAAGTCTGGTACCATTGGCTTTTACAACACTTTTTTTCTGGGAGAGTTTCTTTAACCATTTTTGTTGTGTTCTAATGTAATCTAAGTTTCATGTTCTAATTTATGGCTAAAGCCTGATCCTGGAGGCAGTTGGCATGTCACTGTGTTCATGTTGCTCTCCTGGTAATACTCGTGAGTTGGTTATGTGCATGGTAATAATGCAAGTTTACATGCTTTTAAGTGCCTTTCAGAACATCGGAGCATCTCAGATGTGCATCACATACTGATTTAAGAGGCTGTTTTTAGGTGCCCCAGCAATGTTTCATCTTTTTCCTGAGCAGATCAAGATACATTTGGTTTATTTCCAGGTGTTCTTTCTCACTTGTTATAAATTATTTGTATAGTGATAGTGCACAACCACTACCTGGTAGCACTATAAAAACACAAATCAATACTCCTTGCCAAAGAGCATAAGGCTTTGAGAGGACTGGTAGCAGTTCTGGTTTCTGTTCTGTGGACTAAGAATCGGAATAAAATTACTGTGTCATTCTGAGCAAGCAATTGAGTAACCATTGAATGGTGACTTTGTCAGTGTTGTCTGTCACAACCTGAACTCGAAGGAATAATTTGAAGTAGAGCTTCATGTTCTTCTGAAGTACCTGCCTCCTCAGCAGCCAAGCACTGAGCAGTGTTGGTATGCTGGAGTTAAGCACTGAACTCTACTTCAGGAGCTGTGGAAATGCTTATTTTGTTCTATATTGAAATGAAATCAGCACCTTTTGGAATGGCTTTCTTTAATCTGTCAAAAATCTAAACCCCTAGTCCCCAGTATCATTTGGCCATTCTGGGGCACAGGAGGCAGCTGACCCCAGTGGCTGATGGGCAATAGGGACTGAATTGAGCCAGTCCCTTCCAAACCTACCATGAGCAGAGGGGTGCTTTTGCTAGGCTGGCTTTGAATTCCTGCCTGTGGAGGTTGCTCCGTTGCTGTACATAGGCAGTTGTTATAGACTGATAAAACTAAAAACTTCTGTAATGCAATGGAAGGGTGTCTTTAACAGATTTGCTCATTATTTTCTAGCATGAGAAAATTCTTAAGTATTGTGGTGGTGTTTGTCCCCAGGGGTGAAATTCATAACAAATATATTAGATCACCATATAAATTGCTCCTAAGCAAGCTCTTGACCATAAAAATTGCTTTGCAAAGCCACAAGGAAGATGCTACCTGGGGGCAAGGTGCAAACATGTTTCTGTGTTGTTTCTTGTTGCTTTTGGCCTGTGCCACTTGAGAGCACTTGGGCCCTTAACTCCTTTAAAATACACAAAAAAGTAGAGTTGTTGGGTTTCTTTACTGTCATTCATTTTTAAATGTTAATAGCCAGTAGTAACTTTGGAAAAAACCACTCAACCTACTTTTCCGCAGTGTTTTCCATTAAAAATTGTGAATATTGTATATATGGAAATCTTAGGTCTAAGATTGTTGCTGACTTAGCAGGTGATGGTGGTTACAACCGCTCAGCGAGGAAGTTCATTTTTCAACTGGGGCTCTATGTTCACAGTAAGTTCCTTAGGCTGAAAGGCTGCCCTTGTGCAGGTAGGTGGCTCTGGGTAGAGAAGTGCATTTGTTACTTGACTACAAGTAATAAGAGGATAACAATGGCAACTGCTCATTGCATGTCAGGATTTGTTGATTGCTGTTTGCTCCTGCTGAGTTTATTACTTCTGATAACAACTTAGGCCTCTAATTCTCTGTATTGTATATTATTAACAATTTTTTAAAAAGACCTGACAACACTGGTATGCCCCAACAGTAGGATCCTTTTTATAGTATCTATAAAGTATTTCTCTCATATTTTAGAGAAAAGGGTGAAGGTAGTATTTTTTCCATGATTCTTACTATAGTAGTATGACTAGAAGTATTTATTTTTCAGAAATGCTAGGATTTTTGTTTGTTTAAGCTATTTGCCTACATCTGTGTGATTTGGGGGCTTTTTTAAAAATGGTGAATGACAGCCTGGTTGCAGAAGGTATTTTCTTTTTAAGGCTTATCTTAAAAGAAAAGACTTAGCAGTTTGCAATGGTAAAATCCTCCTGGAAGGAATCTGTTGGATTATTAAAGAAATGGTAGGCAGCTGAAATTATGGACACTTAATGGAAATTGCCTGACTAAGACTGTGCACAACTTCTTGTGAATACTCCTGATACACCATAATAAGGCGTTATGTTTGTCTAGTCGTGAAGTTTGATCTATTTGATTTTAAAATCTCAGACTTTGAGATTAATCTCAGATTCTGAATAACTGTAATGATTCTGAGAGCTGGAATATTGTTTGCCATTGTGAACAGTACTGAAGGAGTCTCAGGATGTATAATGTAATAGATGCAATTTTGTTTGATTTTTTTTTCCCTAGGCCAATTTAATTTTGATTTATTTGCCTCATTAACCCAAGGATTCAGAAAATTGAATGCTACCTGAGTGAGGTATTATTAACACTAGTGAAATATCTTCAAAATCACTTCATGCTTATAAATTAGTCTTTTGAAAGCATTTTAAAGGCATAATGATACTGTAGTGAAAATGTACAGCATCATTTAAAAATTGCAAAATGCTTATTTGATTTCAGAAATAAGACTTGGTCACCTGACTTAAATATATACTGATCTATTATTTATGCTTTGAAAATAGAGCTGATAAAAAGCATAAGTGTTCTTGATATTATATTTTGTCATATCTAGCTAAAAAGATTGAAATCCAGAGAAACAATTTTCTGAAGAAATGAAATAGTATGCCCTCCTGAACCCCTGGGGAAAATAGCCTCTCTGTTTGCTCAGAATACGAAGCAGTAAAACAATATAAGTAAAATAGACAGCCCATGTCACATTCCTATTTGTACAGTCTGGAATGATGTTTTAAAAACATTTTCTAGTTATTTTTTATAAATAAATGGCACAAATAACATCTGCAAACCAAACCTGCTGATGTAAGATTTTTCAGATCAGATTTGTTTGTCAGTGAAAGTTCAGAAAATTGCTTTGCAAAACTAAAGTTGTATAACTCCTAAAAATATGCATACCAAATATACAAGAATATATCTTGTTCTCCTTTTGCCTTCCCTGAGAGAAACTGATTCTCCTCTATCTTTGCTTTTGGGCTCAGAAGGTAGCTTGATAAAAAGGTGTGATCTAAAAGTTCAGTTGCTAAACACATGTTTATAAAGTGTTAAATAGCTGAAAGTTCATATTTATAGTGAAGCATCCAGCTACTTATTTGGAATAGTGTATTTTGTTTGGTTAAAGCTCTGAGATTTCCCCTGAGCCAGTATTGCTGCACTGAAAACTTGGCTTAGTGGTTATAAGATCCTTCCACAGGTGCTGCACCTCTGGTCAGGGTGTGTCAAGGACAGACGTGTTGCCTGGCTGTTGCTTTCTTCAGGTTGTGCCAAAGGCTGCCACACTGAGGCTGAAGGGAAGTTCCCCCAAATATTGTGGCTTTCAGAAATGCACTCTTCAGTTTAAGGATGCTGCTGCCACTCTAATTTCCATCACTGACATAATAGCTGAGATGGAAAACATTCACTGGGCAGCAGGATTGAGAAACCTGATGTTGTGGCTCTACAAATGCCTGGTTACCCACGACTGGCTAAGGACAGTGGGTAAGTGTCTGTACATCTTCCAAAACATGGCTCACTGGGGGAGTGTGCTTTCAGCTGCATTTGAGTAATGTATGTCTTCAAGACTGTTGTTATGCTTTGGACTTCTGTGCTCCGAGGAGTTGGTTAAAACCAGCTTTAATTTTATTTTTGTAAGGATTCTCAGTCAATGGACTCCATCTAAATTCTGTCATACATCTACAGATACAAGATGCATGTATTTTTAAAATATGT